>VDFB02193867.1:457150617-457523842 GCA_007258455.2 Sequoia sempervirens
GTGGGAGAGGGAGAGAGTGTGGGAGAGTGGGAGAGTGGGAGATAGGGTAGTGGAGGGTGTGAGAGGGTGGGAAAGAGTGGGAGAGTGGGAGAGAGGGTGGGAGAGGGTGTGAGATAGGGTGGGTGAGAGTTGGGTGCAAACTCTCACTCTCTCTCTCTGTTATGTATCTCTCTCTCTCAAACCTCTCCCTCCTACCCCCTCTCCCTCTCTTAGGTCTCTCTCTCTCAACCCTCTCCCTCCTACCCCCTCTCCCGCTGTTAGATCTCTCTCTCTCTCAACCCTCTCCCTCCTACCCCCTCTCCCTCTGTTAGATCTCTCTCTCTCTCAACCCTCAACCTCCTACCCCTCTCCCTTTGTTAGGTCTCTCTCTCTCTCTCAACCCTCTCCCTCCTACCCTCTCTCCCTCTTAAGTCTCTCTCTCTCAACCCTCTCCTCCTACCCCCTCTCCCCTCTGTTTGATCTCTCTCTTTCTCAACCCTCTCCCTCCTACCCCTCTCCCTCTGTGGGTCTCTCTCTCTCTCAACCCTCTCCCTCCTACCCCCTCTCCCTCTGTTAGATCTCTCTCTCTCAACCCTCTCCCTCCTACCCCCTCTTCGTTTGTTAGGTCTCTCTCTCTCTCTCAACCCTCTCCCTCCTACCTGCTTTCCCTCTCTTAGGTTTCTCTCTCTGTCAACCTCTCCCTCCTACCCGCTCTCCCTCTCTTAGGTCTCTCTCTTTCAACCTCTCCCTCCTACCCCTCCCTCTCTCTCTCTCTCTCTCAACCCTCTCCCTCTTAGCCCCTCTCCCTCTATTAGGTCTCCCTCTCCCTCTCAACCCTCTCCCTCCTACCCCCTCTCCCTCTCTTATATCTCTCTCCCTCCTACCCCTCTCCCTCCTACCTGCTCTCCCTCTCTTAGGTCTCTCTCTCTCAACCTTTCCCTTATACCCCTCTCCCTCTCTCTCTCAACCCTCTCCCTCCTACCCCCTCTCCCTCTCTTAGATCTCTCTCTCCCAACCCTCTCCCTCCTACCCTCTCTCCCTCTGTTAGGTCTCTCTCTCTCAAACCTCTCCCTCCTACCCTCTCTCTCTCTCTCTCTCCTCTCTTGGGTCTCTCTCTCAACCCTCTCCCTCCTACCCCCTCTCCCTTTGTTAGATCTCTTTCTCTCTCTCTTAACCCTCTCCCTCATACCCCCTCGCCCTTTGTTAGGTCTCTCTCCTTCTCTCTCAACCCTCTCCTCCTACCCGCTCTCCCTCTCATAGGTCTCTCTCTCAGCCTCTCCCTCATGCCCCTCTCCTCTCTCTCTCTCTCTCTCTCTCTCTCTCTCTCTCTCTCTCTCTCTCTCTCTCTCTCTCTCTCTCTCTCTCTCTCTCTCTCTCTCTCTCTCAGCCCTCTCCTCCTGCCCCTCTCCTCTATTGGATCTCTCTCTCTCAACCCTCTCCCTCCTACCCCTCTCCTCTATTAGTTTCTCTCTCCAGCCCTCTCCTCCTGCCCCCTCTCCCTCCTATTAGATCTCTCTCTCTCTCTCAGCCCTCTCCCTCCCTGCCCCCTCTCCCTCTATTAGATTTCTCTCTCTCTCAACCCTCTCCCTCCTACCCCCTCTCCCTTTGTTAGGTCTCTCTCTCTCTCAACCCTCTCCCTCCTACCTACTTTCCCTCTCTTAGGTTTCTCTCTCTGTGTCAACCTCTCCCTCCTACCCACTCTCCCTCTCTTGGGTCTCTCTCTCTCTTTCCAGCCTCTCCCTCCTACCCCTCTCCCTCTCTCTCTCTCTCAAGCCTCTCCTCCACACACCTCTCCTCTGTTGGGTCTCTCTCCCTCCTACCTCTCCTCTCTCTCTCTCTCAACCCCTCTCCCTCCCTCAACCCTCTCCCTCCTACCCCCTCTCCCTCTCTTAGGTCTCTCCCTCTCAATCACTCCCTTTGTCTCTCTCTCCTCTACCCTTAATTGTAAACCTTAAAATCTTCACCCTTAAATCCTCTACCCTCTATCCTTAGCCCTTCCCTCCTCTCTCTCTCTCTCTCTCTCTCTCTCTCTCTCTCTCTCTCTCTCTCTCTCTCTCTCTTGTATCTCCCTCTCTTAGGTATCTCTCTCTCACTCCCTCTAGCCCTCTCCCTAGTACCCTTAATCCTCTACCTTATAAATGTACCATATAAAGCTTAAAAAAAAAAATTATCATAACGCAAGTGCATTATTAACCAGTAGAGATATGTTCATTTAGGATTAAATAACGCACTCCCGTTATCACTAAAAATGGTAAAAAATCACAATATACCCGTGATGTCGGTCCACATTCTGCATATTCTCCTAGTTTTGCGCATGATCTGACAAAAAGTAGTTTTTTCATGATTGAGTGAAGTGTGCATGCATGATTTTGAGATTCCATCACCTTTTGAATGTTCTTTCCATCACCTTTGCATGAAATAGTATATTTTTCATGTTGAGACGCATATAATATCAATTCAAGTTTGAATTATAGTGATAATTGTTATACAATTGAAATTTGGAGGGGAACAAGCTTTTGAAGAAGTCAAATTTTTGAGGAGTTTGAGGAAGGAAGAAGCAAAGGCTGCATAATTGGGTAGAACTCCTCTATTTGAAACTTTTCTTTTTTAGGTATGTGAAATCTTTGTACATTTTGTTTCATTCTATTATGGCTTGCTTTCATTTTTTTTGTACTTTTAGACTCTCAAAACAATTCTAAGGAAACCACAAACTGAGACTTAGGAAACTAAGTTCAAATTAGATTGATTATTTGAATTACAATTCCTACAACTTTCAAGAATGAAAGAAGTCTCTTTCCTTGACAAGAATCAAATCTTAGAATGCTTGAATCACTATGCAACCTGAAAACAAGAATAGAAAAGCTTTCCAAAATAACTAAGCAGAGGTTTTTCTATTAATTTTTATGGATTTTTGGGATACAAGATCTTCCTTTTGTGAGCTTACAATTCTTTTTAAAGGTGTCTAAATCAGTTGAAATAATTGCCTCTTCATCTTCATCAATCCATCCTTTCCCTTCCACAAAAATACTCTTCACCTTCATGCTTTTGTGCAATTTTACATTGTTACAATAATTGACAATTTTTGTTATAAAAACAACTTTTCAATAATATCACCTAGTAACCTATTTCATGGTGCAAATACATTGAAATTCATCATTTAATGACCTTTACTCATCATATTTACTTGAACATTAAAAATTGAACAAATTAGCCTTTTGAAGGAATTTCATGACCTAGGTGCTCCCTCAGCAGTTTGTCATGTTACAACCTTATGTTGTCAATAGAGATTTTAAATCACACAATTTGATACACTTTCCTATTACATTTTCAAACCACATCTCTTTGAGGAATTTTGTTAAATTTAACAATTGAGTTTCTTTGTGTATGCTTCCAAAGCTTTCATTGAGTTATTTTGTCAAACAGTTATACAAACAGACTTTCATTGACTTTCTTTGTGTATGCTTCCAAAGCTTTCATTGAGTTATGCTTCCAAAGCTTTCAATTAGTTAATTTGACAACTTAGCACTTTTTGCACAGGTAAAATTATTCGTCATGCCGAAGAAACGAACTGTTAAAAGGAAAAAACTAACAGATGATCAGCTCCAAGCCATCAGAGATAAAGAGAAAAAATGGATGAGGGAATATCATGAAAAGCAGAAATTGGGAACGATTGATGAAAACAATCCAGTTGAAGAGGAACCTCAACTGTCAAAAAGAGAAAAGAAATTGGCAACACAAAGGGCATGAATGTGAAAGAGTCATGCTAGGGGAGATGCAAATACCATAGTTGGAGACACACCCTCTACCGCAAGTGAATACAAAGGGACACCATTAAGCACAAGTGAATATGGAGGGACGCCATCTACCACAAGTGAGTATGGTTGGACACCATCCACCACATCTGAAGTTGAGAGTACATCATCACTTGGAGTTGAGGAATAAGGTTTTCCATCATCCCCACATGAACCTCAAGGTATGTCTTCTATTCCACCCTCGATCGAAGGTACGCAATATACCCCGCCTCAATTCAATATTGATGAAATTGCTAATGTTGAGATGTATGTACCTAAGAGAACACCACCTAGAATTTTGCGTAGAAAGCCAAAGTTTTTGATTAATATTGATGAGGATATTTTGCAGCACATGGAAGGTAAGATTCGAGAACACACTTGTAGAAGATATGCTGATAAGATTTGGAAAATGTTCTTTGAAAGGCTAAATGAGATTGCAAGATGTGAACTATTTGTTCAAATGATGCGGTGTTTAAAGTACAGAAACATCATGAAGACTCTTGGGTTGAGAACATTGAATGCATCAAGCGAAAACACTATTGTGAAGAATCTAATTGATGCTTATGACAGTGTGGGTAAGACCTCATGCTCAAAGGGTAGTAATGTCACCCGACGTGTCATTACATCGACTTTGTTAAGCTATCAAACAAAGAGATCTCACCTCATTAAAAAGACAAGTGAAAAAATGGGAATTAGTAGAAAAACTTTATCAAAAGCCATTCAAAGGCGGCAAAGAATTAAGGGCACTGATTCAGATGAATTATGGGAATTCTCGGGGAGACTGCCACACAAAGATAAAAAATTTGTTGAAGCATTGAGAACACTAATTGAAGATTATTGGAAGAATAATACAAGGCCATCTCTGAATCAAAGGGATGTCGTAAGAAGGAGAATCAGTAGTCAAAACTATGAGCCACATCCAAAGCATTTTTTAGATACGACTCAAACCCAATTTTTTCATAAATTTCAAAATCATTATCCTCAAATTAGTATTTCTCAAAGATTTTTTGAAATTATTAAACCTTTTTATGTCAAGATAAATCACACGTGCACTACTTGTTGTAAACTACATATTGAATTCTCTAACCATTATGATGTTTATCGTTCTATATGTTTAGATTTGCATACTAACGATGTTTTGCAGGATTGTGGCATAGAAGCCCCACCAAAATCTTCAAGAGAGTTCTTATCAAAAAATTTATGTGAAATAGAGGATTGCCAAATATTCTATACGATAGTATGCTTAGATGGTTCATGCGAGCGTTGTGGTGGCTTGCAACGAATGCTAGTATGTCAACATATGGAAAGCACATATGAGGTGGGACAAAAACTAGTAGAGTTCGGGAAGTATAAAACAATGGCATATGCTACAAAAGATGGGTCTAAAGCAAAAAGGTTTGATTTGGTTATTCAGAAGATTCCAGTGTATCAGTTCATGTCCATGTTTCGTGAGAATCTAGTGTATGGGTATGCAAGGCATACCCATAGAGCCCAATGGTTGGACACGCAATTCAAGCTATGCAAGGACACCTTTCCACTTGGAAGCATAGTATCAGTGGTTGAATTTGTAGATAACTACACTCTACAGCCACAGCATGAGGTGCAGTCATATAATTACAACTCCACACAGGTTTTGATATTTGTGTACATAGCATTCATACATGCAGTTGAAAGTATAGAGGATGAAAGGAAGGTATTGAGGGAGTATCACTTTTATATTAGTGATGATCACATGCATTCTCCAGAGTTCATACAAGGTTGCTTCCAAATGTTCTACAATTGATCATTTGGCTCAGAGGGGCATATCATACGATCGGCATATAATATGGTCAAATAACTATGTAGCACAGTTCAAGAACGCGCACATGTTCTATTGGTTGTGCAGGATGCATCTCACTACACGTGTTCAACATATGTGGAACTTTTTTGAGGCCGTACATGGAAAGGGGGAGCATGATAGTGCAGGAGCATGCGTGAAAAGAGCATTAGCATGAGAAGAGTTAAAGTATAAAGATAGTGCATACTTGAAAGATGCAAGATCAATCATCGAGTGGTGTAATGATTCGATGGGTCTAGGTAATGAAGGTACATCTTCAGTTCATAGATTTTTTTGCTTGATGGATGATACTAACATTGCACCATATGGGGATTGTTGTACACTAATAGGATCGAGTGAGTTGCACTCTTTTCTTAGCTCAAATGCAGGTTCATGGAGTATCGATACACGTAAGATGGCATGCTTTTTTTCTTCATGTACAATGCAAGCCTGGAATGATCGTGAGTCAAGGGAGTGGGTTGAAAAATGGTTGACAAGTTATCTTAGCCCACTTCACATGTATCGCCCTCCAATGGCATTGGAACTAACATAGATGGAATCATCGGTCGACTTTGACCATGTATCGAATCTAGTTCAACCAAGTAATATATCTACTTGCTTAGTATTTGAAATTCCATATTGTTGTCTTACTTTGTACTGTATTCATAATGTTGACTAATTTCAAGAGATATGTTGCACATATAAATGCAGTGCATGTTTATGCAGTTATTGCAGATGAAGACAACAAAGAGGGTACAGACTATTACTTGTGTTGTTGTGTTGAGGCAAAAACGAAATTGGAATCCCCAATTATAGATGGAGAAAACATTGAATACCCTATAGGCTCAGTTGTTGTTACTGGAACGTGGCTGAGAAGGTACCCACATAAGAGTGTTAAACATTGGTTGTTTGAGGAATTTGACACGCATCGTAAGATTCTTCATTACTCAAACCTTGTCGTGGCATCCAATGTTCATTTGAGAAAATATCGGGGTAGACCTTTGAACAAGACCTTGTGGAAGGTCCCTGAGTCTGACCATGAGGCAATACTTAACACAATAAAGAGTAGAGCAGACCCAGATAGTTCATTGGATTAATTTGTAAGTATATGCATAATGGTGTTTTAATTCAATCTAGGTTGGTAGGATATGAGGTTGCAATGTCATGTTAGCATGTTGTCAATTTGGTGTAATGAAGCCTTGAATGGCCTAAATATGAAAATGTATGTAAATTCATAATGTAAGGGTCAAGATGATGTAATGAGGCCATCATAAGGTCACTAGTTTAGGTATGGAGTCATTTACATCAATATGTCAAAAGTTGCACATAACAATGTAATGTTGTACAACCAAAAGTTGTCATTTTGCAAATACTTAGAAGTTGAAGGGTCACACTTGTAAAATAAGTTGAAAAGTGGTTGTAGTCGGTTGAGGAGGTTGATATGCCTCCAAAAAGGCCTTGTGAATGTTGTATGTTGTTGGAAATCATACTTTTGAAAGCAGGAGTACCAACTCCATCTTTTCAACACTTAAACCCTTGTGGTTTCTATTATTTGGTCATTTGATCATTTAGGGTATTCTTAGATGGTTTGAGGTCATTCTATTTCATTTAATAAGGATTTAATACCATTTTTGTATGTATTAGGTCAATTGAGTCATGATGTAAAGAATTTGATCAATAAGGAGATTCATGTGGTGAACCTTGTAATTTAAGTGTTTTAGGGTTATTTGTGTTAAATAAGGGCTTTACAGACCATTTATCATGTAATAGGAATTTTTACACTAGTAATGGTCCTCTTTTGCACCCAAACACATAGAATCGCTCTGAGCTATGTTCAACTGGATCGATCCCTTAAGGGTCCAAAGGGGAAAATGTCTATAAACTTCAGCATGAGGTTACTTGGACACCATGACGCTTAGAAAATTTTTGTCTGATCCTGTGGGATCATGTTGGTCCCCTCTACAATAACCTCTTTCGGTTTTCATTATCTCAAAGTTTTTTTCTCGTAGTCTCTAGTTTTCAGTTGATGGAAAAAGTGTCAAATGGAAGCAGTGGAAAGTTGCAAAGGGGTGCAATTTTTGTTCTGAAATGTGTGTGACCAAATGGACTATTCCAATGCATATAAATAGGAATTTTTATGATAATCATGGTCCTCTTTCACACCCAAACACGAGGAATCGCTCCGAGCTACGTTCAACTGAATCAATCCCTTAAGGGTTTAAAGGGGAAAATGCCTGCAAACTTCAGCATGAGGTTATTCAGACACCATGACGCTTAGAAACTTCTCATCTAATCCTATGGGATTGCGTTGGTCCCCTCTACAATAACCTCTCTTGGATTGGTTTTCCTGTAGTCTCTAGTTTTTCAATTGATGGAAAAAGTGTCAAATGGAAGAAGTGGAAAGTTGCAAAGTAGTGCAATTTTCGTTCTGCAACTTGTGTGACCAAATGGACTATTCCAACGCATCTGAATAGGCATTTTTACATTAGGAATGGTCCTCTTTCACACCCAAACATGCGGAATTGCTCCGAGCTATGTTCAACCGGGTCAATCCCTTAAGGGTCCAAAGGGAAAAATTCCTGCAAACTTCAGCATGAGGCTACTCAAACACCGTGATGCTTAGAAACTTTCCATTTGATCCTATGGGATCACATTGAGCCCCTCTACAATAACCTCTCTCATTTTTTGTTATCTCAGAGTGGTTTTCCTTAGTCTCTAGTTTTTCAGTTCATGGAAAAAGTGTCAAATAGAAGTAGTAGAAAGTTGCAAAGTGGTGCAATTTTTGTTCTGCAACTAGTGTGACCAAATGGACTGTTCCAATGCATCTGAATAGGCATGTTTACATTAGGCATGGTCCTCTTTTGCACCCAAACACACAGAATCGCTCCGAGCTACATTCAACCGGATCAATCCCTTAAGGGTCCAAAGGGAAAAATTCCTGCAAACTTCAGCATGAGGTTACTCAGACATCGTGATGCTTAGAAACTTCCCATATGGTCCTATAGGATTGTGTTGGGCCCCTCTACAATAACCTATCTTGTTTTACATTATCTCGAAGTGGTTTTCCTGTGGTGTCAAATTTTCAATTGATGAAAAAAGTGTCAAATGGAAGTAGTTGAAAGTTGCAAAGTGGTGCAACTTTTGTTCTGCAACTCGTGTGACCAAATGAACTATTCCAATGCATATTAATAGGCATGGTTACACTAGGAATGGTCCTCTTTTGTACCCTAACACATAGAATCGCTCTGAGCTATGTTCAACCAGATCGATCCCTTAAGGGTCCATAGGGAAAAATCGCTACAAACTTCAGCATGAAGTTACTCAAACACCATGATGCTTAGAAAATTCTCATCTAATCCCATGGGATTGTGTTGGTCCCCTCTATAATAACCTCTCTTAGTTTTCATTATCTCAGAGTGGTTTTCCCGTGGTATCCAAATTTCAGTTGATGGAAAAAGTGTCAAATGGAAGTAGTGGAAAGTTGCAAAGTGGTGCAACTTTCATTCTGCAACTCGTGTGACCAAACGGACTGTTCCAACGCATTCGAATAGGCATATTCACGCTAGGCATGGTCCTTTTTCTCACCCAAACACGCTGGTTGGCCAAAAAAATTTGGAAGGGGGTTCAGTTCGTTTTGGGTTCGTTGGTACAAAAAACATGTAAAAACAAAATATATATCTATGCAACCTAGAAGAATGAATTAGGATTAGATTATCACATATGATTATATAAACAACAAAATCACCATAAACTTGAATGTCATTAAAAACAACAAAATTGGCAAAAAAAAGGTGTTTATAACCTACAAAAAATGAATAAAATCACACTGATTTTCACATGAAAAAAAACCATGAGACCATAGCTTGTTGCTTACTATTGTGCTTTGATAGATTTTTTTCCAAGCATCCATAGCTTGTTCAAAAGTACTTTTTTTAGGATTTTAGCCATAGTAGCAAGGCAGTGAATTGTTTGATAAAATGCATTTGTAGACATGTATGAAAAATGTGGTAGCATAGACAAGGCAGTGAATTGTTTGAAAAAATGCCTCAAAGAAATGTGGTCTCATGGTGATGGAATGGCATGATGAATGCCATGAAAAGAAAATTGCTATGGATTGTCATGGCATTCCACCACCATTGAGACCACATTTATTTGAGGATTTTATTCAAACAGTTTGTTGCCTTGTATATGCTATTGCTTATTAAATTATGCTTTGATAGATTTTTTCCAAGCATCGATAGCTTGTTTGGAAGCACTTATTTTAGGATTTTAGCCATAGGAGCAAAGAGGTGAATTGTTTGATAAAATGCTTTGGTAAACACATATGAAAAATGTGGTAGCATAGACAAGGCAATGAACTGTTTGAAAAAATGCCTCAAAGAAATATGGTCTCATGGTGATGGAATTCCATGACAAGAAAAATTGCTATGGATTTTCATGGCATTCCACCACCATTGAGACCACATTTCTTTGAGGCTTTATTCAAACAGTTTGATGCCTTGTCTATGCTATTGCTTATTAAATTATGCTTGAGATTTTTCCAAGCATCGATAGCTTGTTTGGAAGCACCTATTTTAGGATTTTAGCCATAGGAGCAAGGAGGTGTTGTTAGATAAAATGCTTTAGTAAACATTATGAAAAATGTGGTAGCATAGACAAGGCAATGAGTTGTTTGAAAAAATGCCTCAAAGAAATATGGTCTCATGGTGATGGAATGCCATGACGGATGCCATGACAAGCAAATTTCTATGGATTTTCATGGCATTCCACCACCATTGAGACCACATTTCTTTGAGGCTTTTATTCAAATAGTTCAACTGGGCCTTTTCTATGCTATTGCTTATTAAATTATGCTTTGATAGATTTTTTCCAAGCATCCATAGCTTGTTTGGAAGCACCTATTTTAGGATTGTAGCCATAGCAACAAGGAGGTGAACTATTTGATAAAATGCTTTGGTAAACATGTATGAAAAATGTGGTAGCATAGACAAGGCATTGAACTATTTGAAAAAATACCTCAAAGAAATGTGGTCTCATGGTCATGGAATGCCATGACGAATGCCATGACAAGCAAATTGCTATGGATTGTCATGGCATTCCACCACCATTGAGACCACATTTCTTTGAGGCTTTTATTCAAACAATTCCCTGCCTTGTCTATGCTATTGCTTATTAAATTATGCTTTCATATCTATTTTTTCCAAGCATCCATAGCTTGTTTGGAAGCACCTATTTTAGGCTTTTATCCATAGGATCAAGGAGGTGAACTGTTTGATAAAATGCTTTGGTAAACACGTATGAAAAATGTGATAGCATAGACAAGGTAGAGAACTGTTTGAAAAAATGCCTCAAAGAAATGTGGTCTCATGGTGATGGAATTCCATGACGAATGCCATGACAAGAAAATTGCTATGGATTGTCATGGCATTCCACCACCATTGAGACCACATTTATTTGAGGCTTTTATTCTAATAGTTCGCTTCCTTTTCTATCCTATTGCTTATTAAATTATACTTTGATAGATTTTTTTCAAGCATCAATAGCTTATTTTGAAGCACCTATTTTAGGATTTTAGCCATAGCAACAAGGAGGTGAACTGTTTGATAAAATTATTTGGTAAACATGTATGAAAAATGTGGTAGCATGGACAAGGCAAAGAACTGTTTGAAAAAATGCCTCAAAGAAATGTGGTCTCATGGTGATGGAATGGCATGACAATCCATAGCTTGTTTCAAAGCACCTGTTTTAGGCTTTTAGCCATAGCAGCAAGGAAATGAACTATTTGATAAAATGCTTTGATAGACATGTATGAAAAATGTGTTAGCATAGACAATGCATTGAACTCTTTGAAAAAATGCCTCAAAGAAATGAGGTCTCATGGTGATGGAATTCTATGACAATCAAAAGCATTTCATTTTCATGGCATTCCATCACCATGAGACCTCATTTCTTTGAGGATTTTTTTCAAATAGTTCACTGCCTTGTATATGATATTGCTTACTATTATGCTTTTGATAGATTTTTCAAAGCATCCATAGCTTGTTCGAAAGCACTTGTTTTAGGCTTTCAGCCATAGCAACAAGCCAATGAACTATTTGACAAAATGCTTTGGTATACATGTATCAAAAATGTGGTAGTATAGACAAGGCAGTGAATTGTTTGAAAAAATTCCTCAAAGAAATGTAGTCTCATAGAATGCCATGACAAGCAAATGCAATTGGCAGTTGCTCCTAGTTATTAGTTATGCAATGTGAAGTAATTGCATAACTGCTTAGGTTGACTTTGTAAAAACTATATATTGTAATTGAATTTTTTTCATCTATCAGTATATAGTTATTAGCTATGCAATTTGAAGCAATGCTTTGAGTTTGAAATATGTGCAATGCAATGTAATCAACGATATGAATATAAACTACAAAAATCTATTTTTTACAATTTATTAGTTAAACTCTTTATTTTATATGCTCTCTATATCTCTATTCTATGGAAATTCCTTTAAAAAAAATATTAAAAATTTTTATCTCATAAATTGTTCTACTTTTTTTTACCTTTTTTTTTAAATCTGATTTTTTTCCGATTTTTTCTAGACTTTTTCCTAATTTTTTCAAAAAATATTATACTTTTGGTTTGTCAATTTTTTTCCCCAAAAGATTTTTGCTGCTATGGTATAAACACATATCTTTCTGTAATATCAAGGATACTTTTTGAAACTTCCATGCATTGCTAATCTAAAAGGAAAAGTCTTTTGCCTAATCTATATGTAGCCATGCTTTTGACATTGTCAAAAAGAGAAAATATGGACACCATCAATAAAAAATATTTGTATTCACCAAATAGCCATGTACACATACATCAATATATGTCAATATAAGTATAAAATATAGTTACAAAATAGCCATATAGGCTTACGCTCAAATGCCATATAGGCATACAATGTCAAATATATCCAATACAAGATATGTACAAAATTTCCATGTCTAGGCATACAAGAAAGGGCTCTAGAATCAAAATTCATTTCTCTCCATGCTCTGGAAATAATTTTTTTCACTTTGTTTGGCGATCTAATGGAAATAAGTCTATCTATCATTTATGTTGTGCTCGAGGAGTGATCCTGTTGCTCCTCCTATAGTTTAGCTCCTGGTGAAGTCTTAACTGTTATAATAAGAAGTAAAGACATTAATATATAGAAATTACATTATAAGAAATGATATATTTAACAAAATAATCACTTACTGCCATCTCGTGATCACTCTCCACGATGGAAATATTTGCATGTCGATGCTCATGCATGCTCAAGCCCTGTATAAACCATCCAAATAGGAATTAAACTACGAATCAATAATGGTTTAATTTTTCACTAGAATTAACATCTATAACAACAAATGTAAATTGAAATTTAGTAATTTTTCTCATACCTCCTCTATCGGAGCCATGGAGGATTGTATAGCAGATGAAACACTAATATCCATTGCCCTTGTACCATTTGGAGGTGTTCCCACAACTAACATCTAAAAATAAAACAACAAAGTATTCAATCACAAAAAAGTTACAATAGCGAGATCCATGTCATGACTTATAATGTATGAGATCTAATGAACAAAATTTTGAGTACAAGTATTAAGCTATTTGTTTCTGGTAGGCCTTGGCACTTCAATAGGAAGACCAATAATGATGGGGAGAAGAACACATACTCCATTTTGAAGGATGGGAAGACTTACAACCTTTCACCTCTCCTAGAAGAAGGCAAGGCAAAGCATGAAGGGCCTAGTTTTTTTATGGTGGGTGAGAAGGAGTTCATGAAGACCTTGAACGAAGGAGGAGGAAGAGGATTCTTTCTAATTATGAAGCCAAAAATTGAAGCATATTTTCCCACAAAGAAGAAGGAAGATGCACCAAACGAAGTCCAAGAGTTGTTGGAAAGGTACAAGGACATAACGGTGAATGAATTACCTAGTTCCCTACCTCCCATTAGGGATATAAGCCACCATATTGATTTGATTCCAGGGGCTGCATTGCCTAATAAGGCTACATACAAGATGACACCTGCTCAAAATGAGGAGATTGCAAGACAAGTGTAAGAGTTCATGGATAAAGGGCTAGTGAGGAAGAGTTTGCGCCTATGTGTTGTTCCTACTATCCTAGCACCAAGGAAGGATGGGAATTGGACGCTTTACACTAATTCAAGAGCCATTAATAGGATCGTGCAATCAGATATAGGTTCCTGATGCCAATAATGGAGGACCACATGGATTGTCTATCAAGAGCATCTTACTTTTCCAAGATTTATCTAAAGAGCGGGTACCATCAAATAAGGATCAGAGAGGGGGATGAATGGAAGAAAAAATTTAAGACTAATGAAGGGCTCTATGATTGGTTGGTGATTCCCTTTGGGTTATCAAATGCCCCTAGTACATTTATGCACCTTATGAATGAGGTATTGAGACCTTTCATTGGAAATTTTGTTGTAGTTTATTTAGATGGCATCCTTTTGTTTAGCAAGTCTAAAGAAGAACATTTGAAGCACCTTGACATGGTACTAAGGAGGTTACAAGAGGATAATTTGTGGATCAACATGGAAAAGTGTGAAGTCATGAAGGAAGAACTAGTCTACCTTGGTTTTGTCATCTCCAAGGGAAGTTTGAAGATGGATCCTTCAAAGGTGCATGCTATTCTTACTCAAGGCCAACACCAAAATCCATGGGAGATGTGAGAAGCTTCCATCGAATTGCAAGCTTCTATAGAAAGTTCATCAAGAACTTTAGCAAAATTTGTGCACCAATCTTGGACACCATTAAAGGAGGTAACAAAGGTAAGTTTTCTTGGACCAATGAGGCTAATAAAGGGTTTGAATATCTAAAAATTAGAGTACCACAACAGCCTATAATTGTGCTCCCTGATTTTGATAAAGTTTCTACCATTGAGTGTGATGCTAGCAATCAAGCAATTGGGGCTATTTTGAGCCAAGAAGGTAGACCGGTTGCATTTTACAGTGAGAGGCTGAATGAAGCAAAGAGGAAGTATTCTTCCTATGATTTGGAATTGTATGCTATGGTCCAAGCCCTCAAAAAGTGGAGGCACTACTTGTTACCTAAATAATTTGTTGTTTATACTGATAATCATGCCTTGAGTTCTTTGAATGCACAAGACAAACTCAATCATAGGCACATGAATGGGTAGAGTCTTTGCAAGCCTATACTTTCACAATAAAGCTTAAGAAGGGCCAAGAAAATAAGGTGGGAGATGCTCTCAATAGAAGGTCACTTTTAGTGCAAGAGATCCAACTCCAAAGCATGGGGGTTGAAGCATTGAAGGATATGTATCATGAAGATTCATATTTCAAGGAGGTTTACAATGTTTGTGAGCAGTATTTGAATTCTTTTCATGGTGAATTCTCTGAATTTTTATTGCATAATAGTTTTCTCTTCAAAGGAAGCCAATTGTGTGTACGTAAATGCTCAATGAGGGAGAATATCATAAAGGAGAAACACAGTGGAAGTCTTGGAGGTCACTTTGGCCTTGACAAGACCTTAGAACAAGTTAGGAGATTTTACTATTGGCCAAAGTTATAGGTGGATGTGAGAAGGTATGTGGAAGGCTGCATAATATTCCAAAGGGCAAAGGGAACTTCATCACATGCAGGACTCTATCAACCACTGCCCATTCCTAATAGGCCTTCAGAGTGTGTAAGTATCGAATTTGTCTTGGGGTTTCCTAGAACCCAAAAAGGTTTTGATAGTATCTTTGTGGTAGTTGATAGATTTAGCAAGATAGCACATTTTATTCCTTGAAAATGCACCAATGATGCATCTCATATAGCAAGTCTCTTCTTTAAGGAGGTTGTTAGGATACATGGACTGCCTTTAAGCATTGTTTCTGAAAGGGATTCTAAATTCATTGGTCACTTTTGGACAACCTTGTGGAAGAAACTCAAGGAAACAATATTTCCTTTAGTTCAGCATACCATCCACAAATGGATTGACAAACTGAAGTGGTGAATAGATCATTGGGAAACCTCTTAAGATGCCTTACCAAGGAGCATGGACAAGCTTGGGATCTGATTTTACCTTAGGCTGAATTTGCATATAATGACTCCATGAATAGGAGCATTGGTAGAAGCCCTTTTGAGGTAGTCTATGGCATGCACCCTAGAGGGGTCTATGAACTAAGAGATCTACAAGGAGTTGCTAGGAGAAGTTCTCAAGGTGAGGACTTTGTTGTTACAATCATGGATATTCATCAACAAGTGAAGGAAACCCTTCAAAAGAATGTTGAGAAGTATAAGGAAAAGGCAAATTTAAAGAAGAGGAATGTCCAATTCAAGGTTGGAGACTTGGTGATGGCACACTTGAAGAAGGAGAGATTTCCAAAAGGAAATTATACTAAACTCATGATGAAGAAGATAGGACCTTGCAAGGTGCTCTACAAGTTTGGCCAAAATGTTTATGAAATAGAGCTACCTCCTAGGGTGGCAATCTCTCCTATCTTCAACATTTCTGACTTGTATCCTTTCAAAGCTTTTGTGATATGATTGAGTGCTTGGTTACTATCAAACTAATGATATGATTGATGTTACTAAATTTGTTTAAAGTGTATAAGACAGGTGTGGTGACTTTGATGGTTGGATGGGTGACTATTATGAAGCCCTTTGAGCAAATTGGTGATTAACCACAAGATGATAATCAAGATTTTTTCATAGCAGGAGTTTGTAACCTATAAATAGATTGCTGCAGTCAAAATATGGTGAGTACAGTGCTTGATAATGGACTAATAATAGTGAGGTATGGTTTAATTGATTTGTTGCCTTAGTGAATAAATGAAAGGATGAATTGTTCAAGTGTCAATAATCAGGTTTATGTTGTTTTATGGTGGTTGAGAATGATGTGAATCTAATTGATTAAGTCAAAGTTTTCTTTAATATGGTTTTTTCTTTGAGTGAATTAATTGGAATACTAATTAGTGGAATGATGAATGATGGCCTATGGAATGGCTAAGAGAATTTGAGTGGATTTTGGTTGAATGAAAAGTAGATTTATGAGGAAATTATATTTGATCTTCTCCTGATTCTATTTGGGATTGAAATCCCTTGAAGAAATAATGTTGATGGTGTTTGTTGGATGCTCTGCATCAGATGTACCCTGATGATTGAGTGTTTTGATATGATGCTTTGCATCACTAACTGCCTTGTCTATGTTATTGCTTACTATTATGGTTTCATAGATTTTTTCCAAGCATCCATAGTTTGTCGTGGTGGTGCACCTTTGCAAGCACATGCCTCCATGTGAAGTAATTGCATCATGTTGCTTATGTTTACTTTCTAAACAACTATATTGTACAGTTGAAATTTTGTCATTTATCAACATCTAGTTATTAGTTATGGAATTTGAAGTAATAATGCTTTGAGTTTGAATGATGTGTAATGCAACGTAACCAACAATATGAATATAAACTACACAAATATATTAAGTATAATTCATTAGTTAAATTCTCTTTATTCTATTACCTCCATGTACATTTGAGTGAATCCACTGGCACTAGGAGGTGTTTTCTTGAAACCACCAATATTAGCCTGTTCAACATCCAAAATCACATGTATTAAAATACCATTCATAAAACAATGTTATTAACATGTAATAAATTTATAATTGTATACTAGTTACATGCCCCACTGATAGGTGTACTACAGAAATAAGTAGGTTGAGGACTGGTGTATCCAGTCTTGACACTATGACCCTGCAATTTTATTAAAATAATAAAAATAAATTAGTTAATCATGCATTTCAGAATCAAAATTTAATAAATTAAATTCAATGAACATGTTGATTTTTACCTGACTACCAATGCCATATGCAAAATGCAAAATGTCAATCATCCTCTCCATCCCCATAGTAGCATTCAGATCCTGTGTAGCAGCATACGGATCCTGTGTAGTAACATACGGATCCTACATAGTAGCCTCCTGTGTGCCAATGGGGTCATATGAACAAGTAGCCTTGCAAGATTAACACACATGGGTTTGAAGTCCACCACCTGAAGACTCCCCTGGATGGAATTGTACAATAGGGCTACTATGATGGATGGCACTCTGGGTCAAAGTGTTGATCGCCTGCAATGTCTATGCGTCAGCACTCTCCTTCACAACAACAGGCATAAAAATGTGCTCACGAGGCGGCCTAGCGAGAGGTTGTCTCCCTTGCCGAGCAGGATTTGGCTATGCACAGGACCTATCCTGAGCCGACCCCCCACCTCTCCCCTGGAACTCCCTTATATCAAAATAATTTGGGATTTGGTTCAATACGAACTCACTGTATAGTTTCCTAAGAAAATATTGGGGGACTTCACAATTATTGCACGATGGGTAATCAAATAGCAAATACCATCTATCATAAAAATGGTTCCTAATCTCTTGGTGGTGGCACCAATGAATAGGAAACCTCTTTGCATTGAGGGTAAGATTTTGATTTGTTCTAGGGTCAGTGAATAGAGAGCACAAATCACCTTTACTAATTTTTAAATCTTTTACTTGCTTATATGATAATTTGTCTACATAATATGTCCTAGCTACCTGCCTCCTATCTTGCCATCCAAATATTTGTTGGGTAATTGCATCTACATTTTTTAACATCTCTTTCAATGAATTTACTAGATGTATTATTTCTGTGGTTGAAGCATTTGGATCACTCAACCTACTGATAAGATCCTCAAGTTGTTTTCTATTGTTGTCAATTTCACTCAGATTTTCTTGAGTGCCAAGAGGGTATTGAGTGATTGGTGGGAGAGGTTGATTTTGTTGTTGAGGTTGATTTTGTTGAGGACTTTTTTGTTGAGCATTTTCCTCCTCTTCTTGTTGAGGATTTGCAGGATTTCCTACCAATTAAAAAAAATCAAATCTAACCTAAAACAAACAAAATCAATTTCAAACTAAGAAATTCAAAACAAATAGTAGACAATACTTACCTCCCACACCTCTTTGTCATCGTGGTGCCATATTTGCAAAGAAAATCCAATTTTTGTTGATAAAATTTGTAGAAATCCTTCCTCCTAGAATGCGAGCGCAAAAGTGAGGGTTTTTGGCTGCAGGCAGAGAGAAACAGTAAATAGAAAACATTTGATAGTTTTAACTTTTTTTTGCTTTTAAAACACCATAACACGAACGCGTTGTAACATCCTCACATTATTGGCTCATTATGGTTGAGCCTCAGGCTTGGAACACAAAGCCATAATGTGATCGCGTTATAACACACTCGTGTTATAGCACATTCGTGTTATGAATTTTCAAAAAAAAAAATTGAAAGTGGTCACAAATTTGCTACCCATCTCCATGCACCCGCCCGTTTCTTAAATGTCTTTTCCTTTTATGCCTATCCTTAAAACATCATGCATTGAATGTTATTTGGAAACTTGTTTTCCTAATGTTTGATTTTGAAGGCCTTGAATAGAGCCTTGTGCAGCTTTAGATTTTTTTTTAATGTTGTCCTTCATGAGACCATTGTAGCATGTATTGTTGGTTGTCCTTATAAATGACAATGACCTTTACCTATTGCATTCACTTTCACCAGTACATCCATGAATGAATAATATCAATCCCCTTTGCCTCTTGTAGCTCTTGCAAAGGTGTTGTCCTTGTACTTGTATCATGGCCTTGATTCAACCATTGCTCTTCTTTTGTTATCTATAATAAATACACATAGTCTCCTCATTTTATCTTTATTGGACAGCCACCTGTCACATATGTGGGTGACCTAACAACTCACATTCCTATGTGATGTGTGACTGTCCAATAGGGTTATGGTGAGAGGGGCTTGAAAACAACTTGAAATGCTTCCTCATTGTTTAAAACATGTATAATTGAACTTGATGCATCTATGAAGTCACTTCCTTTATAAACACATCATGGATCTTCCTAAGAAGATTGAAAGACATATCAACACAGTATGTTGCATCTTTTGAATCTATCCTTTCTTGTCCTATCTTATGTTCCTTTCATGTCCTGTCTTATGTTACTATTCTTTTATGGTATTGGGAAAATCTTAAGGTTGGGGTTTTGTCTTTGATTGAATCCCTCTATCTCTCTCCCCTCTACCCATAACACTAAACCCTGAACCCTTTAACCCTATACCCTCTCCTCCCCCCCCCTCTCTCTCTCTCTCTCTCTCTCTCTCTCTCTCTCTCTCTCTCTCTCTCTCTCTCTCTCTCTCTCTCTCTCTCTCTCTCTCTCTCTCTCCTACCCCTCTCCCTCTCTATCTATCTCTCACTCCCTCTATGTGTCCCCTCACCCCTCAAAAACCCTAACCCTTAACCATAAACCTTAAACCCTTAACCCTTAAACTCTAAACCCTTAAACCATATACCCTCTACATTTAACCCTCTACCCTTATATATCTCTCCCACTCCCTCCCTCTTTCCCTCTCTCTCTCAAGTCTCACCCTCCTACCCCTTCTGCCTCTCTTAGGTCTCTCTCACTCTCTCTCACTCACTCTTATCTCCTCCCTTTACCTCAACCCTTAACCCTAAACCCTAAACCCTCTACCCTCTAACCTTAACCCTTAACCCTTAACCCTCAACCCTTAAACCCTCTACCCTCTACCCTTAACCCTATCTCCTCTATCTCTCCTCCTCCCTCTCTCTCTATCAAGTCTCTCCCTCCTAGCACCACTCCCTCTCTCAGGTCTCTCTCTCTCTCACTCACTCACTCACTCTATCTCAAGTCTCTCCCTCCTACCCCTCTCCCTCTCTTAGGTCTCTCTCTCACTCACTCCCTTTATCTCTCTTCCCTCTACCCTTAACCTGAAACCCTAAACCCTTAACCTTTAAACCATCTACCCTCTACCCTTAACCGCCCTCCCTTTATCTCTCTTCCACTCCATCTCTCTCTCTCTCTCAAATATCTTCAATATCCTACCCCCTATCCCTCTCCTAGGTCTCTCTCTCACTAAATCCCTCTATCTCTCTCCCCTCTACCCATAATCCTAAACCCTTAACCCTTAAACCCCAAACCCTTAAACCCTCTACCCTCTCTCTCTCTCAAGTCTCTCCCTCCTACCCCCTCTCTAGTCCTCTCTCAGGTCTCTCTCTCTCACTCAGTCTCTCTATCTCTCTCCCCTCTACTCTTAACCCTTAAACTCTAAACCCTCTACCCTTTATCTCTCTCCCAATACTCCCTCCCTCCCTCTCTCTCTCTCTCACTCCTAAGTCTCTCCACTCTACTGGCCTTAGCCCTCTACCCTTAACCCTTAAATCCTTAAATCCTCTACACTCTATCTCTCTCCCACTCCCTCCCTCTCTCTCTCTCAAGAATCCCTCCTACCCCCTCTCACTCTCTCAAGTCTCTCTCTCTCACTCGCTCCCTCTATCTCTCTCCCCTCAGATGGAACTTTATATTTTTTCTCCTTATGTTTCATTCCTACCCTACTTGGTGTTACTGGTCTTTCATGGTGTCATAATTTTCCTTGGGTTGTGTTAGAACTGTAAAAGTTTGAAAATTTCATAGCTGCACATACCCTTTAGTTCCCAAAAAATTCCCATACCATAAGCACATGAATTTGTTTTGCATAAAAAAATTTCCCATATTTTATCATTTGGTCCCATAGAATCCATCTAACCCTCAGTATTTTAATGTATAATTCATATTGGCAAGAGATGGTGAGGGTCTCCCCAATCCATAAAGCATTCTATACTAATATGTATTTTTTCAGACTATCGACAAGACATCGGCAAAGTCTCATTGATGTTATTTCATTTGGTAATACACATCAGCATGATGCAGTTTGCAGTATCAGCGACACAAGGGTCCTATTGGAAAAATAGTGGTCAATGGTGTAAGTCATAATGAGCTTATTTGTGTCTTACCGATCGTGGTACAATTCTGAAGGGTCAAAAGGGAATCTAAAATATTCTCAACAAGTTTCCTAGAAAAGTGGAAGTTCACGCGATCGTTGATCAACTATTGTTTGATCTCAGCCGCTCCCCGCCATCCCATGATGACCCCACCACACCACTTTGGTTGATTGCGATATCATGAGTAGGCACCACATTTCCTATCTGGTGAGGCCGAAGGTGATAAGTTTGGTTGACCGTCGATCAATTGTCATCAGATCTTAACAGTTGCCCGCCATCATGTGATCAAAAGTTGCAAGGTTTTTACTAATCACAATATCACGGGTGGGCGCCATGTGTCTCATCTGATGAAGCCAAAGGAATGAAGGAAATATTGTGGTAAATTAATCCGTCCTTAATACATTAAAAGGTGGATTACTAAAGTATTCTTGAGGTGCACATGTTTTAAATCAGTGGATATTTTATAATCTTGATGAAAAAGATGCTTGACGATTAATAATAAGGTTGGCAATTGTGTTGAAGGAACAAGATCACGAATGCTCAAGATCTACGGTTTCCTGCCATCACATGATCCAAAGTTGCAAGATCTTTACTAATTGCGATATCACGAGCGACAACCACGTGGACTTCCTTGGCAATGTATGGTATGGTGGGCCCCTTATTGCCACATTGGCGATTGTGTCAACTTGTTTTGAAGATGGTCATTCAATGATTTGATATAATTGAAGGATCAACGGCTAAAATTTAAATACAAATAAATTAATAATTATCATATATAGATTTTTAGATGTATAACTTTATAGATGTTTAATTTAATTTAGAAAATTTCATTATGTTAATTTTATTTATATTAGACATATGTTTCATTAAATAATTTTTTTTTTAATTATTTAAGTAAAATATGATGTGTATGGCATATTTCTATGTGCAATTTAATTTTTATCTATATATTTATTATTCAATAAAGTTAAAACTTCTAAATTAAATTTAACTTATTTTAGCCTATAAATTAGATTACACACAAGTAAATAAATATATAGGTTAAAATAAGTTAAATTATTTGAACATTAATATAATATTACTATTATATTATTATTAAAATTATCTTATAATTATTATAAAGTAAGTATTATATTCTTTTCTAATTATTTTATTATTAGGTTTAAGGTTAGTATTGGTGGTAAGGTTAGGGGTAGGCATAGGATTATATTTAGGGTTGAGTAAGGTTAATGTAGGTTATTAATGAAAGATAAATATTTGAATTGGGAATACAATTAGGGGTTGTTTTTAGATTTGGGTGATACGATTAGGGGACGTTTTTAGATCTAGGATAATGTAGGTGATTAATAAAAGATAAATAACCCTTTTTCTCAAAATTGTAACCCTGACCATAACCCTCACCTTTATCCTATCCTTATAACCCTAACCATGACCCTAACCATGACCATAACGCTAACCCCAACCTCAACCCTAATTACCTAACCCTAAATATTTTTTTATTAATTAGTTGCATTCACTCTAATAAACCTAACCCAAACCTAAACCTAACCCTATCCCTATCCCTAACCCTAATCCTAACCCCAACTCTAAGCCAAATATAAAAAACAACCATTAACCGTAACAATAACACTAAGGTTACTATCCAATTAAGGTTAAGGTTCTATGATAAATCACTGGGTTAGAATAAGGGTAAGGTTTAGGGATAGCCTGGTTATAGGATAAAAATTAGAGTTAAAATTATATTAATGAGTAGGATTAGCATTATGTTAGGGTTATGGTCAGAAAATTAGTGTTCAAAACCCTAACACTAACCCTAACGAAATCCCTAACTATAATCACAATTTTAATCCTAGTGCTAACCATAACCCTAACCCTAACCATAAACCATAATCCTAACCCTAACTCTAACCAAATCCCTAATTGTAACACTAAACCCTAACCTTAATTTCTCACTCACTCTCTATCTCTCTCCCCTCTACCCTTAACCCTAAACCTCAAACCCTTAACCCTTAAACCCTCAACCCTTAAACTCTAAACCCTTAATATTAGGTGTGTATTAAAACATTATAAAAGTATAAATTTTTGGAGTTCTATTAGGAATTGAATGATAAATGATGATGAATGGGAAAATCTAAGGTACTTTAATATTTTCAACTAAAAATTTAGAGTTCAATTAGGATTAGTGTTCACTTAGGGTTAGGTTTAGGGTTCAATTAATGTTCAATTTGGGTTAGGATTGAGGATGAGGTAGGGGTTTAATTAAGGTTATGAATTCAATAAGAGTTCAAATAGGGTTAAGGTTAAGGTTAGGGTTGGGGTTAAGGTTCAATTAGGATAAGAATTAGTGTTAGGGTTAGGATTAGAGTTCAACTGTAGTTCAAAGTTAGGGTTATGGTATAATTAGGACTAGTGTTCAATAAATGTTCAATTAGGGTTAATACTTAATTAAGGTTAGTTTTAAAGTTCAATTAGGGTTTGGGTTAGGGTTAGGGTTGGGATTATGAATCAAGTAGGTTTGGGTTAGGGTTTGATAAGAGTTAGGTTTAGGGTTTAGTTAGAGTTGGGATTAGGGTTAGGGGTAGAATTCATTATGCTTAGTGGTCAATTACAATTAGATTTAGTGTTCAATTAGGTAAGGGTTAGAGTACAAATAGGGTTAGGGTTTAACTAGGGTTAGGATTAGAATAGAATAAAGTTTTGTGTTTAATTATGATATCTAGAATTTAGTATAATTTTAGAAAATGAAATGATTTGGACACAGAAAAAAATAGAAAAGTTGATTTTATATATATCTTATTTCTTAATTTATTCTAAAATTCTAATTAATAATTTTTTAATTAATATAAAATGAATATTTAATTTAATTTAATTTAATTGTATTAGATAATTAGTAAAACTAAATAGATGATAAATATTTTATGGATTTTAAAAATTAGAATTTAGTTTAATTTTATATGTAATGTCAAATATTAAAATTTTAGATTGAAATACTTAATTTATTTTAAAATATTTATAATTAATGTTCAATTTATAAACCAATATTAAGACATTAATAAATATAACCTGTGGCATAATGTATTAAAAAGATGCATCAAAGTATTTATCATTCCTTCGGCTTCACCAGATGAGACACGTGGTGCTTGCCCGTGATATCGCAATCAATAAAGACCCCACAACTTTTGATCATGTGATGGCCGACAACCATGGATCTCAACCATTGGCAATCATGTTCATTCAACACAATCGTCAGCCTTGTTATTAACCATCGAGCACCTTTCTATCAGGATTATAACATCTCCGTTGATTTAAAACACATCCATCTTATAACTACTTTAGTAACCCGTGGCATAATGTATTAAAGATGCATCAAAGTATTTATCGTTCCTTCAGCTTCACTGGGTGAGACACATGGTGCTCACCCATGATATCGTGATCAACTAGTGGCGTCATCACGAGATGGTAGGGAACGGCTGAGATCACACGATGATTGATCTACAGCCATGCGAACTTGTCCCTCTGTAAAATAAAAACATTTATTAGGGGAGAGGGCCTAGTACACGTGGTGCTCACCCGTGATATCACGATCAACTGGTGGGGTCATCTCAGGATGGTGGGGAATGGTTGAGATCACACGACGATTGATCTACGGCCATGTGAACTTGTCCCTCTGCAAAATAAAAACATTTATTAGGGGAGAGAACCTAGTAAATGTGGTGCTCACCTACGATATCGTGATCTACTGGTGGGGTCATCGCGGGATGGCAGGGAATGGCTGAGATCACACGATGATTGATCTACGGCAATGCAAATTTGTCCCTCTACAAAATAAAAAATATTTATTAGGGGACAGAGCCCAGTAGCCATGCGGGGTGCAAAATAAAATATTTATTAGGGGAGAGGGCGCACTCAATCATGATGATAATACACAGTCTTACCACATATTTATACTATATATTATAAATAAACAGTCCAAATGTAAATAAAGAAAGGTATTTATACAATCCAAGAAAATAAATTAAAATGCATTTAATAAAAAATTATATATCAATTTGTTTTTCTTTTTAGATGAATTAAGAGTATGATTTAAAATATTTTAATTCAAATAACATAAATGATAAATTGAAGTGGGAAAACTTGAATATTATTTTAAAATTTTGAGGTTTCATATTTATATGTGTGAGATTGATCTAATATTCCAAAAATGAATGTTAAAATATCATGAAAAAAATAGGCATAGAATGAATGTAGAAGTAAAATTAAATATTTGCATATATTCATAAAATAAGATCTAATAAAAAATATATATATATATGCAATTAAAAATAAAGGAAAAATAATTCAACCCAAATTTAGATAAGAGAGATAATCAAATTATATGACAACTTTAAGGCTAGGGTTGGGGTTTGATTAGGATTAGTGTTCTCTTAGGGTTATGATTAGAGTTATGAATCTACAATTAGGGTTCAATTAATGTTCACTTAGGGTTTATTTCTTGGGAGAAGTTTATTGAATGGTAAGTGTATTTTATAAAATTAATATGCCAAGAATTAATTTTAGATAATACTACATGTGATTTTTCATATGGTATTAAATTGTAGATTAAAATTGATAATATATTTCCTTCCTTCTTTTGCATTGTAAGCTACCATAATATATGGCCTTAAAATCCTATTCATATTTTGAGCTTTTCTAAACTATACAACACGACATCCAACAAAAAAAATTGTTATGCATTTTTTCCAAGCACAAATCCTTAGAATTATTAATGTGTTATTTAGGTTAATTCTTTATTGCACTAAATAAATACACACTAATATATGTATTATGGATTTGAGGGAAAATATTAAAATATTTATCTTAATTGAAAATTTTAAATGCAAGGGATTCAAGTACATACCTTTGCTTTTGTTAATGTTGATGAAGATACAAATCTTGATGAAGATACAAATCTTGATGAAGATACAAATCTTGATGAAGTGCCAAATTTGATGACATGATATAAAAAAAACTGGAATATCTGTGCTCTATGTGGCACTTGAAATTTTGTACAAAACTATAACTAACTCTACGTCAAATTTGTGACTTTGGACCTATTTTGCATCAATAAATATGAGCTTTGAAACATGCCTCCTAATATAGCATACAATATGTACTTAAATGCTCAAAATAGTTGGGAGTAGTGTTGAGATTGGTGGATTTTTGGGAAGATAAAATGCTTCACCTTTGCATCTCTCCCCATAGATAAAGGTAGAGATGAATATAGAATGAGAGAGGAAAAGGGATAAAAATAGATAGAGATATAGAGAGAGATAGAGATAGAGGGAGAAATAAATATATAGAGAGATAGGGAGATAAAGGGGATATATATATATAGAGAGAGAGAGATGGCAAGATAGAGATATAAGGAGATATAGAGGGGAGAGAGAGAGAGAGATAAGTAGAGAAATACAAATAGAGATGGAGAGGGAGATAGAAATAGGGGGAGATAGAGAGAGAAAGAGAGAGGGAGAGATAGATAAATGAGAAGAGAAAGACATAGATATAGAGATATATGGGAAGATAAAGGGACAAATAGGTTGAGATATGAAGATAGATAGGGGTATAGGGAGGGAGGAAGAGAGGGAGAGATGGGGAGAGATAGAGAGAGGGAGGGAGAAAGGGAGAGAGATATGTAGAGGAGGGAGAGATAGAAGATGGGGAAGAGGGAGATATATGCTGAGAGGGGGAGAGAGGGAGAGTGAGAGGAGGCTAATATAGAGAGATAGATAGAGATAGGAAAAGAGATAGGGAGATAGATGCATAGGGAGATATACGTATAGAAGTATATGGATAGAAAGAGATAGAGAGATGAGAGAGGGAGATTGAGTATTATATGGATAGAAAAAGATAGAGAGATGAGTGAGGGAGATTGGGCGAGAAATAAAGATAAAGATATAGAGTAGAAGAGATGGAGTGAGTAAGATAGAGAGAGGGAGACATTTCTAGAGATAGGAAGTGAGATGGATGGGTAGAGAGAGGGAGACATTTCTACAGATGGAGGGGGAGGGATGAATATAGAGGTAGAGATGAATATAGAGCGAGAGAGGAAGAGAGACAAATTAATAGAGGTAGAGATGAATATAGAATGAGAGAGGAAGAGGGAGAAAAATTGATAGAGATATAGAGACAGATAAGTAGAGAAAGACAAATAGAAATGGAGAGAGATAGAAACAATGGGAGAGAGAGAGGGGGAGAGATAAATGGGAAGAGAAAGACATGGATATAGAGATATATGGGAAGAGAAAGGGACAAATAGGTTGACATATGAAGATAGATAAGGGTATAGGGAGAGATCTCAAATGGGAAGAGATTGAGAGAGGGAGGGAGAAAGGGAGAGAGATAGGTAGAGGAGGGAGAGAGAATATGGGGAAGAGAGAGACATAAAGTTAAGATGTGTCAATATTTAAGAATCCAAGTGTTTATTCTGAAATTCTTGCAAACATTGTTAAATTTTCAGTTATGTTCAAGTATAATTGTTAGATCAAAAAATGACCTTTCAGTTGGCCCAAAATTATAGGTGACATAAATTTTTTGACTAGATTGATGAGCATATATCCAATATTTCAATACAATTTTATATCCTACCTATAGCAATTTATATTTATTCACATATTCCACCCAAACTCAATCTCTTCAAGTGAGGTGTAGGCAATCATATATGCAATATGTGATGTTTTTCCTAGATGATACTTACAATGATCTCCAACAAGCATGCTTATAAACTCAAGACAATAATGTAAAATATTTTCTCCCATGACGATATTGTTAGCTACATTCCTCCTTAATGACATCTTTAGCTACTTTAAATTAGAATTTAGAATCATCATCCAAGGTTGGGATATGATATAGGAAGAGATCTTGCTTTTCTTGTATTTTTTGTCTTCATTTTCCTCCATGAGCATGTTTTCCCAAGAGGAAACCAAGGAAGCCTTGATGGTGTCAGGATTATCATAATTTTATCCATAAGCATCTTCAATCTTCATATTATGTTTCTTTTCCTTCTAACTTTGCATGTTAAATGAAAAAACTTGGTTTTACACCTTATTTAAGTCATTTAATCCTTGATTTTTGTCTCCAATAGATTTATTTAAAACTATAGACACCATCCAATTGAATTATGAGATTCCTCTCTTCTTCTATTAGGATGTAAGAAAAATCATTTGAGAGGTCTTTTTAGATCTTAGCCATTCTACTTTCAAGGAGATCCTTTCTTTGAATAGGTTTCTAAAGACTTGGATATTCCACTCTTTTAGTCTGCATTTTATGAATTTTAACTTTCTATTGAATATGCACATATTAGTGCAATGATCAAATGTTTGGGTGAGCCAAGAGTCAGTGACAACCATTTTGAAGTTTGAGTTTTCCATCTACACTTTTTCAAACTTGAAAGACACTCTTCAAGGGAATTTCTCCTTGTCTATGAGCCTCTAATCTGAACCAGCTTCAAATAGGGTTACAATTAGGGTTCACATAGCTTTATGGTTGGGGTTAAGCTTCAATTTGGGTTAAGGTTCAATTGATTAAAAATAAGTATCTTCAAAAGAAGGATATCTCTTGGCATACTTTACATATATTTTTAAAATATAGGTATGCTAGTAATAATACCCAGTCTTACCACATATTTATACTATATATTGTAAATAAATAGTCCAAATGTAAATAAAGAAAAATCCAAATGTTGATAAAAAAATGGACCCATACTTGAACACATGAGAACCTCTAAATGTTATATGAAAAAAAACATAAATACATTCATGAAGAAGTGAAATAAGTATTTTTTTGTTTCAAATAAAATATCACAACTCTCCACTATAAGTATATCATTTAAAAAATAAAATGCTCATTTAATAAAATAAGACACTCATTGAAACAAGTATTGTTATCATAGTGAAAAAATATTGTTCTTATGTGTACAACAATTGGGGTAGCAATGTACAAGCATTGGATAATTTTATATTAATAGATTGTCCTAGCACAAATATAAAAGGTGAGCACAATAAATAACATGTATTTTCCCATTAAATGTGAAGGATTTTCAAAAAGTTTTACTGTTCAACTATTGGTCCATTTTTGTTCAGTATAAGTTGTATTTTAAATCATTGTGTTATTTTTATAACAAAAAATAGATTTTTTGTGTTCAACTATTAGTCCATATGTGTTGAATATAAAAGGTAGAGATATCAAATATTTATGGTTATCAATAAGTATTTGGTCCACTTAGCTTGTATATTAATTTTAATTTAAATATAAAATATCATATTCTACAAGCAACAAATGATATTTTTTTGGTTCAACTATTGGGGGTTCCATGCTTAAGTTTTGGTCGAACCTTTAAAAATTCAAATTTTAAACACTTCTCAAAAGATCTTCCAATGTGGCGAGTTGCATGATGATTCATACCTCCAAACCTTAGTTATAGATAAATAATAGACCAGTTTACATTTCAAAAAAAAATGAAGGTTCTATGATATTCCAGTCAATTGCTACATGCTGAGAAAGTTAGCCTGCACAACTACTGGTCCCTCTCCCCTAAAGGAATAAGGGGACATCACTAGGTAAATGAAAAAAAATGACATAAGTTGTTTTAACGAGGGAACATGATACCAACAAAATACTTAGAAAAAATAAAGTCAAGCGAAAGGAAATAAAACAATAAAACAAAAGGGGGCCCATCCTAGACAAAGCGATGGGGCTTGAGTCATTTTAAAGCCTTCCCAAAAAGTAATGGCCAAATAGATCCCATCTAAGGTGTAAGATGAACACTATGGTTTTACATGAAGATGAAGGTAAAACACCAACCTTAGGATTTTTCCAAACACCATAGATGACCAAAGACACAAGGCAAGATAAAATAGAACACAGAGAACAAAACTTTGAAGTTCCATCACTACCCATAACCCTAAACCCTAAACCATTAACCCTTAACCCTTAAACCATCTACCCTCTCTCTCTCTCAATTCTCTCCCTCCTACCCCCTCTCCCTCTCTCAGGTCTCTCTCTCTCTCTCTCACTCACTCCCTCTATCTCTCTTCCCTCTACCCTAAACCCTCTACCCTCTACCTTTACCCTCGCTTCCTTTATCTCTCTCTCAATTCTCTCCCTCCTAGCACCACTCCCTCTCTGGGGTCTCTCTCTCACTCACTCACTCTATCTCAAGTCTCTCCCTCCTACCCCTTCTCCCTCTCTTAGGTGTTTCTCTCACTCACTCACTCCCTCTATCTCTCTCCCCTCCACCCTTAACCCTAAACCCTTAAACCATATACCCTATACCCTTAACCCTCCCTCCCTCTATCTCTCTCCACACTCCCTCTCTCTCTCTCTCTCAAGTATCTTCAATAGCCTACCCCCTCTCCCTCTCTTAGGTATCTCTCTCACTCACTCCTCTCTATCTCTCTCCCTTAACCCTAAACCCTAAACCCTTAACCCTTAAACCTCTACCCTCCCTTCCTTTATCTCTCTCTCCTCCCTCCCTCTCTCTCTCAATTCTCTCCTCCTACCCTCAACCATAAACCCTTAAACCTTCTATCCTCTACCCTCAACACTCTCCCCCCCCTCTCTCTCTCTCTCTCTCTCTCTCTCTCTCTCTCTCTCTCCTTCTTACCCTCTTCCCCTCTCCCTTCCCTCCTAATTCTTTCCCTATATATATCTCTCTCTCCCTTTCCCCTCTCTCTATCATTTTCCTCCCCTTCCCCCTCTCTCTCTATCTCTCTCTCCCTTCCCCCTCCTAATTCTCCCTCTCTCTCTCTCTCTCTCTCTCTCTCTCTCTCTCTCTCTCTCTCTCTCCCCCACCCTCCACCTCCTAATTACTCTTTGGTATATGTGTGCAAAAATCAGATAACCGATTTAGATCAGATATTTGATTTATAGCACCAAAATATTACATTTTAAAATGTTTTTCAAATTAGATATTAGAAATCAATTGGATATCCAAAAAAAATCGGATATCCAATTTGTAGTACTTTAGATTGGGCATTGCTATGGAGCAATGTACTGACATCCAACCCAAAAAAAAATTCAACTCTGGATTTTCACGTTTTTTGGCGAGTTCAAAACACTACTTTTTTCATGTTGCCACTTTTTGGCCCATCATGATCCTACACATACCCATGTCTAAATTAGGTAGTTGTTATTTCTAAGGTGGATCACTCCTTTCTTCAAAGTCCATACACTTATGATTGGGTCAATTGTTATTTTCTTTAGAAAATTCCTATTGCCTTTTTGATAGGTTAATTATCATTTGATTAGATGGGTTATGAAGCACTTATTTCAAACAAATATCTTTTTGAAAGAAGTATATTGGCATGAAATTAAATATGATTTTTATTCCAATGTAAAAACTACAAAGATGGAAATAATTCTTTCAACACAAACTATTATGTAGTAGTCAATTAAAATGAAAAAGCTTACTCTATATTAGTTAGGATAAACAACTAAGAAAATGATCTAAAGTTACTTATTTATCCTAGAGGAACTAAGTAAATAGTATACAAAGAAAACCAACAAACCCACAACTACCCCTATTTTTAAGGAGTTTAGTTTTCTCCCCTTCCTGATCTCGCTAATATTGTCTAATTATTTTAAAGAGATGAAGGGTCATAACGTAACTTTATTCAACCTAGTAAATAGCTTGGTTAATGAAACTTGACAAAAGCAACAAATCAATTGCTACATTTGGCATTTCATGTTGAATGAAGAGTGGTGACAATAATCTACTTATAGTTTAATAAAACACTATTTTTATAAGAAGGCTTAACATTAGAAAGATAAGTGTTACTTATAGTTTAATAAAACACTAGTATAGTTTTACCAACATATACTATTGTATGCTTGCATGGCTTCTTAGTTAATATATGGGGAGATAGAGATAGATGGGGAGAGAAAGAGAGAGAGAGATAGAGATATATGGGAAGAGAAAGAGAGATGGAGATATATAGGAAGAGAAAGGAAGAGAGGTGGAGATAGAGAGTCAATGGATAGGGGGATGGGGATGGAGAGATGGTGAGAGATAAAGAGGGGGAGATAGAGAGGGGGAGGGAGAGAAAGGGATATAGCTAGATAGAAAGAGATAGAGAGAGGAGTAAGAGGGAGATAAAAAGATAAATAGAGATAGAGATATAGAGTAGGAGAGATGGAGGGAGAGATGGAGGGAGAAATGGAGTGAATGAGAGAGAAAGGGGGGAGGGGGAGAGATATCTCTATAGATAGAGGGGGGAAGAGGTGGGAGTGACATAGATAGTGGGAGATATAGAGATATAGAGAGTGACGGGGAGAGATATATCAATCACCCTCCCTATATCTCTATCTATTCATCCTTATCTCTTTATCTCTCTACCCCTCTCTATCTCTTTGTCTCCCTTTCTATTTGTATTTTTTTCATTATCTCCCTCTCTCTTTATATTTTCTTCCCTATATTTATCTTTGTCTCCTTAAGTATGCAATAGGTACATTAAAGAGGTCTTAAAGGAGAATTATCATATCTTAAATCAAATGGCATGCTACCTTGAACATAACTCCCCAAGGACACGTGCCATCCTTGGATTGTTGACATGAAACAACTAATCAAAATTTAGTTTCTCTCTCTCACATTAATATATATTACTATTATATTAAATATATATTATATTAATTATATTTTGTATTATATAAAAATATACTTATCATTAATTATTAATTATAATAATTTTATACATATTTAATAATTTTGTTAAAGAATATAATATATTAATTATAATAAGTTGAATAATTATATTAATTATTATGTAAAATATAGCTAATATATACTTAACTATATTGTAGAATATTAAAACCTAGCTAAATGGCACCAAAATTTTGAACTTAATTAACATACTGTAAAACCTATCGAAACCAGGTTGTAGCTCATCAAATTGGAGAAGTGAAAGGTCAATACTAGTGTCGAGGAAGAGTTTGGAGTAGTGAAAACAAGGTCAATGCCAATGTCGAGGAAGAGTTTGGAGTAGTGAAAACAAGGTCAATGCTAGCATCGTGGAAGAGTTTGGAGTTAAAACAAGGTCAATACCAGCACCGACAAAAAGTTTGGAGGAGTGAAAACAAGGTCAATATCAGTGCCGAGGAAGTGTTTGGAGGAGTGAAAACAAGGTCAATACCAGTGCCAAGGAAGAGTTTGGAGTTAAAACAAGGTCAATACCAGCACCAACGAAGAGTTTGGAGTGAAAACAAGGTCAATATCAGTGCCGAGGAAGAGTTTGGAGGAGTGAAAACAAGGTCAATACCAACACCGAGGACAAGGTTGAGGGCACTCAGGGAAAATCGACGACCAAGGGGCAATGAGTATTGTAATTTTGGCACCCCCATTCTCTTTAACCTTCAATTTTCATGCCTATTTTCCAAAGATCTTCTCGTACATTGGCACCTCCATTCTCATAAAATGGTATAAGATAAGACAAAAAATAAAATAGCTTAGTCTTTCACATTTTTATCCACCAGACTCAAGTCTTGGAAAAACTCCCATAATCTACCCACATCTTGGTTGAGGTCTAGGATTTCATCACACATAGCCTTCATCGCATGAGTCTGAAGCAATTGTAGACTTAGCCCAAGTATATGCTAGGCTAAGGTAGATCTAATGCATGGAAATAGAGGCATACAATTCTTCTTTAATACCTTCACCACAAGCATATGCTAGTTGTTGGTTGTTTTTACGGTAACCAGGTTGATCTTCTAATCTACCTATGGAATTGCCAATTCCAATAAAGGGTAGCTCTTAGGACCTGGACCAACTAACGAGGATTTGAAAGACCTCCTACACTTTGGACTCTGCAAGACCTGGGAGGGTGATCCCTTAATGCATTTACAACCTCTGCACCATCATCATAAACAACATTAACAAAAATAGATAATCTCATTTAATAGTTCAACATAATAGGATAATACTTAATAGAATTGGTTGTTTATCAATAATATCAACTATTTGGAGCATGAGATAACTACAACAACATTTCACAGTATAAGATAGTCATTGATTTGCAATTTGTAGCAAGCTCTAGGTAAAGGAAAAAAAATATTGAACCATACGAATAAGTACAACTTAGATCAATGCCATATATCCATTGGAGGAGTCAAATTTATAAGCATCTAAGGGTTTATGACAGATTTAACACAACATATAAGATCCTTGATAACATTGCTTTGCAATCTCATCAATATGTATTCTAACCCAATACTACTTATCAAATCCTTATACGTAACATATCCACCTACAATCCCATTCAAGCATTTTAATTAATTCCTTGAATTAAACCTAAAACAAGAATCATACACACCACAACAGTGAGATGAACGAAACAACCCTTGATCATTTTATTCAAAATTCAGATATGCTTGTACAATGGAGAGACATGAACTTGAATTAATCATATCAATTCAAATTTTAGTACTATCATAAAACATCAAATCCCCGTGAATTCAAAATCTACTACGAAATGACTCAAAACCTAGATTGCATTTTCCCTAAAACCATCAAACTTTACAATTTGCTCTGCAACTTCATCTAGACTCGACCAAAAATATCTAACTTGCTAACCCGTACTTCTGGCCTTGAAATCCTTCTTATAGAAAAAGGATCAAACAAGCATCGGGCCAAAAAGCACACGTGTCACTAGCCAATTGGACCACCTTGTGATATTCCAAAAATTTGTTACAACAATAATCTCCCCAGAGAATATTCTTGTTCATCATGCCCGCTGAGAATTATTGATGCAGCAACAAAAAACTTCAAAAATTCCATGCCTAGACTATCACCAAAAAACAAAATTGGAATCTATTGTAATTACAATAGCTGATTTGTCAACCGTTAGCAGCCTACTCCTTTTCACTCTTCCTCAGTTAAATATATATTTACCCATTTTTGGTACTCTTCATCAGTTGGCCAATCAAAATTGATCACCTCACTCACCTTGACACTATAAGGTTTGTACTTAACTTCCACCTGATTCGCTTCTCTTTCAAAAGACTCCAAGAATGAGTTGGTGCTAATGATTTTGTCCATATAGCTCACCAACAAATCATAATCTGAGTTACCCTATTTTTGAGGGTTTTGTAGTCCAAACATGATATAAAGGGGCTCTTACACTTTTTGTGATTAGTATAGCTTGTGTAAGAGGCCCCATGGATACTGTTGTAATTGTAGGATGCATGAATAAGGCGTAGGATGAGAAATAAAGAAGGTATAGTTGTTGTCCTCAAGATTTTTGTGAAGAAAAGCATGTGAAATGAGAGGTTCAAGCCTAGGTTTCAACAAAACATGTATGGGAGATCTGATTTTATGAATTTTTATCCATGTGCAGACCTAATGGGTTGTTTCTGAACACTGAATATAAATGATATACATACACACACACACATGCACATATATATATGTATGTATGTATGTATGTATGTATGTATGTATGTATGTATGTATGAATGTATATGTATTTTTAAATGTAAATGTAAATGCAATTACCGGATGCTCTCCTAGAACAATAAATGCAACATATCATTAAAGAAATCTATATCTATGTATATAAATGTGTATTTTCAAATGCAAGTGTAAATGCAAAGAGCATATGGTTTTGTAGTGTTATAGATACAACATATCCATAAATTAATGTAATTGAAATTATATTTAGTCTTCAACACATATAATATGAAATCGATCAAACTATTAAACAACATGAGAAATAAATGAAAACAGTAAATGCATATGTATGTGTATTTGTAAATGTAAGTGTAAAATAAATAAGAATAATGAAAATTATAAAAGAATACAAGGAAATGTCTCCTCCCTTCTTGGTAGTGATAACCTCCTCTACACACAACCCTTAAAAATTATGAATCTAGAGGAATATAATCTTTGAATAACTCAAAGTTGATTCTCTCCTACCTAATGCAATTAGTCATTTTATCCTTACAAACATTTATAGTGATTACTAGAGGCACATAGACCAATTCTTCATAATAGAAGAATTTGATCATACTTTTCCAATGATGGAATTATGAGAAAACATTAGGTTAAATGAATAATTCCTAGTTAATTTTTTTAAATCATGTCAACTGTATAAGAGAAGACCGCTGCTATGTGCACCTGGATACCATGGAGAAAGGCTAGTCTTTGGGCTCTTTCATCAATCATCCTACCTTAAAACATACCAAAAGTCTCCTAGAAATTAGACATAGGAAGATTTAATATGACTTCAAAAAAAATTATTGACAAAGCGTAAACTTATGATGACTTAACCAGGCCTAGTACACACTCCCTCCCCGTTAACCACTTAGACATATGGAAATTAAATGTAAATTTTTTGCTATTTTTAGTCATGTAGGTGTCCAATAAACCAATTGGTGGTGTTTCCCTTCAAGTTTATTTACTTGAATAAAGAGAAAAAGTCCTTTGATTACAATTAGAGAATACATTTGAAGCCTTGGTTGTGTAACTGGTGGACCATAGTCACATTTAACACTTGTTACAAATTTTTGGAGTTAAAACATTAAGTATATTTAATTTGTGATGGACACATTTGGATGGTAATAACAATAGTTTACAATCTATCAAGACTTGATTACCTTATAACCTATGAAATTCTAGGGATGAAATGATAGATTAATCATAATGTCACCTTGGGATCACATCACCATGGAAGAACTTCATCCAACATCCTTATGAGTGCAGGTACCACCAAATAGGTATTTGACAGATTTGTCTTCCTCAAGTGAGGGAAATTCAGGAAGAGAAGAGGAAAGTGAGACATGTAGTATGTCTAAAAGAAGGAGATCAACTAGAGGTCAAAAGATTAGAAGAAATTTCCATAAACGCATGGAATTTTTTCTTGTTGAAGGGGGGTGATGTTCTTATGATAATGAGAGCGTAGGCGACGTCGAGGTACCCTTGAGGTACAAACATCTACAAAAACAATGGGTACCCAAAGAACTTCCTCCAATAAACACTGATTTTTGTGTCAACGATAAGATATATTGCATAGCACCATCGTCATTACATGGTTTGGGCCTATTTTGCATGGATAGCATAAAGGTTTGTTATGAAAAAGTTACTAAATTGATGGAGTATGTCAAACCCTATTGCAGTTACAAAGATTGGATGCAACTGGTTTGATATACACGAAGTATGCATAGGTATGCACTGTTAGCAAAATATCTACAACTAAAAGATAAGGATCAAAATAAAGGAGTGGCTATGTACATTGATGGAAGGCCAAAAGTATTAGGAAATATTGCAAGGTTTATAAATAGTACACAACCTGGGTCAACAAATAAGAAAACCAATTGCATATTCGAGGCACGCGAGGGAAACCGTGTATTCATATGTGCGATAAAATCAATAATTGCAGGGGAAGAGTTGTCAATCGATTACAATTTGAATCGCTTGGCTACAAACACAATTACTATGGGGTGGTATGTACTATGTACCATTTTACCCAACCTCCAATTAATGACTCCAATATACCATTTTATTCTTATGTTTTTTTTCGTAAGTCTATTGGTTTCATTTTGGTAATATTTTTTTATATTTAATTTTTGTCACAGTGGGACATTGATCATACGGAGAAGGATTTGGCCTAGAGCACAGATTGCGATGTATCTTCAGGTGCTTATACTCGATAGGTTTACCTCATTGTAATTGTACAAATTAGATACGAGCAAAATGTTTTATTATTATGTTTTTTTCATAAGTTTATTGGGTTAATTTCGATAATGTTTTTAATCCTTGTGTTGCAGTCGATTGATCCGAGAAAGGCACCAAGAGTAGAGGAGAGCATCCATAGTGAGGTGTAGTCAATAGTTTGTGATGATGACATCGCTTATTCAACAAACCCTCTCAATACGATAAAGAAGATCCAAAAAAAATGCAATGAAGAAATGGTTAAGTTGATATTCATAGTTCCTCAAACAGATGAGATAAGAGAGAGGGTTAAAATATTGTTTGAAAGATTACAAAACTTGCAAGTAAGCTATCATGAGGTCTTTAATTATAACATAAGTTCATTCATGGTTTTATGTTTTGTACTCTTTTACGTTATGAACTAAAATGTGTTGTTTTTATAGGGTTATTTTCCTTCTCATGATGCTCCTGGCCATGATCGAGGTACTACAAGTGCTGCCCGAGGAGTAGGGGTTGGTACAAGTGTCCATCCTGACCTTTCTATGCATACATAACATCATCTTACCCCATCATCCGTGCCTATATTGTGGTCTGAAATGTCAAAAACACATAGCATGCAGGCATTCGATAATGCACCCTCTAGCAGTGAACACATTCCAGAACATGCGTCAGGACATGTACCTGGGGATGCAGAGGCCACTAGTACTGGTGATGTTTTAGTAGGATTTCCTGGATGTTCCCATATTACTAGTACGAGAACATTTCCGATCACACTTGTGGTGACCGAGGATTTCGTTCCCAAAAAGATAGAGGTCCCAGGTACTTTAAAATGTTTTAATTATTATTATATATAATCCAATTGAAATTTACTTATTGATCGCTCTTTTTAGATTATTGATCCTATGATTATTTTGCAGGAAATGATGTTTTTTATAAACATCTAAGTGATATTACATTGGAGCTCTTCAGGCCCACCATACGTACACAATGGAATGCCCAAAATCAAGATTTAAAAGATGAGCTCATTAACTATTTAGTTGTGTTGTTCAGTGATAAAACATTCAACCAAACCAAGGTCCTTAAGAAAGTTGGTACCTATCTAAAGTATGTGAGGGACCAATATAGGTTACATTTAGAGAAGAACAAAAAGTATGAGCATCCCCCCATGATTCCAGAGAGGGAGTGGAAGGACCTGGTGTCTGATGGAAAGGAGAAGGCTGAAAAGAAAGAAGGAAAGACACCATCGGGCCAAGGAAGGTATGTGATACTATCAATAATGTAATTATATGTACTGATTACTCTTTCTTTTTACATAGTCTAATGTATTTCAAATTTTTCATAGGCTTCCTAACACATCGAAGGCAACAAATGCAAGACTAGAAAAACACAGGCAGCACAAACTTGGCTCTAGTGGTTATATGAAATTAGCCACATGAATTGTAAGTATAAATAAATGAAATATAGTATCCAGATAATAAATTGAAAACAATTTTGGTTTTATCACACCATAGAAGCAAAATTCATGATCTTATGCAAAAATGTAGGGCTTTGAATTCAATAGAGTTCCCACAGAAGAGGACCTGAAGACTGCCTTTCAGCAAGGATATGGAGCCGTGGTTGAACACCTAAGAGTCTTGATTGGGAAAACACAACCTTCCACTGCATCTAACACATAGGTAAATAAACTCAATAAAGTTTATTTAAACTTGAATACTTGTGCAATCTATTCAATATTAATTTCAACCATAAAGTAATCACATGCCTATTTGTTTTAAACATTCAAGCAATGGTAATACTGCACATAACATTGGAATGTAGCCTAGTGAGGGTGGAGCACAATGTGCTTATGAAGGTCATGGTGTGCATCCTGGTACTTTAGAGCATGTAGAGCATGATCATGTTGAGCATGATTAGGCTAGAGAAGATCAGGAACATGATGTGGCCCCATCAAGTAAAGAGGGCCACTTTAAAGTTCTTTTAAACATATTTAATTGCAATTGGTGTATTAATTAATGTAACCTTTCATGTTTCAACTTTAGAGCATGTAGAGCATGATCAACGTGTTGAGCATGATCAGGCTAGAGAAGATCAGGAACATGATGTGGCCCCATCGGTAAAGAGGACCACTCTCATGTTCTCTTAAACATATTTAATTTTAATTGGTGTATTAATTAATGTAACCTTTAGTGTTTCAACCGCAGATCAGATTTAGAGGGTGTTCAACATGTTGAGCATGAGTCTATAACAAAAGTTCAGAACATGATGTGGACCCATCGTAAAGAGAACCACTCTAATATTCTTTTAATTAATGAAATACTTGTAACAATAATAATAAAACATATCAATTTAACATTTCTTTCTTATTGTGCAACCCCTTGGCGCATCCATGTCATGAGCGGACAACTAGTACATTAAGATCATGAGAAAAGGGAAGAACAACTAAAGGGGGATAGATATTGATTTAGAAAATGATACTCCACTTCAACTTTATGTAGCTTTAAAAAAGAAACAAAAGTGATTGTAATCATATCATGACAACCATATTTTTGATAATATGTAAAAACTGAAAGAATGAATATTATATGTTAATGAATGAATATGAATATGTTAATTAATGAATGTTATATGTTAATGAATGAATGTTATATGTTATTAATGGATGAATGAATGTTATATGTTATTAATGGATGAATGAATGAATGCTATATGTTATTAATGGATGAATGAATGATTAATGTTATATGATTGGGTATGGGGAATTGAGAGTGATGTGAGGGTGGTGGAAGGGGTTGTGGGAGAGGCCAAATCGCTTCCAAGTCAATGGTTGGCCCTGTTAAGTAGAGAATATTAAACTATTCTTGAAACAAAGAGAAGCTCAATAAGGTAATGCACTTTTCAATATAAGAAATGCATCATTTGAAGCATCAAACCAATATGCAAAGATGAAAGAAAGTACTAATTTTTCACTATGGTGGCAGAAAAATGATTCTTTATACCCTGAATCCATGCTCTACATCATAATTTGAAGTTGTTTCCATTCCAATGTTTTGAGTTTAGTTTGTTTGTATGGATTTGTATGAATACCACATTCTGTTGTGTGTGGATTTGGTTTCAAAGCTCTATTTCTTCTATTTTTAGTGGTGACATAACTCTAAAATTTGACTTTTGTGCATAACAAGTTAGTGGAAAAATTGACAGCTCTGAAGCGTTTAGAGGCTCGATTGAGATAGATACACAGATATTTAGATCTTGTTGATGGGAGGCTTCGACTTAACCATGAAATTTTGTACCATCTGCAAGTATGTAAAAGTTTCTCTACTTACATTCATTCTTGATCATAAATGTTTTAAATGATATTAATGTTTCAAACTTAAGATTTGTTTCATTGTTATAATGATCAAAATGTTATACTTTGTTATACATTCAAGCATTCTCTTGCCCCCTACCCTTTGCTCTCTCCCCCCTCCTAAGAATTTTCTTTGTCATAAAAAATTCGCATTCTTGTCCCATTTACACAAATTTATCTGAAGCGCTAGGAGTGAATAAAGATATGTAAAAGATGATGGATTATGTCTAAACAAAAAATTTCCATCTTATAGCTAATTAAATCCTTAATATTGGAATAGTTTAGAGCTTGAATAATGCTTGTATATGCATGTGTAGCAATAGGGGAGCCTATGTGAAGATTGAAATTTAAAACATCACTTTGGTATTTTTCCTTAGGCAGTGAAATGATATTTTGAGTAATACAAACCTACATGCACATTGATATTTTTCAACATTGCATTGAAGAAATTTTTCTCTCTTATACCTACCCTCGGCTAGACATGGAGGTATATAATATTGGTTTCTGGGTTTATTCTATAAGTAGTAAATTTCACAGAGGAAGACTAAAATCTTCTTAATGTCCTGTGTCAGGTGTGAAAGCATATGAATCACTTATTGAAGGCACCATTTTGTATTCATCCAAAAACTGGTTTTTTCTTTTTTTTATGTTTCTTGCATGTGTTTTTTTAGGCTCTAGAGATGTAGCTTGGCTCTTTCCTTTGCACTTTTCATCTATTTTGATGATTACAGTAGATTTTCCTCATAATTTTTCATGTAGATCTGTTTGTAACCTTATTTTCTACCAATCAATTTGCAAACCACTCACATATTAAGGACCATTTCACTAACTTGTAGTCATCCATTACTTCATATGTTGCAGGTTGTGTCTGTGTGCCAATAAATCCTGATGAATGCGAAAACTTTAATCCTACAAGTGTACCTAATCTTTCTCAAGTAAAAGTCTTACCTTATTTTATAGTACTTTAAATGGTTAATCAAAGGTGCTTCTTTAGATCTGAGATAGTTGAACCCTAGATTAAAATATGGTATTAGATGGGTAGTATAATGATAAAACTGAGGTCCATTGAACACAAATTATGAACATAATTTACTAGACTATGATTAGTGTTACAATTATAATTATTTCTCCTTTACCTACCTCTACATTAATGAAATAGATAGCAAATATTGGAAGTTCATTACATGTCTCATGTATGTGTTAGTATTTTAATTTTGTTTAAGTTGTTCAAAATCTTGATTAGATCAAGAATATGCTCTACATGCTCTGTTCTCTTGACACTGCTCAGCATTTTCCCTACACATTTTATCTTCAATCCAGACATTTCTTAACTCCTTCCCTTGTTAGCCCTTGGTTGTTCTCAAGTGTAATGCTTTTTCTATGCATCTTGTAGTCTATATGTCTGATCAATCATCTCAAGTGTAATGCTTTTTCTATGCATCTATGCATCATACAGTCTGTATGTATGATCAGCCATTAGTCTCCGTGATGGTATGTTTCAACAAATTTAAAAAAAAAAATTGCATTGTTTCGTCGCAATTTTGACAAAAACCACCAACGAATCACTGAAAAGGTCCAACGAAGTTGCTATACCTGTGACGAAGGCTTCATCGTAACTCCTTACCCATTTTGTTGCAATTTTGATGAACTTTTAGTGTTGTTTCGACGCTACTCCTTGCCCATTTCGTCGAAATGGCAACGAACTTCTGGTGTTGTTTCGACGCTACTCCTTGCCCATTTCGTCAAAATGGCGACGAACTTCTGGTGTTGTTTTGACACTACTCCTTGCCCATTTCGTCGAAATGGCGATGAACTTCTAGTGTTGTTTCAACACTACTCCTTGCCCATTTCGTCGAAATGACGATGAACTTCTGGTGTAATTCGTCGGTGGATACACAAAGTTTTTGTCGACATTTCGACGAACATTCAAGTCATTTTATGATGCCGACGACCGACGAATCTGCGCCAGTATTTTGACATTTAATTCATCGTTGGCCTTTCGACAAAAAAATAGCAATGAAAATGTTTTCGTCATTTCGTCGCTTTTTCCAACAAAGATTTTTCAAACGATTGACGAACATTTGTCAAGAAATGGTGTCAAATTCAGTAGTGACTGCAGCTTCAAGGACCCTGTGCATCCATAATCTCAACATTCTTTACTCTCAAATTTACTTTCTTAGGGTAAAATCAATAGTTTTTACTCCTTGTGCCTATTTATGTACCCCCTTTTATTGTTTTTGCTTCATCTCTTCATCCTAACTCTATTTTCCTTCATTTTTCTTTCATTCATCTCATTTTCCCTCTATCTATTTCTCTCCTATCTTTTTATTTCAGGGGGCCACCCAACCCCTTTTTGTATGTCTACCCTCTTGAGGGGGCACCACCCTTCTACTAATTTTTCTTTCAAATCACTTCTACATGGACATGTACATCCATTCCACTTCATAATCCTTCTTTTGATCTATGTTTTATTTTTCTTTCAAATAACATTATTTTGGTGTCATTTCAAAAGAGGGTGAAAATGTAGACACCTAAAATTGATCATTTATATTTGATCAATTTATTTCGATTTCCCTCGCATTTTTCTTATATATTTAAATAATATTTTTATTATTTAATTAATATTTCTTACTTATTCCATTATCTCATTCTTCATCTAAAATCATTTCCCATTCACCCTAAAATCCTAACCCTTGGTAAAATTATATTCATAATTATTTACCCAACCTATATCCCCCCCTTCTAAAAGTTAAACAAATATCCATATTTATTTAATTGGCCTTTTTAGGCATTTTCCATTATCCACCCCTAATCCTCTATCACCACCTAATCTCTCCCTAATCACTTGCACATGGGATATTCAATCATTAAGCTTGGACTTGACCAACCCAAACTCACACAAAATCCACTTGTCATACTAATTACCCACAAGTGGTACTCCAAGTCATGGGTCAAGCTTCTATTCTCCAATTTTTAATTTACTCATGGTACCTTGGAACATGGAGCAATCCTCTTCTTTTTTATAAAATCCAATTTAAAATTCCCCATATATCCCCAAGGTATGGGTCATCACAAGAGCTACCTTTTTGGAGATCCTTCCAAGGTACTTGGTAATACCCCATCCAATCTTATCCCTCCACTCATTGCAATATCAAATCACATCCCTTGATTCCCCTATGATCTTGGAGCCACCATCCTCAACCAATCCCCTTTTCCGCTTGTCAAACTCTCTATGCTTGAGAGATCTCAAGAATTCTAAGCCCTTGGTCCTCTAATATGATCTCTCAACCCTCCATCCAATTCTCCCAATTTCTATAAATAGGAGCTCATACCATCCATTTTCAAAAACCATATGAATCCATTGTTATACAGTTGAATTGTGACCACACATCCTAATCGAATTGGGAAAAACCACTCTTTAAGTGTAACTAGAGGATTTACCATAGTTTGGCATTGATATTTTATGCATTGTTTAATCTTTTAATGGCATTAAGTGTTTGCATGTGATTGCGATTGTTCAATTTGGATAGTTTGGTTTGTTTATTTTTCTCATAATTTCCTACACACAAAAACATTATTGCTATCACATTTTGAACCTCATATCAATCCTAGTTGCATCAATATTTCAAATCTCTACTTATTGTGTATTCGATATTGCTATAATAGTCACAAGGCTTGCTCAACATCTAAGAAGTCAATGGTCATCTCTCTTTCTATAATAGACCCCAAAATTTGTTTTTCAACACCTTCAAACTTTTAGACCAACAAGAATATGTTTTCTTTTCTTTTTGTTTTCCATTATTTTATCATTTTTCTATGTTGAGATTGGATTTTGACTTTGTGCTTCTTACAATAGTCTACACTAAGCATAATCATACATGTGGTAGTGCAATACCATATGACTAAGTTGTGTTTACCCCTCAAAGATGAAGAATAAGTTAACAATCTTAAATCTATTTGGTAGTGTCTAAGGTAAAATCAATAATGTAGAGGTTTATGCAAGAATATTGCATTTGTTGTTAGCTTATTGTTTATGATCTAGATTGGTTCAAAACTCTAAATATTCAAAGTGGAACAATTGTCCTTAAATCAGTAGACAAAAGGACACATCTCATGACTTACAATAAAGAAAGGGCTACTAGAATTATTTATAAGGTATACGTGTGCACATTTTATAATTTGAGGCAATGTTGATCTTTATTGAAGTTTCATTTCTAGATGCCAAAAAAACTAATGATTTCTCAATCCTTGTGATGAAATGCATTTTAAGTTCATCCTTATTTACATAGGATTTCCTTTGGAAATTTCCTATATAGAAAAAAAGGGTTCTACTCACTCAAGTAGTGTGGGAGTGGGAAGAAAATGTTAGAATCAAGGTAAGAGACCAAATCATAGATTCTTGTAGCCAAAGGTTTGAGGTGAAAGATCAAATTCCTATGGCACATTAGTATTTAGCTAAATGTGCATTACTTGAACAAAAAGAGGATGACAACAAACAAATGGCCAATTTTAGTTGTAGAAGGAAATTTCTTCAAAGAAGGAATTTGAAGAGTTAGGAACCTATTGGTTACAACAATAAAGTTGAAGGATTAGGTGGAATTCTGATATCAAAATTTATTGGTGTTTGATCTAAAGAATGTGAAAGAAAGACCAAAAGGGTATAGTTTGGAAGAAAAAATCAAATGAATACCTTATAATTGTATTGAATATGAAATGAAGCTTAGTTGCTTGAGTTAAGGTAATTGAATCCAATGAAAGGAGGTAGAAGTCCTAGAATTTGATGTTGAGCTTGAAGCGCCATATGGAAGGGCACTGACACAATGTGTGGTAACATTAATGAGTGCAATATGATTAGAGAGAATTTGGATATTGAAGGTATTATCAAATGGAGAAGCAAATCCAAGTGGATGTACTCAACATATGATGGAATTAGACCCAACTAAGGATGGGATAAGGACAAGTAGTTTAAGGCAATAATTGAGCATTGTTGTTAGAAGAATATGTTGGATGATATCCAAGAAGTTCATATGATAAAAGGATTTTCCATTTAAAGAAATATAGTGAATAAGGATTATATAAGGAGTAGGAAGTGTTGGAATAAGACAATTCATATTGATGGAAGGGTAGTATGTGCTCTAAAAAGTTGTAGATTGTTGAATAATCAAAGTGTGTTGAGAAAAATGGAAGTGAACCACTAAAAAAAGGTGGCAATGAATGTTGAAGTTATGTCACAAGAGAAGACGAGAACTTTTAGAGGAGGTGGGCAGTACAAATAAGACTTTGATCCTCAAGGGATGGGGATGAATGCAAGAAAGCTAATTCTTGGCAAAGGAGATCACCCTATGCTCTAGTTCTCACTGGTGAAACTAGATGTATAAGGAAGTATTCAATCTTATTTCATAAAACTTGTTCAAATAAGAACATGTTGATATTAGAACACCAACTAAAAAGATGTATCTGCCATTCACTCGTTATTTGCAAGCTCTAAGCTTACAAATTTTCTACTTAGGATGTATGATGCATACACATCTCAAGGGTCAAGCAAACTTCACCCAAAAAAGATATGCTGGATTTTTCTTTATGTTTTTTTATGTCATTTTTGAGTTATTGTTCGATTTTAGCTTTACAATTCTTACAATAGTCTACACCAAGCCTAATCATGAATATACAATAACACAAGATCGTATGGTTGAGTCATGTTTGCCACTTAGAGGTCAAGTTAACAATCTAAGCCTTTGTTGTAGCACCTAAGAAAAATTCATCATTTAGAGGTTGTGCAATAATATGGTAATTATTGCTAGCTTATTCGTCATGATTTGAATTAGCACAAAATTTTAAATATTCAAATTGGAACCACTTTCCTTAAATTGGTGAGTAAAAGAACACATCCCACAACTTGCAATAAGCAATAAATTAAGGGGCCAGCTAAAATAATTTGAGGTATATGTGTACATATTTGATAATTTGAGGTCATGTTGATCATTATTTAACTTTTTTTTTTACCAAAGAATAATGTTTCATTGTGTCTTCAAAATATATGCATCAAAAATGACAATAATGCAATTGATTCGTGTATGAGTTATAGAGGAGGCTCATGTTAAATATGCAGCTAATCTAGAATACCTATCATTTATGTTACTAGTTTAAGGCTTCATGCTCTAATGCAATTATCATTTTTTGAATAAAATACATCATTTCTTTGTTTATAGTGTTGTGTATTTGAAAGTTCTCCCCATTGTTAGTGCTGCATATTTAGTCATCCTTTAACTAGGATCACTGACCACAACTACATTGTGCAAGCAAATGCAAAGGTTAAAAAAAATACCGAAAGTCAAAATGTGTCGTGAACAAAATCAAAATTACGCATTCCAAGACCAAATTGAGTCATTACAAGTTTCAACATAACTCTATCACAAACTCCAAAGCAACGTTTCAATACCAATTGCAATTTCGAAATTTCTATTGCAATGTCATACTCAATCAAATAGGTCAAAATCAGCATAATGCCTTGTACTAAATAAGCATCTTTTCCCAGGTTCTCAAATCTTTGGTTATTTCAATCTCAACTCATTAGATATTATTTTAATCTAATTAGGTCCTTTTTTGCAAGGTGCATTTATTTATCTACAATTCATATACAATAATTGGTTACGAGATCTCAGAAGTTAAAAGGATGACATTCAATGTTTGCATTTCTTTGAATTTTAGCTTTTGCTCATTTAATATGTATGACCAATGGAATTATGAAATTAAATCAGTCTAAGAGAACCATATTAACAATTCATACAATAATTGGTAACGAGATCTCAGAAGTTAAAAGGATGACATTCAATGTTTGCATTTCTTTGAATTTTAGCTTTTGCTCATTTACTATGTATGACCATTGGAATTATGAAATTAAATCAGTCTAAGAGAACCATATTAAGAAAGCAAGTGCATTCCAAGGAAAAAGTCTTTTAAGGAGAATTACTCAACGTGGCTGAACGATATTAAGCACATACATTCTAAGAAAAACCCTTTTGAGTGAGAATTCCGCATTAATTTCTCTGGTTTCTAGTTATTATATGTCATGTCCACAACTTTTAAGCAGAGTAGCCAGATACGCCCCTGCCCCTCCCCGGGTACACATATCCCCGTATCCGATACGGATACTTGTGTGATATGCCATGGATACATGTTGGATACCGTACCCACACATGCCCAAAAAACCTTGATTTTCTAGCCGTGTCGGATACTACGTGATTTGATTTTCAAAAAAGCTGACGTGAATCTTCCAAAATATTATCTTAAAAAACTTCAATCATGCAATTTTTTGTTTTGTTTTGTATAAATAAAAACTACACCAAATGAGGAAGACAAATGAAATGTTTTTCTATTGCAGCAACCCATTTTTCTAAGTCTTCTTCCAATACAACTCTACTATTTTTTTTGGTGTTTTAATTTTTTACAAATTTTAAAAAGTTAATTGTTTATAATTTTATATTTGTTTAAATGTTAGAGATTTAAAAAAAAAAAAAACTTAATTCTTTAAATATAAATAAAATTTATTAATATATATTTAACTATTTATTAATATATATTTAACTATATATTTAACTATTTATTAATATATATATAACTATTTATTCTTGGGGAGTGTGCTGGCTGATGGCTGGCTGTATCTCTGTTTCGCTGCTGGGTGTTATTGTCTCTATTCTTTGGGCAGCTTGTCCATCTTAGGTTGGGTTTCAGGTCCCTTCAAAACCTGATGGTTTCAGGTCTATTCAAAACCTGTTTCCCCCCTAATCAAAAACTATTTATTCTTTACTAAATTATTAATATTTAAATGTTAATATTATTGTAATTTATATTTTCTTATTTGCTTTTAAAGTAATGAAAATCTCCTCTAATAACTTAGAAAATATATGTGTATGTTTTTTTATGAATGTCGTATCTAGCTGTATCCATATTGGGGGTCTTAAAAAATGGCCGTATCCGTATCTGATACCATATCCCGTATCTATATCCGTATCCGTGTCCATGCAACTTTGCTTTTAAGCTATTTACTAGAGTGTCATACAATATTTTCTTATGGCACTCATGTTCAAATTATAGAAGATTAATATAAAATGAACAACAAAACTAAAATTAGACATTTGTGATGTTAAATCGCAACACTGAAGGGGGACAATAGCTTACTGCATATGAATGAGTGCAAAAGCAATTCTGCCATGGTTGAAAACATCAAAACACGAATTAAAAACAAATCCTAACACAATAAATCATGATGGATATTGCCAGTCTATCTAGAGTAGTGCTAGAATGAATGATTATGTGATGATCGACAGCACGGAAAGAGGAACTGCCCACCCGAGCTCAAACCCACCTGGTTTTAAGAAAAAGTCTGCCAATATTGATTTATTATTTCGAAACAAGGTAAGAGTCGAGGCATTCCAACCCACTACAAAGTCTGTAAATTCAACAACACCAACTACAGATCGAGGCTTTCAATACATAGAATATAGCATTCAGGAAAATATATTAAGTTAAAAAAGAACTAAATATAGTGATGACTATGAGTATCAACTAAAAAATGACTGTTAGGACAAGCCCAATGATGCCGACCCTACCTATTCCAGATGAACAATTCACGTTACAGGATACTGAAAGATTAGTCTTAGAAACAAGCCAAGATTTATAGAGCTCCATAAGCCAGGAAATCAAGCAATACAAGTGAGGTTAGTTTAAAATTAATAACAGATTAAACCACAAATTCTAAATTGCTTACAATTACATTTTCGGCACTTATAGTAGACTTGTTTGATATATTGGATTTTCTTATAATGTGATTTCATGAAGGGCTACAGTTAAATCATCTTAATATATCTCAACAGATTTGATCCGAAGCATAAATGCTAATGGAATTCCAATTGAAATTTGTCTTGCCAATGCACATTTAACAGACCATCTTTGTGGGGCTTGCATATTAGCATAAAGAAAACTCTTGTACATCCGATTGCCTTCATCTTCATTCCATATTGCCATCCACCTTGATTTCTAAAGAACAAGTATTACAGAATAGATAGTCACTGGCAATATAAATCAAAAGGCATGTCTGAACCAGTACTCTTATCTTAAAGGTTCTTACAAGGGTAGGACTTCTACAGCATCAAAATAGTTTGCTTCCCATTATCAGTGCCGTCAATCACTTCTTAATAAGAATTTATTGGATATAACATGCCTTAATTTTAAAATTGTTGCAAGTCAAAATAAACATGTGCTAGCTCTTGTATAGCTTGAGCCAAAAAAAAATCATGAATGACTGCTCATTATCAGTTTTTCGATACAATCAAATTATCAATAATATACAGTTCCTTTGAACATTTGGCATACATGCCTACGACGACATCTCAATCTTATTAACAAGACAGCCAAATTTAACATGTAACTTCTGCCTGTAATGTAAAACTCAATGTGACAAATGATGTTAATATAGAGTGTACTCTCAAAAGAGGAGATGGAAGTGAACGATGCAAAAAGCCACTCCCATAGAGTACTAAGCTATGGTGTAGACTGTTTAACTTAATTGAGTAGATACTAGGATATAATAAGAAACATTACAGATAAAATAATTCTTTGAATGGCCCGCCTGATTATACCTTGCTTGGTCTCGGCTGAGCTTACCGAAGAGAAAATGACAACTTAGGTCTTCCTAACAAAAAAACAGGTTAACCACTTGCTTCAACAGCTCTCTTCTCATCATCACTACTTTCTTCTTTTGCAAATTCTTCAATAAGTTCCCTTTGCCTCTTTGTTACACTCCTGCATGTCAAAGTACATTAAAATTACATCATCACAAAACTGAATTACTATGAAAATCATCAGAAGATTAGAAGATAGATTGACACCAACTCTTTTAACTCTTAAATGATATACATGAAAGAACTTTCAATTGTAATCCAGAAAATAATATATTACAATATATAATTCTTCCTTACAGACATTAAGTTAAGAAGGTATACCTCTTATCAAAATAAGTTAAACTTCTGAACCTCTGGAAATACATGTTAATTTTTTACAGACAGTTCCTGACCTTTTGGGTACTCCTATCAGTGAGAACTGATCTAATTAAGGTCTAATAGCCCAATAACTTCAATAAAATTTCACAGCTAGAAGTAGTCCTTCAATGACCTAAATCATTAATTTCCAAAAGCATTTTATCAAGGCAAAATTAAAAAGTATAAGAATGTGACACCGGCATTTTTTATATAGAAACTGACGAGGATAGTCCTCCCTACAGATTTTAAACACTAGCACATAACAATTCTCCGAAAAAGATACGGCCACTATCCTAGAGCTTTAAAAAATCCACTCAGTTAATTGGAACATCCTTAAAAAGATGTAAAACTGCTAGAAATTACTCAAAACCGAATGGAAACAAGCAAGACAATGACTGTAAACACAAAGTATCCTGGAAAAACCCTTAATTGGTTAAAACTTCAGCTTAGAGTCAACTACTCCAGCTCCTCAATCACTATATTTACTCAATTAAATAAAGATAAATGTCACTGGGGCAAAAATTGAACTCATGACACTTAATAACTGAACTCTATATCCGTACACTGCCTGCAACTCCATAAAATCACTGTTCTTCAGTCCACTGCTTCAAAATCAAACTATTGCCAACCTTTCTACAAGGTTTTACACTTGTTATATGTTACATGATTCAAATTGGTCGATTTCCACTTAACAGGCACAAGGAAGCAGAAGAGAAAACATCTGCAACCATTACCCTGCTCCCACAAGACAGATTGACAAAACCAATGGTTTCCACATACTGTTGGTTACATAATTGCTGAGGCAAAAACAATACCACCAGAGCAGTTACAAAATTACATTCTGCATGAACCAGCCACAACCAGTAGTCTCATTGCCAATTATAAAATACTCCATTTCTTCATCTGCTACTCTATTTTCTGACTTCCTTGAGATATTCTGGACCATCCCAGGGTCATCTTCAGCACTGAGAACTGATCATTAGCTTCAAACTCAATATGGCAAGGAAATATTGAGTCTTTTGCAACTTTGATGAAAGTGACTACTTTTGCTGGTCAAACAACTGTCTCGATCCAATTTATGGATCACACCTAACTAAGGAGGCTTTTTGTCTCCAAAATCTCAAGGGCTCAGCAAAGTGAGGAAATTTCTTCCTCGTGCCCTCAACAGGATACCATTTTCCCTTGGTAGTTGTTCCTAGGGACCAACCAACCAATTTCCTGCATTCCTCTTCAAGTCCTCTTTCTTTTTTCTTTTTTTGTGAGCCACCACATCACCTTCCAGCTCCTCTTGACTATTTGGAGCAAGTTATTCCAGCAGATGCAACAAGACAACTACTTCATCATCAAGCATCGAAGGTTCAAATGGTCAATTGAGCATTCTCCAAATTCACCACCATGTCAATCTTCATAAATGAAGGCAAATCAACAAGAAAAGGATTTGCACCCACTTGTTCTACAATCTAACTTGTGCTCAACCTAGTGCTGATTGTGCCATTGCTTATACTTGTCTTGTGACTTGCTTAACCTTTCTTGAACTGGGAGATGGATTTGCAGAATCGAGTCAATAAACTTCTCAGACCTGTAGACCTCTGAATCCACATTTTCTCCTTTGTGTGATCGTCTCAAAACAACATCCAAAGGACTAGGTGGTAGAAACCCAAAGCATGTCTCAAAAATGTCAATTTACTTAAGGTATTAACAGCTCTATTGTAAGAGTGCTGAATATGTGCTAAATTCCCATCCCAAGTTCTTGGATGATACTAACTATAGCCCATTAACAAATGCACAAATGTATAGTTTACCACCTCAGTTTGGCCACCAGTTTGGGGATGAAATGTGGTTATCTTGTCAATCAAGTATTACTTCTTTCGCATAAGACACACCTAAATCCTAAGCTTCCCCAAAAAGCTGAATGTAAGAGACCTGACTTAGATTATGAAAGGAAACCTAACCTTATGGAATTTCAGAGCTTTAGTAACATTGCATTGCAAAATACACAGTTCTGGAAACTACTGTCATTCTCCTTATAATGAAATTTAATACAGTACTGAGTACAAATAATCAGAATGAAAGACCCAGGCAGTCTGCAAACCCTAGGAAACTTCACTAAGAAAATTCAATAGAGGACTCAAAGTAATTAACGTATGAAGACCAACTGAAATAGTGGATCCATTGACAATCCTAGATCTGACCTGCACACAGCCCTAATTTACATCTCAGCTGGAGTAATAAGGTGGTTCAGATCTGCAGTTCAGTCTGTGTCTCCCTTGTGCTGTGCCTTGAAAAGCTATGTGATTTGCTTAAGAATCTGGAGCTGTTACCATGCTGCAGATTTTTTTGTTCATTGCTTTAATCCCTAATGATAGCTGCCACTTAGCTGGAATTAGAAATGGTGTGAGATCTGGTGCTGGTGAAGGTGCTGGTGAAGGCGCTGGATTGTCTTTTAGGGTTGGCAAATCACCTGTCTTACAATGGTGCTGTAATAACAGTTCTTGTATAGAAATCTGCCCACAGCGGTTCTGTTAACAGAGGTAGCACCTAGGGTTTGGTGCTGGGTAATTACTCTTGCATGGCGCCCTAACTCTCCCACAAACTGGCCTCAAACTTGATAGATTTGGTGTCGTTGTCCCCTTGGATCTGCCCAAAAATACCTCGCCCAGACCTCCCTGTGGCCATCCAAGTTATTGGCAAACCCTAAACATTGTGTGGGGTTCTCTCCAGGTCTGTGCACTGTTTGATCTCTGTGCCACTCTTCCTGAGGCTGCTAATAGACTGTGGATGCTTCAGGACTCCACAAAGCTTCAATCTGCACCAACTAAGGTCTGGGATATTCTCTAACAGCTGCAAACTGCATCACACTGACCTGAATCTGCTGATATAAGTGCCCAGCAGGTGGCCTAGCGGTCAGCCACTTGGCAAACTCAACCAGTTCCTTCACTCCAAAAATGGCGCTCAGCCTGGAAGCACAAACTAGGTAAAATTTGCAATTTTCTGATAATAAAACAGCAAGGAATGAGAGGATCAAGCAAGATTCCAGAATCAGGGTTTTCATCTTGACCTGGGTAGGCAGCTAGGGTTTGCATCCCAGCTGAACTGCTTGAGATAAACCTTAAAAATCATGCCAAATCCAGATGATTGTGCCCAACCACCAAAAGGCAAAAACCAAATATATACCTGCCAGGGCAATGTTGCTAGGGTCCAAAATTTTGTGCCCAAATTTGAAATTCAAAATTTACTTGTTTTTTTTTTAATATTTATTAATTAATATATTTATAATGGTGTTTAAATAAAACACCTTTATTAAACTGGTAGCTGGGCGACCCACCTTAGGTAGGGTACATTACACTCAAGTCACAATCTGAAATGTTACTTTTTGGCAAACCAAAATGTACCCATACATGTGCAAAGAAGTTAAGAACAACTCAATTGCATGTTTACTCATTTGAGACTCGTTGCATGGAATAAGAACCCACATCTTACCAATAACCAAACTGATCAAACACCACAAAACAATAATCATGTCCTTTCTTTGTCAAAGGTAATCCTCCCATGAAATTCATTGAAATGCTCTCTCAAGGATGGAAAGGAACCAATAGTGTCTGGTACAATCCAAACTACACAACTTACATCCACCAATACACTTAGAGATATCATTTTGCATGTAAGGCCAATAAAAGTACCTCTGAAGGTTTGCAATAGTCTGAGACCCCAAAATGATATTCTACTTTGAAGGTATGAGCCTCCCTACAGAACACCAACCTTCTCTTTTTCAAAACACAAAACTTACCCAATCAAAAAAGCAATCCATCTTGGTGAAAAAAATCCAGTTTTTGTATAAAATCAGCTCTTACTATGTAATGTTTGCTAGAATATCTCTCTAAAATCTTCATCTTGCTTGTAGTCCTTTGCATAAACTTTCTTGGCAAATGGTTCTAATTGGGAAAATGTGCAAACTGATGAAAGCAAAGGTGGCCTTGACAACATATTGTTCACACCCCTCCTGTACTTGATGACCAAGTGGAACTGTTGTAGATACCTCATTCATTTGTAATGACATGCATGATGTAATTTGGTTTCAACGTACAAATATTGAAAGGGTTGATGATATGTATGAACAACAATTTTTCCCAACAAATAGTGTTTCCATTTCTTCATCACTTGCACCAAAGCATACAATTATTTGTCATAATGCAACACTTTAGGACTGCTGGTGATCTGATCCATGGCTGAAACTGGAGAACAACCTTGCACATTAGCTGTTAAAAAATAGGATTGTAGGACTGCACTAATGGAAATTTTCAAAATAGGACAACTCCAAGTAGTGTGCCTAAAGTGTAGAAGCATCAAAAAGACATGACAAAGATGCAACAAAGATTATGTCCTCCAATTCATAAATGGAATAGGTTACAAAGAACAACAGAGAATAAGGTTGGGAATGCAGGTTACCATGATCAGATAAGGGAATGCACATCCATCTGATTTGGCAAGAGGTTCTAGAGATGCTATCTTGTCCTTCTGGCAGTTTCTGCCTACTTTACAATGTGTACAGTTAGCTATTTATACATGAATATACAATGGGAATGAAGATAGGTGTCAAACCTATGTGATGCCAATTGCTTAACTTTTATGGAGCCAATCCCTCTAGCGCAAGGCCTGCCAGGTGTCTTGCTTGTATGGAAACATAACATGTGGATGATAATGTTCCATGTGCCACACTTGTATAGACGAATATGAAGTCACAAAGGTAGAGAATGTAGAGTAGCACACAAATAAGAGAAGTTAGCAAAGCTCCTTAGGTTCGCATGCTAAGAACTCTTGAGATGGTGTGGCTATGAGGTGCATGCACCAATGTGATTATGTAAAGCAATTATGTGGTGCATGCAGTTGACTTGCACTAAGTTGCAAAATTGTGTAGAATTGTAGATGTACATATATGCATGCAACATCTAGGTATTGTGTGAGCACACAAGAGAATGGCATATGAGATGCAATGCAATGTTATAATGATTTAACGCACAAGAATGTACTCAAATCATTCACCCTTTCTTGAATTGCAATGGCTCTGTTGTGACCTTTTCACACATCGACCCATTCAAGATGGGAACCCCCTAATTTTTGCTCCATTCTGGTCTTTTGGCTTGGGTTTTTCTCTCTCTCTCTCTCTCTCGCTCTGTCTCTTTCTGATGTCCGCCTTTCGGGGGTTGCGCCCGTCAGTGAGTTTAAGTGTGAAATTGACCAAGTCTGAAAATTAGGGTTTCATCTTTCCTGGTCAGTCCAAGGTCGAACGAAGTCAATAAATTGAAAATTGAGCTTAACGTTGTTTTCAGTGTGCTTCTGGCAGGCTCTCAGCAGAATTTCATCAGAATCTGAGGTACTTACTATTTTTAGTAAGTGTGAAATCCAGGGCAATTTGTCAGGGATTTTTGAGATTCCGACAGTCACACTGCATTTAGAACACATCACACTACTCGTATGCAAAATTTGAGCGAAAACAGACAACTTACTATTTTTAGCAGTCCAACTTCCAGGACAAATTTTAGGGTTCAGATGCAGAGTTTTTCTTTGCATGTTGGCATATTCCTTCTGGGTTTTTCGAGACCTTCGCGATGATATAACATGCAAAACGAGACGACAACTTTTAGAATTCAGTCTTCCGAGGCTATTTTTAGGGTTTGCATGTCAGGGTTTCTTTTGCATGTCGGATGATTCCTGATGGGTTTTTCGAGAGCTTCGCGATGGTGTGACATGCAAACGAAGATACTCACTCAGTAAGGAACTTACTATTTTTAGCAGGTGTAACCCGGCAGCCACTTCCCAGCAGTTCAGAATCACGAGCTAATCGCAATGCAATAGAAACGAAGAGAAACAGAGATCATTTGATACGCATGCGAAGTAAATGAGGGTTTCCAACTTCGGAGCCTGAAAAGTGGGGTGAAAAGTCAAAATTTTTGAAAACCGGTGTAAACCACCGCGATCAGCGTCCTTCAGGCTATCTGCTGGTAAAATTTGAAGACAAACAGCGCACTTACTATTTATAGTAAGTCAATTTGGAAACTGGCTAAAAATAGCAAATCAGTTGCATGCGCCGATGTCAACAGTAAGGTCACATGGTGAGGAGCGCCTCATTCAAATTTCAAGTCGATCGGAGCAGTGGAGCTATCAGAAACAAGAGGTTACTATTTATAGTAAACCACCTTCAGAAATAGGCTAAAAATAGCAGGGTGACTAAAAATGCCAGTGTCGACAAAACATCAAGATACTGAGGATGCTATGTTTAAAATTTCAAGTCGTTCTGAGCTTCAGAAATGCAAAATCAGAGGACTTACTATAAATAGCAGGGCATGAAATACTGGCGAAAAACGACAAAAAGTTCTAAGTCTGGAACTTCATCCAGTAGACATGGCAGAATGCGCCCAAGTTGATGGAGAGGCATGGAAGAATTTTTGAGTGTTGAGCTCGTCCTTCATCAGGGCCAAAATGTGCCCAAGCCAGAGAAAGTCAAAGGAGGTCAACGCCTTTCATCCTTCTGCCTAGCCTAAATGCGCCTTCAAGCATATGCCAAGCACAAAAAAATTCTAAGTATGAAGTTTATCCTTCATCAGGGGCAAAATGCGCCCAAAGTACAAGTGGTCAAAGAAAAGTCAACAATTTTTATCTTGTAGGCATAGGGAAATGCGCCCAACTTGAAGAAGAAAAGGGTTAAAAAAATTTCTAAGTGTAGATATCCGCCACCACCTTCAAAATGCGCCCAAATTGCAAGTTCATCCTCCTCACAGGCCAAAATGCGCCCAAAGCAAATGGGTCAAAAGGAAGTCAAATGCGCCCATCCTGCAGCTGGGGTGAAATGCGCCCAAATTGCAAGAAGGTCAAAGCGGTCAAAGAGTTTCATCCTCTTCCATGGGCAAAATGCGCCCAAATACATGCATGTAAAGACAAAGGAGGGAGGTGAAAGGTCACAAAGGACGTGGTCAAACAAGTCCATCCACCAGCAAGGCTAAAATGCGCTCAAGTTAGAAGAGAGTCAAAAGGTCAAAGGAAATTCGTCCTCCTCACCCTCCTAAATGCGCCCAAACAAGCTCAAGTGAAGACAAAAGAGTGAAGTTGAAGAGTCATCCTTCACCTACATGGAAATGCGCCCAAGTTAGGATGGTAAAAGTGAATGTAAGGTGGTGAGGTAAAAGATACTTCAAAGCGTGGTAAAAGGTGGTGAATGCTAGGTGTTATCCCTCTTCAAGCCTCAAATGCGCCTAAGGTGGTAAGTATTGGAGAAATTTTCTAAGGCGTGGTGAAGTGATATGTGTGATGTGGTACGTATTGAAGATAATATGCTAAGGCGTGATTTTAAATCCCCTCTTCAAGTGTTATGCGCCTAGAGGATGAACTAAAATGTGAAGTGAAGCAACTTGCTAGGTGATAAAAAAAAATTCAAAGGCAAGGAGGAATATTTCCCTTCACACACCATATGCGCCTAAGATGTTGAGTAAAAATAAAATATTGCCAAGGCGTTGGAACTTCAAATAAATATTTTTCAGGTGTGAAATGGTGAGTGAGAAATGAAATATGCTAGACGCCCTCATGGAAATTTTTCTGAGTGAAGTTGATGTTTTTCTCACCGGCAAACAAATAAAATTTTCTAAGGCAAATTCTCAGAGTGCAAGATGATTTAAAATATTTTCTAAGGCAAATATTTTCTCCCTTGGAAAATACGCCTAGAGCTCAAGATGGTGAAATTTTCCTTTGTGAAGCACAAGCAAATTTTCTCGGTGATGAGGTCAGAGATGGATGATAATACAGGACGAACTCAAATTTCTCAAGTTGGAGCAACACAGATGATCACAGGCGAAGAATGGATTTAATTTGACAGAATAATATTTTTCTAAGGTTCAAAATTCAAAAATTAAATGAACCCGTTCGTTGGGTACCCATGGATTCGAGACATTCTAAAGAAAATTCTCTTCTGGGTACTGAACATTCGCGATGATAGATGGATTCCCAAGTCTTCCGCACTTCGCCAACACTTTTTCGGTGAAGAATTTAATCAGTGCTCAAATTGTGAATTTTCCTAAGGAAAATTTTAAAAAATTTCTAAGGCAAGATGAATAAAATGTGTTTTCAGAATGAATTTCTTCGAATGATGAATTCAAGATGAGTTGCCTAGATAATTTTGATTGAATTCTTCGATGATGAATTTTCCAGAGCTGAGGAGGAGTTTTTATTCGAATTCAAATGACAGAGCTCCGGCTAGTGAATTAAAAAGATGGATTTAAATTAAATTTTTCGAAAATAAATTCAAAGATGCCAGTCAAAGTCAAGTTTCTAGAAGAGCAAGATTCCTGACGTCGAGAGACAAGTGTCAGAAATACCAGAGAGGGAAAATTCGAATTCTTGAAGTGGAGTAGTGGAAATTTAATGCACTGGCTAAAATTGGCTCCTTCTAGAATTCGATTTTGAGCTATAAAATGAAGAAGTTTCTCACTTATTTTTCACAGTTGAAGAAGTTGAATTTGCTCTGGGTAAAGATTGTTGCTAAGCTTGAAGAGTTCGAATTTTGGCTAAGTCTGGAGTTTGCTAAAGTTGCTAAGGCTGCTGAAGAGGGACGCCTTGAGTTGCTGGAGAAGTGCCTTGAAAATCTGAAGTCAAGGAGGTGTGCACTTGCTGGTTAAAGAGGCTTTTGCTGAGGTGCAAATTCACTTCATTTGTTGCTGAAAGTTGAAGTTGCCTGTGCTGAGAGGACGCCTCGAAACAAGGAATAGCTGAGAGTTTAAAGAGTGCGAAGTTGTGAAGTGCGAAGTTGTGAAGTGCGCACTTGCTGGTGCAAAGTACGAGTTTATCAAAGTTGCTGATTGACATTGCTAAAGAGTAGTGAAGCCACTGAAGTCTACTTAGAAACCTTTTCTAAGTGTTGAAGTTCGATTTTATTGAAGAAGAAGCTGAGGTTTGCAAATAAGAAGAGTTATTGCAGCTTCTAGAAGTCGACTGCAGCCCCTACACAATGTCTTATTTATTTTATAAATTAATTTGCTGATGAAAGTTTGTTATGTTGCAGATGGCTGAGGCAAGGGCGACTGGCAAAGACAATGGTGCATCCAGGCAAGCTGTGATCAAGAAGTTGAGCAAAACATTCATGCCAGAGTCGAAGTTCATTTCAAAGTTGGGCAAGCTGACGAACACTAACCTGGGCTCTGTCAACCTGGAGACCTTCAAGAACAGGATGTTGGGAATTGGGAGTCATCAGCCTTCAACCACTTCACACAATATTGTTCGAAGTGGGTTATATGCAGCTGCTGGTTTTCCACCAGCCATTCAATGCTCGGAGCTGATAATGGAGTGCACCAATTATTATGAGAAGGATCATAGATCAATCATGTCACCTGATGGCCAAGTGCTAGCCAATCTTACTCCAGCAGCCATTGGTGAAGCTTTCGGGATCCCGGTGCACAGGAACATGGTTTACAAATCCAGAGAGCGGGCTGAGCGGATGTATGCTTCCGCATTCGAGAGATGCACAGAGACGATTAACACTCACTAGATGAGAACTCCCAAGCCTTCTCGTACGAAGTTGCCGAAGCAGATCATAGCGGAGGACCTGAAGCAAGAGTATTGTGATCTCATCATGATGCTGAGCAGGGTTGGTGGTTGTGCACAGTCCTTCATTTTTGAGCCATGGATGTTTTACTACATCAATCTCGTGCTAGAAGGAAAAGATTATGTCAATTGGGCCGAGATGATCAGTGATAATTTGCATGAGCAGCTCCTGAGCTTGAGGAGAACGAAGACGTTTTACATGAGCTCTTACATCATCTATATGTTGGCACGTATGATGAAGTATAGGAGGATCTCTTACAAGGAACCTGTCGGTTGTGGCTTCCACCAGTTTAAAATATATGATGCCTGTCCGCAGTTGCATTTGGCAAGCACAACTCACTACAAGCGTGTCAACGATTCCTTCACCATGTATATCACGAGATTGCTTCAGGAGCGATTGCATCACAGAATCTCGAGGGAAGCCCAAGAGTTGATTGAAAGGTATGGGTGCTGGTTCATACAGTTTCTAAAATTTTCTTATATTAGGCTGCAAGGTTTCTCATCATATCCATATAGGCTGCCTAAGTACCCAACAGATAGAATCTTAATGTTAGAGATATCTAGGCAATTGCTTGCCTTTGATAAAATTCAAAAGAAGAAGAAAAAGGGAGGGGTAGAATTTCCAATTGTCATGGGCAACTCGGATGAGGTGTGTCCTCCAATACAGGCAGCTAGAGAAGCCGAGAGCGAGCTTCAATTTTATCATTTCTCATACCACACCAGCCGACAGCACTACGACCCACATCATAACATCAAATGGGTACTGTCAAAGGAGTTTAAACATAAGGCCACCATTGAGGATTATTGCGATGATGCAGTTGATGAGATTGAAATAAGGAAAAGGATGTTTTCTCGGTTGCCTATTACTTTGATCAGGGAGTGCGAAGTGGTTCCGGTTCCAGACTAGGTGAACGAGGATATGGATGTTGTCCATCCGGACTATGCAGCAGTTAGAGATACTCCACTTCCACCCCCGGATTGGTCGGAACCTGAGATTGCTGATTTGGACACCCTTTCTATTCCTGTCCTGACATTCACTAGGGCATGGGTCAATAAACGAGTAAACAGGTTGAAGAGTAGGTCAATTGCTTTGACTTACAATATGATGGGAGATCACAGGATGCCCACCACAGGCAGAAAGAAACAGATTACACGAGGTCCAGAGCCCAGAAAGAAAGAGCTAGTTCGACAAGAGCCTATTCAGCCGGAGCCTCCACGAGTCACAGTTGCATCACCATTGGAGACACGTTCCCCAAGTATACAGGAGGTTTCCTTGTTTGCTGATCAGAGGAATGCATTGAATCAGGTGCAAGTAGTACAAGATAATAATCAGCCTCCACGGAGAGAATCGGTTGGCCAGAGCGTCAACGCACCTGTTAGGGTTGATCAGCAGGATGATGAGGGGACTATTACTGACCCTCAGTTTCAGCAGGAGTTAGAGGCGGCCATGAATGATGATGATGATATAGTTTCAGGGGATACTCAGCCACTTGAGGACGATGAGCCTCGCCAGAATGATGTAGAGGTTGAACAAGTTAGAGAAGTCGAGGCACAGGAACAGCAGCCCTTTGATATACAGTATGATGTGCCCGATTGGCTTAAGGATAGAATGAGAAGAAGCCACAGTGAGGAGATCGATCCAGCAGTTGAGATGGAAGAGTTCTTGAACAGGATCAGTGCACCTCCGCAGAAGAAGAAAGCAAGAAAGTTTTCGAAGATATCCACGGAAGAGGATGGCTCCCGCACTCTTCACGTTGCCGTGCCTCAAGTTGATTGTGACCGAAGTGAAGCAGTGCCTGGGAATTATGTGGTCACTACTTTGGATTTGGGACGCCCCACTGGCGCGCAGATTGTAGAGGAGTGTGATAACTCCTATCTTGCCCTCAAAGATAGATTATTCAAGAAGGAAGGAAAATATAAAAGGTTGAAAAGAGAACACAAGGCTTTAATTGGATATGTTCAGCAGTTGTCTCGTTCTCGAGGGCAAGATATACCAGTGATAGAGCCTCCAGCAGAGATACCTAGAGAGTCCATCAATGGCTTGGTGGAGTTAGGAAAGATGGCACAGGAGGCAGATAAGTGGGTCACGGGAGTTCGTGCCGAGACAGAGAAATTTATGGAGGACCTTGCTTATGCTTTTCAGCAGGCCTCTAGTATTTTGACACGGATGGATGCAGTGAATCATGCTTGGGGCGATGCTTCTATATATCACAGCAAAGTAATTCAGCGTCTTGAGGTATTGAGACATGTTCCGTTGCGATTGCTGATTGATGGAGGTGTCATTCAGGAGAATGACAGGTATGATTTCTCTAGATGGTATTCTTCAGCGATCACGGGACATGGTTTCTTCGACGCTGCACAGGCAGATTCAGCCAGGATACATAAGGCCATGGCCAATATCATTGATGGAGTTCAAAATACTTTTGAGGCCATATTTGCTAGTCGGTTGAATCCAGAGGAGGTGAATGTTGATAATTTGAGGGGTACGCTGGTGCCTTTCTTCTCAGAGGTAAGGACCTTTGTGCAAGATGATTTCGAGAATACTTCTACTTTCTCCACCTTGATACAGAACACGCAGGACTCCTTGATTGCTTGGAGAAAATCTTGTGCAAAGCATGAACATTCAGTCACAGTGTTAGAGTTTCAGCTAGATTGCATTCCACCTATTTCAGTTCAGGAAGTTGAGGTTGTACTTCGCAGATTCGTGGAGTTTGCAGCCAGAGAGAAGGCAAATGGGAATGCACTACTGGACGAGGATCTTCTAGAAGACTGATTGTGGGCATTTATTGCCTTTACTATTTTGGGAGTGAGTGGGAATCTTTGATTCATTTAATGTACCACTCCCTATTCTGGCAGTTTTTAGGGTTAGGGCTGAGGTGGCACGATTCTAGCCACTATTAATTGTAACCCTAGCCGTCTTTTGGACTGGGCTAGCTATATAAAGGGGGAGTCCCCCTCATTTGTAATTCATTAGATTAGAGGCAGATATCAGACATTAGCAATAGAGCTAAAGACTAGAGAGTAGAGCATTGTAGACATTTTGCATAGTGTGGAGAAGAAAGAAAGTTTTCCCTTTGAAAACTTTTGTGGAGATTGTTGTGTAATACTTTTCATGATAATAGATCTTTTCATTGATGGTGGAATTCGTCTTGTCGTGAATAGCTAGCAAGGTCTCTTCTTCCTTTCGGATCCAAGTAGTGTAATTTTCATGCAAGTAGTTTACTTTGATGTGTGGTGTTTTATTGAGGTAGCTTCATTTCATTCCATACCACTAGCGACTTGTTGATGATAAGTTCGCCTTGCGTGGTCCACGGGAAATTATCTTGAGTCTAACTTCGATTGTGGTTTGTATACTTATATGCGTCGTTGTGATGGTGTATGTATGCCAAATTATGATTTGAACATCTTTTGCTATCCCTTTGAAGATTGCACTGATTTCGCTGAAGCTGTCCAACGTGAGGCTAGGTGAAATTTGGTTGAAGTCTACTAAAACAAAGCTCCACACATCCTGCATTTAGAATAGAACATAAGTTTCTTAGGCCCTATACTCTTTACTTTCCGCATATTTCTGATTAGTTTTAGGAAAACGAACCACATTGCCAAATCATACACGCACAAAATCCCCTTCAAATCACCCACCTATTGCTAACTGCAAGAAGTCTGAACAATTGCGTAAGTCCCCTCGTAAGAACACAGCAATACACATCAACCAAACTGGGTCTATTCGCATTAAAGGAACCTTGGAGTTGAAAGCATGAACTTACTCGCAATCTTAGCATGCTGAATACTTTGTTCAAGAGAGAATAGAGTATCCGTTGGGAAACTTTGTTCTGTGTTGGTGCGGTCTCAAAAACCACGTCAACAGGCTCCCATTGCATTGGTGTTGTGTGCTAAGGAAATTGCACTTGGATGATTTACCCTTTCTTAAAGAGCAACGGTTCCCATTGCATGCCACGAACCTCTGTTGCTAGATGTAGGGAATTTGTGTACTCCAACGTTGAAAAAGTGTCTATGTACCCTTGTTTTTTGAGAGATGTAATAACTCCCTATATGCATTAGCAAGCCTGAGGTGTGTAGCTAGGCATAGGTGATGTTGTATGGCAAAGCATGTTATGTTGCTACTAAATCAATGTTCTTGTTGTGGATGCCTACAAGTTGCAAATGCCAAGGGAAGTGGATCCCTATACTCAACACTAGAAAGGATAGTATAGATGGATTCATGGTACCTTGTCGAAGAATGTGCACATTTTATAAGAGCAGTTTGTGGAAACACATGTAAAGAACACAAAAAATTTAGAAAATGTTTACCAATGTTGTGATCGTGCATATTCGAAAGTGTGATTTGTAGAATTGTGCAAATGTTGCCTTCAAGATGAACCAATTAAACTAGTGGTGACAAATAATGTTGTCCAATGTAGTGTATCTAGTGTTGTGTACTAATAGCTCAACCATATCTAAGTGAAGTTGAGGAATTCTACGTTCTACGTGCTCTAGTTCTAAGAAGAATTGTGAAGCTTCTAACATGAACAACAATAGAGGATATGCAACAATAGGCACATCATGGAGTAGCAACTTTCCTCCATCCGGCTAGGTTGATCCACATAGTATTGCTTTAGTTGGTGCATAGTCTCTTGTGTGTAACCATTTTCTTCAACTATGATTTCTCCGTAAAATATCATTACAAAAAGTTGAGTTACAACCATGTTGGGGCCATCTTCATGGTTGGCACATATGATCCAAGTGAAGTTCTAGTATAGGATGTGACACATGCTTTTTTAGTACTATGGTTGCACAGTTGTGATATCTATTTCCCTTTGTGAGTGTCATTACACAAGTTGCTAACACATATTGCATGTTTGAGCAGTGAAGTAAGCTTGCACATGAGAGCATGTAAGTTGTGGTTGACATAGCTATGTCACGGGGTGCAATTGAGGAGTCTATACACTTTTTTGAGGATGCACTACCAAGAGGCATGAACCTACAAATGTACAAGATGCTCCTAAAGGACATGTGGAGTCCTTGCTGTTGATGTTTATTAAGCAGCGTCAGAAGTATTCTTCCAGCGATCTCCTTATTTGCAATAAATTAAATTATAGCCCCAGGCTATTTAATTTATTAAGACTCAAGAGGCGCGATTTTTGTAAAGACACATCTATTTGTTAAGCAAACAAATTATAATGAAGAGGCACAATTTTCTATCAAGGCCGACATTGATACAAAGAGGCGTGAATTTCAAGAGAGACGTCTTCTTGTTAAGATGCGATGCTGGCCGACATGGTGCTTTGTAGAGTCACATCCTCTTCTCTAGTTTGTATATATATTCAATGGCATTCTCTTTGTTCATCATCAAGATTACAAGTTCAGTTCGATATTATTCATTGAAGTCTAAGTGTGAATCATCTAGAAGTGAAAGCAAATTCTATAGGAGAGTATATTGTTTGAGGCTGAGTTCTATCAGCATTATAGTTCTCTGTTGCATCACTCTTTGGTGCATGTTTTTGGGCCTGCATATCGGCCTCTTGTACGGAGATCATTATTGTGACAATTCAATATATAAGTGATATATTGTTGCTTCGTTTTTCTCCCTCAAGAGGAGGGTTTTCCAAGGGTATCTGCTGTGTTCTTGAGTTAATTTTGAATAAATGTTCTGTGCTATTAATCTGATCATAAAATTAACACTTGCTAAACCAAAGTTTGTCGTGAAAGGGAAGACAGTTGAGCTACTAGATGCACAGTACAATACAAATGCTTCATAGATGCTAGATTTTGGCAATGAGACTATAGGACCATCTCTATTTGCACAACCACCAACTAACCCAAACCAATATTGTTGAATTCATCAACAATGCCTTGGCCATATGTGATGTCCCCATCCTAGTCAGCGCAGCTGGTTATGTGGTTAGCCTATTATTTTGATCCTCGTAGGCTGACAGATGTGTGCAGAGGATCATCTGAGGCAGTTACTCAGTGTTTTGTAGCTTCAGTTTTGCAGTCGTTTCAGGTTGGGCCTTCGCAGGGTCCTTTCAGAGTGGTTTTTCAGAGACTTTCTATTTTTAGAAAGTCGGACAGGCGAAAGCTGCTATTTTGGGCAGGGCTCCTGGTTCAACTGTTTAGCTCAGAGTCGACCCCGTTCATCAGTTTGACAGTCAGATGGAGAAATATTGGAGTATTTAATAGTTTAATGAATAATTAATATTTTTGACTTTATATTAAAGTCAATTTATTAATTATTTAAATATTTAATTAAAAGGGCGTATTATAAAGTATTTATTATACTTTATAATAAAGGGATGATATTTGATATAATGAATAATTATTATTCATTAATGAACGCGCCAATTATTAAATGTATTTCTCCTAAGTCAAAAGCGCATATTTAATCATTTAATTAAAATGATTATTAAAAGAGTCTTTGGGTCGAAATTTTATGAGCTATATATTCACAGTTGAAGACAAATCGAACCATTATGATATGATATTCAATTTGTCTTCTATTTTGCTCTGAGCATTGGAGTTTGCAAAACCTAGGGTTTCAGCAGACGAATCAATTATGGAGAACGATACCTCTTCAGAATTTGGCATACTGAGACTGTGCAATACTAGTTGAAGATTGTCTTCTTGGTGACTTCACACAGAGGTTACAAATTGAGCTTATTGATTGATTCAGACAGGATTTAACAGAGATTATTCATCTAGCATTTGAGGCGACTTCACAGAGTTGTTTCCACAGAGATCTGGCATTTTTTTCATTGGGCCGTGCTATAATCATTACTGCTGCTGGTATAGGCCGTACTACTGCTAAAAGGCCGTACTTTTTATTGGAAGTGAAAACGCCTTGGATTCTCAGCATCTGACAGTTGCATTTGGTGCGCTTGGGGTTTCTAAAGACTTTTTTTTTTTATCCTGTGCTGGGAGTTTCATGCTAGCCGTACAATCTCATCATTCCTTCAGGCGGCTGCAAGGGGAATCAGGTTTTTGAAAATAAATTCATATTTCATTCATATGTCATATTTTGATATTGTAAATGCTCTGGATATTCAATAAATATGTGCGCCTACCTTCTCTGAGCAAGATCAAAGCTTATTCATTGCATTTAGATTTATTGTGAATTTTTTAGCATTTATTTAAGTAAAATCGCAGCTTTTCATGTTCAATGCAAAAAACCTCAAAAACACAAAAAAACACAAACTCTCAAAACCAGTATCTTCAGTTAGGGTTTGGGCAGAGAGTCACCTGGACTCTTACAGTGGTATCAGAGCACAGATTTCCTGCCATCCTGTGCTCTTTTAGTTGCTTTTTTAGAATACAGTGTGCTTTTTGGTTGCTTTTTCATGAGCAGAGAAATTATTCACTATACTAAAGGTGTAGGGACAGGCAGAGTCGAGGATTGGACAGGTCCACCGATTCCTGAAGGTGAGACAGTGTCAGGTGTATTGGGCATTCACAAATCTAGCTCCAACAGTAGCGAAAACAATGTTGCAACCCTAATGGCAGATCGCGAGATTCCTGCAGACACGTAGGGATCCAGGGAAGGCACATGCAGAGGGTGATATTACCGATGAGGAGTTCAGACGCAGGCATGATAACATGATGGATATGATGTCCCAGTTGATGGGCACTATTAGGCAGTATACTCCATCGCAGCCACATTATATACAGATTGGACAGACGAGCGGGACTGCAGCAGTAGATCAGCCTTTGGCATTAGTACCACGACAGCTGTCACCGATCTACCAGGAGCGTAGGCCTGGACAGCCTACATTCTTACCTAGAGAGACTCCACCTCCGACTCCGGGGGCAGAGCAGCAGGGGCAGCATCAGGAGTTTCAGCCACATAATGGCATGTCAGTAGCAGATGTGACGAGGTTTCATGGTGAGTACCTATCTTTGGCACCTGAGATCAGGCAAGCATTATCATTTCATGAGTTTATGGATGTTCATAAACCCAGAGGAGGCAGATTTGACCGTAGACCCCCTCAGCATCAGCAGCCACAGCCACAGGTGAACAAGGATTTACAGTACGCAGTTAGTAACATCACCTTGCCATATTTTGATGGGTCTGATAAGACATCAGCGAGGTCTTGGGTCTAGAAATTGGACAACTACTTATCACTGAGGCCTATGCAGGAGGACAAGGCCATTAAGTTTGCTACCTTGCATCTTGATGGGATAGCGCATGATTGGTGGCATCACGGCATGTATACACTTGGCCACCATGCGGTCAATACTTACCAGGAGTTCACCAGCAGGCTCATAGAGCGCTTTGATAAGAAGGATCCGGAACTTTACTTCAGGGAGCTAGCTTAGCTCAGGCAGACGGGTAGTTTGGATTCTTATATTGGTGAGTTCCAGAGAGTTGCAGTCATGGTGACAGGCATTTCAGAACGAAGACTCATTATACTCTTCGTTGAGGGGTTGACAGAACCTATGAGAGGTTGGGTAAAGGCTTTTGACCCTCCTACCCTTCAGGAGGCCATGAGGAAAGCGCGAAACATGGAGCTTGCAGCACCTCGTAGCAAGTTCAATTCAGGTTCGGCACCCTACACGAGGCCTAATAGGTCTTTTGACAGAAATAAGCCCTTTGACAGAAGAAAGGATCAACCGGATCCAAAGAGACAGAATGCACCACCCTTTGACAGGGAAACACTGAATGATTTGCGAAAGAAAAAGTTGTGTTTCTAGTGCAAGGCACCCTACGATGAAAAACATGTATGCCTACTTCGTCCTAAGGTCAAAAATAATCAGATGGAATGGTTTTATGAGGGCGAAGAGCAATCTGATCTGTCAGACCAGCAAGCTGATTCCGAGCCTTCAGATGATGACAGGTCCGAAAATGAGGGTGAAAATGAAGGAGGAAGGAAGCTACAGGAAGCCCATTTGACTAGCCTTCAGAGAGATGGGTTGTTTAGACTTTGCGGGCTCCTAGCAGGTCAGAAGATGATTACCTTACTGGATACGGGTGCTACACATAATTTCATTGATGCACGATTGGTGGAGAGATGTGGCATTCAGATAGAGGCATTTGAGGGTATTCGAGTCAAGGTGGCTGATGGGTACACTCTCAGATGTGACCGAAAGATTACTGATCTTCCGATGCGACTGAACAACTATGAATTCAAGGCTGAATTTTATGTTGTTAATATGGGAGATACTGATGTGGTGTTAGGGATGGCATGGTTGCACGATTTGGGTGAGTTCACACTCAATTTGCGTGACATGGAGATGAAGTTCAAGGTTGATGGGAGACCTCATGTCATCAAGGCTATTAGAGACAATAATCTAAGGATGGTTTCGTTCAGACGGATGGAGAGGCTCATTCGTCATAACATGGTTGACTGGGCGGCAGAGTGCGTGTTGATGCCAGCTAAGCAGGAGCAACAGAAGGGTGAGTACCACCCTGACATTCAGATATTGAGGACTAAACACTCCAAAGTGTTTAGCGACATTCCACCTAGTAGACCACCAGATAGAGGCATCGAGCATATCATTGAGTTGGAGGAGGGCGCAAAGCCCGTTATGATCACTCCCTACAGACATCTGAAACGACTCAAGGATGAGATAGAGAAGACCATCAACGAGTTGTTAGCTATGGGGCATATCAGACCCAGCAAGTCACCTTTTGCTTCATCGGTTGTATTGGTGAAGAAGAAGGATGGATCACTTCGGATGTGCATAGACTACAGGCAGCTCAACAAAAGGACAATTAAGAATAGGTACCCTATACCACGCATCGATGAGTTGATTGATGAGTTACACGGTGCTGTCTTCTTCACGAAGATTGATTTGAGGTCCGGGTACCACCAGATTCAGATGAGGGAGCAGGATATTGAGAAAACCGCCTTCAGATGTCATTGCGGTCACTTTGAGTTCTTGGTTATGCCCTTCAGTCTAACCAATGCACCTACCACCTTTCAGGCGACTATGAACAGGGTTTTCAGTTCTCAGTTGAGGAGATTTGTGTTGGTCTTCCTTGACGACATTCTGGTTTATAGCAGGTCATGGGAGGAGCATCTGGCTCACTTAGATGCAGTTTTGGGTATCTTGGCAGATGAATCTTTCTATGCTAAGGAATCCAAGTGTGAGCTCGGTATGGAGGAGTTGTTGTATCTGGGGCACATCATCAGTGCCAAGGGAGTGAGTATGGACCCTGAGAAGGTCCGAGCTATAGTTGAGTGGCTGGTACCTGAGAACCTTACGCAGCTCAGAGATTTCATTGGGTTGTGTGTTTTTTACAGGAGATTTGTTAGTGGGTTCTCACGTCACGCCGCACCCCTTACTGACTTGACAAAGAAGGGGGCTTTTACTTGGTCACCACAGGCGCAGGAGTGCTTTGACAGGTTTAAGGTGATCATGACTTCATGTCCAGTGCTAGCATTGCCTGACTTTACGAAGTCATTTGATTTATTCTGTGATGCTTCAGGAGAGGGCATTGGTGCCGTTTTGATGCAGGAGCAACACCCTATCGCTTTTGAGAGCAGAAAGCTTAGGGGTCCTGAGAGATTCTACAGCATTTACGACAAGGAGATGTTAGCCATTATGCATGCTTTGGCTAAGTTCAGGCAATACTTGGTAGGCAGCAAATTTAGTGTCCGTACAGACCATAATAGCCTGAAACACTTCCTTGGACATTGAGACCTAAATGAGAGGCAGCAAAAATGGGTCAGTAAACTGCAGTCGTATGACTTTGATATCACCTTCATTAAGGGGACGCAGAATGTTGTAGCTGACGCCTTGTCTCGCAGACCTCAGTTGAATGCCATGGCACAGATCACAGAGGATTCGAGGCATCGGATTATTACTGAGTATGCTAAGAACCCATGGGCTTCTAGCATTGTTGACAGGACAGAGCAGGATGATAGGTATACTATTGTAGATGACTTGATCATTTACAAGGGGCGGATTTGTTGGTTCCTGACTCTGAGGTGAGGGTTACAGTTTTGAGAGCCTTTCATGACCTTCCTATGGCGGGCCATCCCGGGTACTATAAGACATATAAAATGGTTCGGGAACGGTTTACTTGGAAAGGGCTGAAAACTGATGTGTTACGGTATGTTCGAGAATGTTCTATTTGCCAGCAGAACAAGCAGGAGCACACTTATCCTGCTGGATTGCTCCAGCCACTTCCGATACCTAATAGGAAGTGGGAGTGTTTATCGATGGACTTTATCACGGGTTTGCCGAAAGCCCAAGGTAAAGATTGCATCTACGTAGTGGTTGATCGGTTAACTAAATATGCTCATTTCTTCCCGATTACTACTACCTTCACAGCATCGCAGACTACAGAGCTCTTTTCAGAGAGGTATTCTGGTTGCATGGGTTGCCTCGGACGATAGTCAGTGATAGAGACTATCGGTTCATGAGCAACTTTTGGCAGGAGTTGTTCAAACTCTGTGGGACCGAACTGACACCAAGTACCAGCTACCATCTGCAGACAGACGGGCAGACAGAGATTGTCAATAAGTGGGTGGAAGGTTATTTGCATAATTACATAGCTGGACAGTAGAGAGCTTGGGTGAGGTGGATCTATCTATGCGAGTATTGTTATAATTCGACTCACCACATGACGATACAGATGACACCCTTTATGGCTTTGTATGGGTATGAGGCGCCCAACCTTTTGGACTTGATATTGAGTGATAGCAGAGTGTTGAGTGCAGGGGATATGATACAGAGTCAGCAGGACATTTTGAGGTCTCTCAAAGACAATATCCAGCGGGCACAGAATCAGCAGAAGCAGTATGCTGATCAGAAGAGGGTTGAGCGTACCTTTGATGTGGGTGATATGGTGTACCTTATGTTGTAGTCGTATCGTCAATCTACTCTGCGGAAGAGTGGGGCAGAGAAGCTGAAGCCTCGCTACTATGGTCCATTTCGTGTTGTCAGACGAGTGGGCGAGGTTGCTTATGAGTTGGACTTGCCAGCTAATAGCAAGGTTCACAATGTGTTTCACGTTTCTCGCCTGAAAAAGGCATTGGGTCAGCATGTGATACCCTCTCCAGTTTTGCCACCCCTTGATGACGAAGGGAAATTGATACTAGTACCTAAGGCCATCCTTGAGATGAGAGAGAGACACCTTCGGAGGCGGGTGATCAGGGAATATTTGATCAAGTGGAGAGATTTGCCAGTTGAGGATGCTACGTGGGAGTCAGAGGAGATTTTACAGCATCCAGAGTTGAGATTGCTGGAGGACAAGCAATTTCAGGGAGGGCGGACTGTGATGTCCCCATCCTAGTCAGCGCAGATGGTTATGTGGTTAGCCTATTATTTCGATCCTCGTAGGCTGACAGATGTGTGCAGAGGATCATCTGAGGCAGTTACTCAGTGTTTTGTAGCTTCAGTGTTGCAGTTCTTTCAGGTTGGGCCTTCGCAGAGTCCTTTCAGAGTGATTTTTCAGAGACTTTCTATTTTTAGAAAGTCGGACAGGCGTAAGCTGCTATTTTGGGCAGGGCTCCTGGTTCAACTGTTTAGCTTAGAGTCGACCCCGTTCATCAGTTTGACAGTCAGACGGAGAAATATTGGAGTATTTAATGGTTTAATGAATAATTAATATTTTTGACTTTATATTAAAGTCAATTTATTAATTATTTAAATATTTAATTAAAAGGGCGTATTATAAAGTATTTATTATACTTTATAATAAAGGGATGATATTTGATATAATGAATAATTATTATTCATTAATGAACGCGCCAATTATTAAATGTATTTCTCCTAAGTCAAAAGCGCATATTTAATCATTTAATTAAAATGATTATTAAAAGAGTCTTTGGGTCGAAATTTTATGAGGAGCTATATATTCACAGTTGAAGACAAATTGAACAATTAAGATATGATATTCAATTTGTCTTCTATTTTGCTCTGAGCATTGGAGTTTGCAAAACCTAGGGTTTCAGCAGACGAATCGATTCTGGAGAACGATACCTCTTCAGAATTTGGCATACTGAGACTGTGCAATACCAGTTGAAGATTGTCTTCTTGGTGACTTCACACAGAGGTTACAGATTGAGCTTATTGATTGATTCAGACAGGGTTTAACATGGATTATTCATCTAGCATTTGAGGCGACTTCACAGAGTTGTTTCCACAGAGATCTAGCATTTTTTTCATTGGGCCGTGCTATAATCATTACTGCTGCTGGTACAGGCCGTACTACTGCTAAAAGGCCGTACTTTTTATTGCAAGTGAAAACGCCTTGGATTCTCAGCATCTGACAGTTGCATTTGGTGCGCTTGGAGTTTCTGAAGACTTTTTTTTGATCCTGTGCTGGGAGTTTCATGCTAGCCGTACAATCTCATCATTCCTTCAGGCGGCTGCAAGGGGAATCAAGTTTTTGAAAATAAATTCATATTTCATTCATATGTCATATTTTGATATTGTAAATGCTCTGGATATTCAATAAATATGTGCGCCTACCTTCTCTGAGCAAGATCAAAGCTTATTCATTGCATTTAGATTTATTGTGAATTTTTTAGCATTTATTTAAGTAAAATCGCAGCTTTTCATGTTCAATGCAAAAAACCTCAAAACACAAAAAAACACAAAAACTCTCAAAACCAGTATCTTCAGTTAGGGTTTGGGCAGAGAGTCACCTGGACTCTTACACCATACTTGCCCAAGCCTTGACCTTTCGTAACCCATTTGCTTAAGCAATTTCAAACCAAAACCCTTGGTGTGCTTCTCAAAAATGCCAAATGCAAAGTGATGAATCAAGCTACAAGTAATGAAAGGAACTTACCTAAGTATCATCTATCATTGCTTGCATGTTGCAGGTCACAATTGTTGTTTGTGCATTGATGGCTGCTGGAACAAGTGTGGGGAAACCATAGGCACTCAACTTGGAGCTGCAATAGTTTTTCTTCTTTCAAAGAGAGTACCTATTGTAGCTATGGCACAATTGTTTATATCCTTCGCGAGAGCCAAGCCTTTGAGAAGAAGATCAATGAGCTGAAGATTGTGTGCATAAGACCTATGAGCCACCCTAAGACCCCAAGGTGGCCTCTCTTAGCTTAAGAACATCTTACAACTATTAATTCTAATGTTGAAGATGTTGGATCTCCTTGCAAAATTGAGTATTTTCATATAAAGAGGTTGCTGAGTAACCTTTTCGATGGAGACTATTTGGCTCTATATTTTGTTTATCCATGATTGTGGTAAAGAAAATAAGTGTGGTAAAATGTCCAAACCCTAACCTATTGAGAGGATGGTGAGAAACAATGTAGGAGCATATTGTTGGGAAAAGGTGTCTCAACCTTGCATTACTAATGTTCAATTTTAATAATTTTGTATGCATTCACTATTTTTTCTTTTGTGTATTTTCCATGTGGCAGAGTTGGCATCACATTTGGAGGTTACATGGAATTCATCTTTAGTGTATTTTGTCCTCACATGACGAGGTAGGCATCCCACTTTGAGGTGGCCTAGTTTGGACATGTGTCGGCATCTTGTGGTGTAAAGTTGTCATAACAGGAGTTACATATGACAGATTCTTATGACACATAAGAGCATGTAAGAGAGAGGTGTTAGTGTTTAGATCAGAAATGACATAAGCAGAAATACACAACACAATAGACAATTAACACAGCAGTTTACCGTGGGAAAACCCTCCTCGAGGGAGAAAAACCCAGCAAAATGTATCTCTTATATATAGAACAAATAAGAGCAGAAATCTGCTTTACAAATCAGACCCTTCTCAAGGGCGAACTTGACACAATAAATGATGAGAATTTCTTCTTGATACAATCAAATATGAATCTCCTTGAAGTTGAGCTGCTGCTGCAAAATTTATGATCTGCTGCTAGTGATGTGAACTTCTCCTTGAGAGTGTGAATTGAATGAATAATGAATTGATGATTTGATGAAACAACTTCACCTTGTATACATACAAACCAAGGTGTCTCTTCATTTGAGTCGGCCTCTTTTAAGAAATAAAAAATAAAAAAATATAATTTGTAATTAAGGCCGACTTGCCTTATTAATTATTTATTATTTAAATTTTGAGAGAAAGATATCTCCCGCCACTATAACATCAACAAGAGGTTACATTGGAATATCTTTGAATGGTTGAATAGGGACAAATTGGGGCACCCAAGTTTGGGAGGTCAAATATGAAAGTTTATGACAATGGTATGTAAGGAATATTGCTAAAAATAGCCAAGAGGATGTTTTACCAAGGAGGCATTGGAATTTGGTGTCTTGGTTTGGGCACCATACCTCCTATGATATTGCTAATGGTTTTCCCAAACCATTCATGGTTTCTAGTTTGTACTTCATCTATTTATTGGTGTTTGGAGTTGTAGCTTGTATGAACATTTTTGCAAGTACCATTATGCTACTGCAATCACTCCAGAATTGTATGTGGATGAAACTCTTATGAAGGCTTGCTTTGCAAGTGTATTGTAATCTACCTATTTTATTGAATAATACATTATGTTGCTTTGGAGTGTGGGGTTTTTCTCCCAAAAGAGTTTTCCATAAGTACACCTGTGTTATGGTATATTGCTTATTTGATGTTTATATGTGTATCTACTTTCTTGTAAAAGATTGAAATTTGCACAACAGTCTACTCAATAGATTAGTGTAGGAAGCATTTCTGCATACCTTGCTTCCTTTCATGTACTTTTGGCTCTAATACCAATGATTTGATTTGTGGCTAGAACCGAAGGACAACCCTACACATTAGCTTGTAAAACAAAAGATTTTAGGGTCACACTAATGGAAAATAGTCTAACTTCAAGTAGCGCACCTAAAGTACAAAAGCATCACAAAAATTAAAACATGACAAAGCTGTGACAATATTTATAACCTATTCATAAATGGAATAGGTTACAAAGAATGACAACTAATAGGGATGGGAATGCAAGCTTTCGTTCCCATGATTGGATAGGGGAATGCACATCCATTAGATATGACAAGAGACCCTAGAAGTAGTCTTGTGCTTTTGACAATGTTTGCTTGTTTTACAATGTGTAACATACAAGTATTTATACATGAATATACAATGGGAATGATGACAAGTGTCAAACCCTACAGTGCCAATTGTCAAACTTGTATGGAGTCAATTCCTATGGCACAGGGTTTGCCAAGTGTCACACATGTATGGAAGCAAAACATGTGGATGATGTTGTTTCATGTGTCATATGTGTTTGGTCCAATGCAAAGTTGCAAGGCAAAGCATGTGCAATGCATGTGATATAACACACAATGCAAAGGAGTATAGAGCATTTGCAACACATGATACCTAAGGAAGTGTTGGTAAAGTTGCTAATGCTTACAAACTAAAAAGCCCTAAGTAGCATGGTTATAAAATTGCAGAACATAGCTATTAGAAGTGTGCTGCTAACTTGTGCGGTTGCATAGATATGCAAATGAATATTTATGCACAAGAGCATAAGGGAATAACACATGAGATGCAATGCAATGTTGTATTCAGCCAATGCATGAGTTGCACTTAGATCAGCCCCATGGAAGAGTTATGAGTGATAACAAATTATTTTTTCTTCTTGTAAACGATTAACACTAATAGCATAATTGCTTGCATATATTTCTCACTCAAATAATTGTTATAAATTTGGCAGCTAAAACTAATGCATGGCTGATTTTGTACTTCAGCTCCTCAAAGGCCGTTTGTTGCTTGTTGCCCATTCAAAGCACTTACCAACCCTTGTAATTGCATGTAAAGGTGCTGTCATGGATAAGAATGCCTTACCAAACCTTCTAATGAATTGCACTATTGTAATATCCCTAGGTTTATTTACTCATCACCAGATATAAGTAATAAACAAATCAAACATTACAGTTCTGATATGTATATTTTTTTATATATTAGGGATTTCATTCGCATGAGCAGTGAGCACATAAAACCTGAGTATTAATCATAAACAGGATTGCCAGGTTTGGAAAAGGATTAATACGGTGTTGGTTACTGAAAAATACAAGTTCAGTCCTTTCCAAATGATCCCAAATATGTTGTATACAAAGATAGTTTTGGAATCACCAGATATACCCAAATCTGAGCATTAACATTGCTGTATGAATTTTCCAAACCTGGAATATAAGCTGATTCTACCCTTGTCAACTCAATTCTCTTACTGCTGAACAACATAGGCAACATTATATTCAGTCTACTACAGTTTGTAACAATCAGTCAATACAATCAATAATTATCATTACTAGCTCAGACCCACAACAATTTACTCAAAATTAGGCAATTTTCGTATTCAGATGTTTCTGCTCTTACTCAGCCTTGGGAAAGATACAAGGTATGTTTGATAGCAGTTTCACCAGGCCTCTTCCCATGTTGATGTGCTTCTGCCCTTCCTAATGTTACATTTACTTCTACTGGTTAGCACTATGTCTGAATAGGAGTAGTTCACCTATACAAAAATGGACAGTCAGAGAATAAATTGAGCAGATCTGAAGATGTTCCCTCTTGCACACTTTTGCTGCCCTATGGCTGTGGCGATGAAGTTTTGTAAACCAAAGTCTTTAGTGTGTTGCCCAGGATGATCTCAATTTCCATGATCTGGATTGGTGAATTATTGTGGTCCAAACATAGTTTTAATGAATAGGCGCTAGAGTTATTTCTGATCTTTTTTGCCCTTTGACTTCCTTCACTTTACCTGAACCCTAGATGGTGCTCAGTCCAGTAACACCAAATTATAATTAACTCAGCCTGCAACTTCCGGGTGAAGTTGCCAAGGGGTGAGGAAGGGATTTCATCCTACCTCGCATGAGCAAACCCAAAGAATTTCGTCTCTGCTCCTGTTTATGCAAAAATCAGATGAATATGTCCAAAAAATTGCCCAATACCCTTTGAATGACCAAAAAAACTTTTATTTATACCTGATTGACCCAACCACAGCCAGGTCGGCCTCCAAAAGAGAACTGGTGCCCAAATAATTTCAAAATGAAGTCGGCCTCAAGAAGCTTATTATCATTATTATAAAATATTTAGTAATATTATATTTATTTTTATTATGATATTATAAAATTAATATTATTATAGTGTTAAGCAAACAATTTTAAAACATTAATAATAGACCTAATTTTCCTGCGTAAAATATTGCCTGTCCTCGAGCAATTGCAAGACTAAATGTTCAAGTATCACCATGTCAATGTGCTGAGTCATGATATAGTGTCTGTAGAGCTGGGATCCCATTTGTTAAATGGCACAACTTCTTCCTAAGAGAACTATGCAAACCTCTCCTTTTTTGTCTTGGTTTAAGTTGTGTAGGCAACAAACTCATATGCTCATGATGATGGCTAAAAATATCCACAAACCGCCAAATGACCATAGGCTGCCATATGAATTTGTCACCGCGTTTCTGCTGCACTACTCTGATTTCAAAATGAGCCTAATGTTGACTCCCTCGAGGTCTAATGGATCCTTCCCCTATATTGTAGGCTAGAACCTTCTTGAGTTGGACCAATCAACTAGTATGCAAGTCTGGATTAAGATGCAACAGCCAAAAGTCATTCTAACCTGAATCCACATCAACATTGCAGTAGGGGAGAGGGGCCCATAATGGAGCAGGGTCCAATACTGGGGATAGAAGTAGTCCTCAGTTGGTCTTATAGTGGAGCACCTTAATATCCAATTGTAAAACATTTTTTATCTATTAAGTGCACAAACTGACAAATCATGTGATGCCACATCAGCGCACCAATAAAACATGACTTAGTGCACCACTATCGGTCTGACTTTTCTTTTGGGCCTTTTTGGATACCTCAACAAAAAGCATGCTGATGTGGCATCATATTTGATGATGTGGCCCTAAAACAAAATATAGAAGCACATAAGTTGCCAAATAAACTGCTGTACAAAATTGGGAGTGATTTGAAATTTCCACATAGGATTTTGAGAAATGCGAAGTTAGGGTGCTCCACTATAGGCCCCTCTCCCCTAGTAGGAAAAATAGTTTTTGGCTGCTCCGATGATTGAAACCCGTTACAAACAGCATGATGCATGAAAAATTTCCACAAAATTGCAAACTGGTAACTGAAAAGCATCCAAAAATCAAAAACCCTAAATATCAATAGAAGTAAAATGGTGCCACAGCTGCAATCCCCTGCAAAAATTAGCAACATAGAGGCTGGAAACATCCACACTTATTGGAGACACTCCAATAACAATAAAAAACTGAAAGTCACCCAATCCTATAATTGAGTGAATTTGTAGGGATGCAAATGGTGAGTATAGTGGCTGGAATAAGTGATGCCAGCAGATCCAAAGCTGAGCATTATGAGGTCAGCAATCTCTGTCATGTTTCTTGTGCAGCAAAGTGGAAAAATGTGGGCATCTCTTCTTCCTTCTATACTAGGGTTATAAACTTGTGAAAATAAATCTGACTTTGAACTTCTTACATCAAACTTGTCAACATCTTGAAAGTACTTATGTACAACTCCCTCTATATGAACATTGCCTTGAAACATTACCTCCTCTCCTTGTGCTGTGACCAAGGCCTGCTCCCAATGTGGATCCTCTCTCCTAGAAGATTACCTCGTGTTCCAAGGACTCTTACCACTTTGCCCCATGCCTTACCACTTGAAAGATAATTCAAATCAAATTGTATGCGAGCTGGTAGGTGGCTGCAACAGTCATAGTTGGTTTGGAATTTCTTTTTAAGTATTGATATATCAGCTGGACTGTTGGCATTTAGACTTCCCAAAAGATGAGATCTCCTACTCAACACATTAAGGAGACATTCCCAATATCCAAATGTCTATAGCTGCTCATGGGAGAAAATATCAGTTCAAAACATGAGGTTACCAAGGTAATCAGTGGAAACATCATACCATGGCTGTAACATTGCATCTTTTTTCTTGGAATTAGGAATGTAATGGCTGGAAACAACCTTGTGCTAGCTAAAAATACCTCAACAATGATAATTGGCTGGAAATTCCCCCAACATGTGACTGAAAACTTTTTTTTGGCTGCAAGGAAAATGTAGGAAGTGTTGGATATGTTGAGGACAGCCAATCTAAAATTTGGAATCATCCTCAAAAATTCAACATGGTTTGTGGTTCATGTTTTTTGCAACCAATACTCATCCCAGCTATGTCAAATTGGTGTTCCTCAACCAACAAGCTTCATTTAACATATATCCCCTTTGGTGGCCACTTAGAAGTGCAATATTGAGCATAATCAAAATAGACCAAATACCATTATGATCAAACACCTTACCTTTGGAAAAAATTGTGATTGTCACCAAATCATCTTTCATCCTCATAGCCTTGGCAACTCTAGGATCTCCTTCATCAATGCCATGAAGTTCTATCTCTTCTTTATTGGGTTCCAACTCCATAGTGAACTCTCTTATTAAATGCTCCCAATGAAAGCTCCATGTTTTGCCGATCCCTCCAAGACCCATGATATATAAATCTTTACATATCTCTCGTTCACCCAAAAGCACAACAAATTGTTTTTCTTCCATGATGCTAGGTATTTGTAGTGTCTCATTTTTCATGAGCCCTCCAACTTGCTTGTAGCTTGATCCCCAAAACACCATACTAAATTTGGTTACAAAAATTTGAACATCAAAATGACACCTATTTTTCTTACCTTCATCTAGCATCAAGCACCCTGAGGTGACCATCTCCATTTGGCCATCACCTATGATCTTGTCTTCAAGTGTGGTACTTAGGTCCCAAGAGTGATCTTTGAACTATGAATCTTAATCCTTCACAATGTCGTTAGGATGCACAACCAACCCTATATTGTCCCTCATAAATTTCCTTTCAACCCAAATGCCTCTATCCACTTTGACCATCAAAAGATCACGTGGATCCCATATGCAAAAGTAACCATAAACTTGAATCAAAGTGTCCACATGCCCAATACTACAAGTTGTATCTCTTACTCTATCACCTTCTTTTGCATGCTTTCCATAGTGACAAAAATTCCGCAATGACATAGGAAGCGACAAATCTGAAACATTTTCATAACTCTGGCTCCAAACAAAATGCCCATCCTCATTCGCTGAAAGAGAGTTTGTTAAGATATCCTCAACACCTCCATTCTTGTGACTCAAAATCCTTGAATTAGGGTTAACCAAAATGTTCTTCACAAACCCATACTCATCCACAATGCTGCTTTGCCAATCAATCAATGGCTCATCATTTGCAAGCTTGAAAGATATTTCATGATTTAGCACATCTTCCTTCAACTTGAACTCTTTGTACCCAACAACTGGAGCTTTTCCCACCTTCACCTCATCAGTCTTTTGCTGGTACACACAATCGTTAGAGATCAACAAGGAATCTTCACCTTCAACCTGCTGATAGGGGTCCTCTTGTTCTTGCTCCATGATGTCCGGTAACTTCATCTTTTCTTCCTGATCCACTATCACAACTTCTTTCTTGACATCCTCTTTGTAATTCTATCTCTATTGTACCCTTCACTGTTTCGAGTCCCATCATCTTGGGTTCTCCTTTTTTCAAGAATGAATCTTTTGGCTCCTGCTCTCTGCACCTTCTCCTCCTATGCCCATTCCTTGTCTTCATCTCATAATATTCTGTGAAAGACATGTCTCATTGTATGGCAGCGCTTAGGGTATTGTATTCACCATGAAGTCTTGTCATTTCATCTCCTTCAGTAGGTTGCTCTTCTTCCCTGGATGTTGCCCCTTCCCTTTCTAGAAGTCTGGCTCTAAAGGTTTGTGGGTTCGGTTTAGCTAAAACCTTGTCACCACCGAAACTGCTCCCTTTGATACCATTCTGAATAGGCCTACCAGCACTAGTTACCAATTCAAGCGTCTTAGAAGTCGGACAATCTCCACCATAGTGTCCCTCATTTTAGTCTGATGCTCTTTGCTTTCCCTGATGAATTCTTGAGATTTGTCTTCATCTCTGTTACCCATGGCTGCCTCTTTCTTCTTCTCCCTTTGTTGATACCTTAATTCTCTATCACTCAAGCTCATGAATTTGCATTACAAACACAGGCTGGCAGGATGCAAAAGTTCTGATACCAATGTAATATCCCTAGGGTTATTTACTCATCACCAGATATAAGTAATAAACAAATCAAACATTACAGTTCTGATATATATATATATATATATATATATATATATATATATATATGGGATTTCATTCACATGAGCAGTGAGCACATAAAACTTGAGTATTAATCATAAACAAGATTGCCAGGTTTGGAAAAGGATTAATACAGTGTTGGTTACTGAAAAGTACAAGTTCAGTCCTTTCCAAATGATCCCAAAAATCACGTATACAAAGATAGTTTCAGAATCACCAGATATACCCAAGTCTGAACATTGACATTGTTGTATAAATTTCATAAACCTGGAATAGAAGCTGATTTTACCCTTGTCAACTCAATTCTCTTACTGCTGAACAACATAAGTAACACTATATTCACAGTCTACTAGAGTTTGTAACAATCAGTCAATACAATCAATAATTATTATCAATAGCTCAGACCCACAACAATTTACTCAAAATTAAGCAATTTTCATATACAGAGAACAAACATTAATATAGAAGTATTCAGATGTTTTTGCTCTTACTCAGACTTGGGAGAGATACAAGGGAAGTGTGATAGCAGTTTGACCAGGCCTCTTCCCATGTTGATGTGCTTCCGCTATTCCTAATGTTCCAATTACTTCTACTGGTTAGCACTATGTTTGAATAGGAGTAGTTTGCCTATGCAAAAATGGACACTCAGAGAATATAATTGAGCAGATCTGAAAATGTTCCTCATGCACACTTCTGCTGCCCTATGGTTGTGGCGATGAAGGTTTCTAAACCAATGTCTTCAGTGCGCTGCCCAGGATGATCTCAATTTCCATGATTTGGATTGGTGAATTCTTGTGGTCCCAGCACAATTTTAATGAATAGGCACTAGGGTTATTTCTGATCTGTTGTGCCCTTTGACTTCCTTCACTTCACCTGAACCCTAGATGGCGCTCAGTCAAGTAAAACCAAATTATAGTTAACTCAGCCTGCAACTTCCGGGTGAAGTTTCCAAGGGGTGAGGAAGGGATTTCATCCTACCTCACGTGAGCAAGCCCAAAGGTTTTCATCTCTGCTACTGCTTGTACAAAAATCAGATGAAAATGTCCAAAAAATCCCCCAATACCCTTTGAATGACCAAAAATCCTTTTAATTATACCTGATCAACCCAACCACAGCCAGTCGGCCTCCAAAAGAGAATTGGCACCCAAATAATTTTGAAATGAAGACAGCCTCAAGGAGCTTATTATCATAATTATTAAATATTTAGTATTATTATTATTATTTTTATTATTATATTATAAATTTACTATTATTATAGTGCTAAGGAAACACTTTTAAAACATTAATAATAGAATTAATTTCCCCTTTGGGCAGAGGGGACATGACAGTCCTTCCACCTAAAATATTGCTTGTCCTCGAGCAATTGCAAGAGCAGATGTTCAAGTATCACCATGCCAATGTGCTGAGTCATGCTGTAGTGTCTATAGAGCTGGGATCCCGTACTTGTTAAATGGCACAACTTCTGCCTAAGAGAGCTATACAAATCTCTCCTTTTTCGACTTGGTTTAAGCTGAGGAGGTGACCAACCCATATGCTCATGATTTCCTGCAGCCTTTGAAGTCTCAACAATTGACATGAAGCATATCGGCTTTTTCCTTAGCTAGGCAGCCATATGAGTTTGCAATTTTATTTATGCTACTGTATTTATCTTATTTTGTTTTTGCTCTATCCCTATATGATGTTCAGTACGGACAATATTACTTGAGATAAGGATTTGAGAAGGGGTTTCAGGTGTTTTCTTACCTTTTCTTTGATATGCACTCGGATACTTGTCTCCTAATTGATCTACATGTTTCTTTCGTTTCTCATTTCAAGATTGTGCTTGAGTATCACTCACTAGGGTTTCAACCTGGATGTACCGGTTGGGCGCCACTTTGCAGTTCAAGAAGAGTGTTAGTCGTATATCTTTACCTTGTTGTCGGTCGTAGTCGGCCAATTGCTAATAAAGTTATAGATTAGTAAAGAATAATAATGCCATGTATTTTCGGGAAATCATGTTCGGATTAATGTTAATGTTAATGTTGTTATGAAACGTCGTGTCGGTTGGTTATCTAACCACCGCCGAACGTTATATATAGCCTGTTGGATAGTCAGGAGATAGTTATGAATTATGAGTTAGGAGTTATGAGTAATGAGTTGTGTGTCGATGGTTATATTGTTAAGCATTGTGATACTCTGTGATTGTACATGATTTTTCTGAAAATGAATAAAGTTTCTGGCATTCAAACATGATATCCTTCTGGTTACTGTTTTATTCTATGTTCTGCACATGACTAGTTTGCCAGTAGTACGTAAGATTTGAATTACATTCCGTAGGCAAACATTTGGCGCCGTTGCCTGAACGGACTAGGGCATCATCTGCCATGGCAGCGTAATGTGTCGACCAGCGGAAGAACCTGTAAATGCTAATGAGGAACGGGAAGACTCATTGACAGAAGATCTGGTAAATTTGTGGAAAATATCGCTACGTGACCACGTGCGTAGGAAATCCCACATTCGGGAGATCCCTGAGGAAGTCATCTGGGATCGATTGGAAGTGAACGACGAGGTGAACCACCTCATGAATCGCATGCCCAAGTTACTGGCCCGCCATTTCATTATTCTGCAAGACTTGCGCGAAGAAGATCGCGAGTGCCGAAGGCAGCAAATCGTACAACGTTGTGAAGACAGAACCAAATGTGAGGAGGAAGAAGGAGATACTAGTCGGCGCCGTACTTCCGGCAACCAGTAATGATCGCTTGAACAACTAATAAATGCCCGTACGGCCGAACAAAGACAAGCATCGAGTACCTGACGGGCACGGGACTTCGGAAGAGCAAGTTCGGCGATCACTCAGGCTGCAAGAACAAGAAAATCGGCGAAGACGACTAAGGCAAGTCGGTAAGGAATTGGATGAAGATTTAATTGAAATAAATCAAAGCATAAAAAGAACATATGAAAATTTGACAAGAATAGACACATCCATTGAACAAGCGCACCACAGTTTGATAGAAGGAAGGGATGAAGACCCCTTCAACACTCCACACGCAGGAAAATATAACCTCTATGAAAATGAAGACGATTTGAATAGTAGCATCAGACGATTTCGAGAGTTGTCCCTCTCGGACGACGATGACGAGTTAAGGAGGGGAAGACCAGAGCTTAAGACCCCAGGGTAGAGAGAGCATCGGAGAGATCCTGAGGAGACCCACGGTGTTGAGGATGCTAACAGAGGACGTGGGAGTGACTCGTACGTGGCCAAGAGTGCAAGTGACGCACAGGGACGTAGCGAGGAATCCACTAGTCTAATCGAGTCCAAAACAGAAGGAGGTCAACCGATAAAGATGGCTCATCCGGATCAGCAAAAGTTGCTGAAATTCATGGGGAATGGCTCTGAGGATCCCGTATGGCATTGCAAGACATGCGAGACTATCTGGATAGCCAGCGGGCAGGATGACCCCGACCAGTGGCTGAAGGCATTTCTAGCAACACTCAGAGAGAGTGCCATTGATTGGTACTCGGAATTGGACCAAGCACAGAGAGCTACATGGAGGTTATTGAAAAAAGCTTTCCAGGAGGAGTTCAAACTTCTTCGAGATGACAGCAAGATTGTTGCGGAGATATACAATACCAAGCAAGGAAAGCACGAGAGTGTGCGGACCTACAACCGAAGACTCAAAGATTTACTGGGGAAATTGGAGGCACAACCGGCCGATGGGTTGAAGAAAAGATGGTTCATCGAGGGCTTGCTTCCGTCATTAAGGAAGAAAATGAAAGTCGTACCTCCTTCGTCGTACGCCGAAGCATACAATCGGGCAATGGACATAGAAAGTGAAAATAAAACATCCTCCCGAGGGAAAAAGAAGACAGACGACGAGTAGAGTACGGACGACAGCGACGGTGAATCCAAGACTGTACAAGCACTCAGGAAAGATATGATGCGAATGATGAAAGAATTGAAGGCTGACAAGGAGAGTACGAGAGAAGCCAGAGAACTATGGTGTACGGATTGCAATGGGGAAGGTCATACGAAGGCGAACTGTCCCAAGAACTTATTCTACAATATCTGCCAAGTGATGGGACATTCCGTCAAGGAATGCCCATACAACTTAAAAGCCAGAAGTGCACAAGTACTCTTCGCGCAGGGAGAACCGTCGACACCGCCGAACGCACCACCAAAGCCCCAGTACAATATCAATGCATCCCCTGGAGGTTACCAAAGCAATAGAAGTCTGAGAAACATGATACAGCACGATGCAAAAGGAAGGCCTATGATCCAATGCAGGAAGTGCAACGAATGGAGCCACTTCGCCAGGGACTGCCAGAACGGTCAAGGTTCGGGAGGGAGATTGTGTAAGTGGTGTGGACCAAGCGATCATGAAGATAACGAATGCCCGAAGCAAAAGGGTATCCATATGCTGGAAGTAGAAGAACAAGAGGTACTGGTGATCACCAGAGCACAAGCAAAAAAGGCCACTTACCCAGATCCATGTACGGAGAAACAAAGGATGAAGGAAGCAAAAACCGAAGTGGAACTGGCAATGGCGAAGGAAAACAAAGTACCTCTGGAGAAGCCAGGAACGTCTCGGCGGTCGGAGGCAGAAACCAACATCATACGGCAGGTACTGCAGACCACCATACCGATCAAAGTAACTGACCTTCTCCAGACTATGCCACAGTTGGGACTAGCGATCACAAACGTCGGCGAGGATGGTAAGCAACCACGATTGGAGGAACGAAGGAAAGAATTGATACCAGAACCGCCACCATACAGTGAACAAACAATCGACCCGGTATTGCTCACAGCGAACATCGGGAAGATGCCAGCGGTCGTGCATATGGAAATCAGAGGGAATATCTTGACAAATACTATCATCGATGGAGGATCAGGAGTCAACGTACTACCCAAAGACACATGGAAGAGTCTTGGGAAGCCTACACTCTGGCCGCCGACATTCCAACTAGTTAGCGCTGATCAACATGGTATGAAGCTGTTGGGAACGTTGATGGCACAGAAGGTGACGATCGGGACACAACAGTTTTTGCTAAATTTTGTCGTCATCCCATTACAGAGGAAAGCGTACGATGCACTACTTGGAAGAGGATGGCTGATAGCGGCGAAGGAAAATCATAATTGGAAGAGGAACACACTCTCGATCGAGAACAATGGGGGGAAGTATGTCATCGACTTGAAGAACTAGGCCGTGAGCGAAGAATTGGCTTCCTCCGGATCTGAATCGGATGGAGGTGAATCGGTTATGGACGAAGGAAGGAAAGCTATGGAACCAAACATTGAAGGCGTACTTGAACTCGAGAGTTGTTCGGAGGACGAGACAAGCTCGCTGAATGGCTTATTTCATTGGCAGATGGAAGACTATGAAGTGTTCCACAGAGAGTGCAACATGCTACAAATCGGGGAAATCAAGGAAGAAGAGGGAAGGCCCAGCCAAAAACTTTCGGCCGAGTATGGAGAGTACAAAGGAAGAGTCTCAAAACTGGACGATACGCTAGTCCACAAGTTTGAACAGGTACGAGATGAAAAAATTGTGGAGTTAAAAAATGAAAAGTATGAAAAAATTAAAAAATTAGAAAAAAAGAAAAGAGATGAAGAAAGGAAAAAAAGAAAAGAAGAGAGAAGGGAGGAGAGAGAAAATGAACAGAAGTGGGAAAAAATAAAAATAGAAAGGAAAAAATCTATGAGACATCAGAGAATAGAGGAAAATAAAAGAGTAAATAAGGAAGAACAAGGCGAATGGAGAAAAAAGAAAAAAGAAGAAAAAAATAAAAGAAATGTGAAGGCAGTCAGAAAAGAAAGTAAAAGAAAGGAGAAAAAAATAAATAATAAATTAAACGACTTGGACACCAAGAAAAGAAGTATTAAAATGCGAAAAATTAAAATACAAGCAGTCATGAGAAGAAGTGGGCACCTAAGGGAGAAAGTGCTCAAATTAAATAAAGTTGGAATTAAAATAAATACAGAAACCCCAATCGTACGGCCAGGGGAGAAAACTGCCGAGGGGAATAAAGTATGGCGAAATATCAAGTCGAGAAACATTAAAATAAAAAGTCACCAAAACTCAGCTAAGGAGGAAATCGTACAACCAAGGATATATTGGCAAAAGGGCAGAATACACAGAAATCACAAGGGGGGAAGAGAACACAGGAATCCGTACGAATTCAGCAGGTCAAGCACAGAGAAGGAAATTGTACGGCGCTTTCATCAATTACTAAATCCTCAAATCGTATGGAATTTAGAAGAGCCTAGTGTCATACAGAATTTACAGAAGCTCAAAGTCGTACGGAATTCACAAAGTTGTCAGGCCGTACAGATTTCTCAGAGCTGCCAGGCCGTACGGATTTCTCAGAGCTGCCAGGCCATACGGATTTCTCATAATTGCCAGGCCGTACAGATTTCTCAGTGTTGCCAGGCCGTACAGATTTTCCAGAGTTGCCAGGTCATACGAATTTAACAAAATTGTCAGATCGCACGGATTTCACAGATCCTTCAAAGCGTACGGATTTCACAAAATTGCCAGATCGTACAGATTTCTCAAGTCATACGGATTTCATAGATCCTTCAAAGCGTACGGATTTCACAAAATTGCCAGATCGTACGGATTTCTCAAGTTGTACGGATTTCACAGATCCTGCAAAGCGTACGGATTTCTCAAAATTGCCAGATCGTACGGCCATCTCAAGTTTAGTCACTTCTCCAGGGCGTACGGCATTTCCAGCCTTTACCAGAATTCGGCAGTTTTGATAGTTTCGGCAGTTTTGATAATTTCGGCAGTTTTAATAGTTTCGGCAGTTTTGATAATTTCGGCAATTTTGATAGTTTCGGCAGTTTTGATAATTTCAGCAGTTTTGATAGTTTAGGTAGTTTTGATAATTTCGGCAGTTTTGATAATTTCGGCAATTTCTACAACTATCTCGAGATTTATAAAATCGGTTGGAATTGCCGAACTGACAGAAAAATGGACAAGGGCAAGAAGGCTATGCAGCACAAGCCAAAGGTAGCTTCGGCTGGAAAAAGAAAGAGGATGGACGCTGATAGCGAGACGATGACATGGGAGAACCTGACTAGCAACGAGTGCAAACAGTGGTGGCGAAGCACTCCGGATGACCACTCCTTGAAGGTTGCGCTTCGACACACTCGGGTAAACAAAGCTGTGATAGTGCCCTTCTTCAATTCTCGGGAGTTTGAGCCTTGGCTGAAGGCGATGGTAGACAACTATTGCAGGCATACGCACAAATCGGTGATTGATTACAGAAGATGCCGAGTGACCATTTCATTTTGGCCGCAGGACTTCAAGCGAGTGTTTGGCGTACCAACTTCGGGAATAGGGCTGAACAAACCTAAGAAGATGACACAAAAGCACAAGGAATTGTTGGTCAAACAGGTGTGTCAAAGTGATTTGACAGCGGAGGAACAGAATACCATATGGAGTGCTGGCAACAAAGGTCTCCGAAAAAACTACTTGGCAACAGCAGAATGGAAGTGCTTGCTGGACCTAATGAAATGCCGACTCACAGGTGCCAGCCGAGCGTCAGATATTACTATCTGGATGGTGGACTACATGGTCGGACTCCGCATCAACCGAGTGTACAACTGGGCGAGGTTACTCACAGAGCGGATGAGAGATTTCTTATCGCAGAGGCATAAGGCCTTCTACATGACCCAGCATGCTATAGCCCTCTTTCTCGATGTCGTTCACACACAGGTGCCAGAAGGCAATTGGGGTCGATTGCAGCCACTTACTCACCTGGATCCTGGGTTTGCCGACAGTATTTTACTAGTCTGAACTGGAAGCGAAGCAAGCCGGCTAGGGCACGGCTTCAGGAAAGAAGAAGAAACAGAAGGAGGCGTCGGTGGAAGAGGAAACATCAGAGGAGGAGGCCTCGGAGCAGAGTGATGCATCAGACAGGGATGAGCCCATCGATTTATCTTCCTCGCCCTCGGAGTCTAGTCCACCGGCCGATGAGGAGGTGTCCGTCACCATTGGGGGTCAAGAAGCAGGCGAGATCAACATACCATTGTTGCAGCCGGCAGGGTTTACTCTCCCCGCACCGCCAGCCAGGAAGAATACACACTCAGTGACATTCACTCTTCCTGTTTCACCAGTTGGAGCCCGGCGAATGTTGAGGGTAGCTGCTTCACTACCAGGTGCATCGCCAGGGTGGGCACCACTTGCCACCACGACATCTCAGGGGGCAGCTACTGTATCGGCAGGTTCCACTGCCTCGGTCGAGATATTGCCAGCAGCCTGTTCCCTTACACCACCGCTAGGATCGGCAGCGTCAAGAGTGGCAACCTCAATAGCAGGAACTGGGGGAATGATGGCGGCCACTGAGGAGACTACTACAGCCCCAGGAGCACCCGGGGTAGCCTAGATTGATAGCTGGTTGGGATCAATAGGCCTCACCTTGGAAGTGGCCGAGCATCCAGAACAGCCAGAACAACGGGAGAAGAGTCCATCGGAGGGACTAGGGGGTGAGGAAGGAGCAGTCGTTCACACTCAGCAAAGTGAGACGGCCAGACTTGGCGAGGATGCACTTGCACACCCTGAGGCTAGCATAGCAGAGGCACCAGGGACAGCCATACATGAGCCTCAGCAGATAGTCGGGGAACCGCCCCAGGAGGAGACGGAACCTTGTACACCTCCCGACAATGAGGAGAATGAGGAGGGTGACTCCACGGAGGGATTTGTCGTGGAGATGTGACAACCAAACCCATCAGACCCACTAGGCACGGTGCAACGATATGTACAAGAGTTAAAGCATATGGGTAGGTTGATGATCCGAGTGGGACAGGTTTCCAGAGACCTCAGGATTGGCCGATCTCCTCCAGTGGGCCAGGAAGTTTAGTGCATCCGAGGATTTGTACAGATGGGGTGTGAGGCTAAGTTCACACGGATATTCGGCGAGGGGTGGCCAGCAGGAGAGACTCCTACAATGATGAGAGCCTGGCGGGGTCGACCACCAAGACTAGTAGGGCGAGACACCGGGGTTCTGGAGAGCTTATATCACATAGAGCTTGCCTTTCGGGATGTCTTTATTCTCATGAAATGCCAAGTATTTTCTACTGAGGTAGCGGTACCACGAAGAGTGGACGCCTATAGACTCCTGCAGAGGGTTAAGGACGAGTCCTCTACTACCATAAAGAGCATCCAGAATGACTTGGCCGAACAAACTCGGCTTGCCAGTGAGAGGGGAGCTCGATTGGAGGTCTTGGAGCCTCGGGTGGCAGTCTTGGAGGAGGAAGCAAAACAGAAAGAGGCAGCATGGGAGCAACGAGTAAAAGCTTTGGAAGATCAATTGGCTGCAAAAGATGTTAATTTGGCGGCCAAGAGTGCAGAGGCGGAGAAGGCAAAAAGCCAACTAATGGAAGCAGCCCGTATGGTGAAGGCGGCGAGGGAAAGGGAGATACTGGCAGACCGATAGCTTTGCACATGTACCGAGGAGGTGAGGCGACTGCGAGCAGAGCATTCTTCTACTACTCCGACGTCATCTGTGCATCCAGGGATGCACTCCCTTCCCCCTACTTCTCATTGATCTTGTCTTGCTATATGTTTGTCGTCTGGAAGACGACTTCTTTTTTGGGGGGGATGATGTTAGTTGTATATCTTTACCTTATTGTCGGTCGTAGTCGGCCTTGGTCGTAGTCAGCCAATTGCTAATAAAGTTATAGATTAGTAAAGAATAATAATGTCATGTACTTTCGGGAAATCATGTTCGGATTAATGTTAATGTTAATGTTGTTATGAAATGTCGTGTCGGTTGGTTATCTAACCACCGCCGAACGTTATATATAGCCCGTTGGATAGTCGGGAGATAGTTATGAATTATGAGTTAGGAGTTATGAGTAATGAGTTGTGTGCCGATGGTTATATTGTTAAGCATTGTGATACTCTATGATTGTACATGATTTTTCTGAAAATGAATAAAGTTTCTGGCATTCAAACATGATATCCTTCTGGTTTCTGTTTTATTCTATGTTCTGCACATGACTAGTTTGCCAGTAGTACGTAAGATTTGAATTACATTCCGTAGGCAAACAAAGAGATATCCACGCTCATGCAGGGAACACATCTAAAAGGTAAGTTCTAATAATCCAATGGTTGTTACTATTCAACTCTCCCTAGATCTAGTATGATTCATTCTGAAAGAAGTCTGTTCATTCCTAGCATAGCTTACTACCCCTGGAATGTTCCACAATTGCTGAAGCAAATACATATTCCTAAATAGCTCTTCTAAATTTTTTGGGTGAATATTCTTGCTAATATTCACTAGCGACCTATTTTTTTTTAAATCAAAGACCCTGACAGATTCATGTTTGATGAAAAAAATAGTCATTAAGTATCCATTTGATATCATTAGGAGTTCTACGTCTCCCATGGGCCTCCAGTTTTCCGCCACCCACATACAAATAAAGTCTTGGGTCTTGGGAAAGCCCCCTTAAATCTGCAGATCAGAACCTTTTTATTTAGCATCCACAATATTTCTTCCATTTCATTCTTCAAGAGCTAAAATTTTGGAGGTGACTCCATTCTAACTTCCAAGGTAACAGCCATTATATTTTTTAGAAGGGAGGAGTGCTTTACAACTGACTTTTTTGCATGTTGCTGTAAAAAACAATAAATCTTAAAGCAGATCTGGTTTGTGTTTGGAGAATTTACAGATCCAAAGTTGTTGGTCGGGCGAGTACATGGAGTAGGTTGGAGTAGGCAATGGCCTGCTAAAGGGGGTAGTGGTAAACTGTTCAGCACTGGAGTGGTTTCAGCAAGAAGGTAGAGAAGTGCAGAAGAGAACATGAGAGCCATAACACCTCTGTTGAAAACAGTTCCCACATTGCTTCACAAGCCAAGAGGAAATTTTCTCAGTTCACCTAATCTTTGTGATAAAAAGGCTTCATATTTATATGTATAATAGAGTGTAAATTTCCATTTAGCATTATTGCCTATAGTAACTTTATAATAGCTATAATTTAAAATATGCTAAGAGTGAAACAAAGCTCAGTTATAACAACCTATTGATTGCATACCAAACATTGGAGCATGTATAAAACAATACTGCTACATCAATAAAATTGCATCTAATTTCTACCTTTTTATTCATGTCTCTACTAATACTTTATTTGAATAATTAGTGATGAATGGTTGAGATCCAAAGTTTCTTGAAACCCTAAGTTAGTATTGGGAGAAGAGTACGAGCTGGGAGTGAGAAAAGTGACAATTAATTTTAATGCCTAAATATGAGAGCAACACATAATTTTAAAAAGCAAATTTTGCAGGAACAACAATAAATTCATATCAATATCAAAGTGACTGGTATTTCAAAGAACAGGGTTATCAAAGGTATTTTTTTATTTAAACAATGTAAGATATTTAGATTTGTCTTGACAGAAAAGAAACTATATTAGCGTCCACAGATGACAATAAGTAGGTCAATGGGAATCAAGAGAACCTAGAAAGTCCCCAGAAAGGGGAAGAACAAATAAAAAGTTCCATGAAGAGAAACCTAGAAAGTCCCCACCAAGGGGAAGAACAAAAGCAAGAAATAAAACACAAATGGTCAAGAAACTGATACATATAGCCAATAAAGGGGAACAAGAATCCCAAAGGGCAAAGAGCAAATGTTAAGTAAAACTGGAGATCGTCAAGAATCACTGTATGGGCTAGAAATGGTGAAATCGCTGGTGCTATCATTGATCACTGTGAAGGGACAAATACAAGATCTGACAATGCTCATCAGAGAGTGTGGAGGGCCAGGAGGATTAAGTAAGGTAGTCCCCCTAGGATCACAGAGAATAAGACAGAAACTGCTTGAGGACTATTATAAGTATTTTGACAAAACAATGGGGTGGATACATTTCACTTCAAAATTTCAAGCCATCTTTGTAGATGGATTTGAGAAAAGTCAACCTTCCATCTCTAGTAGGAAAGCTAATGGAGAATGAACAAAATCTACACAAAGAATAATGTGCCTGGTGTTTCCTGACGCGTGGCCAACTATGAATAGCAGAATCAAATATTTCATATGAAATCAGCATTCTCAGACAGTCAAGTACATCTTCTTACAGATATGAAAAACTGATATATTTTCAGTTAGGACACTGCTCAAGAGTAGAGAGGAGCAAATTTTGAAAAGATTCGCTACAGCAGGATCTATCAGCAGAAGCAGTTGAGAATCTTTGATGATGTTTTTTTCTGTTGAAATTTTCCATGGCAATTTTGTGAAATGTCACAATGATTTTGAATGAATAATCTGTTGATTTTTTTATGATTTTGAATAAAGAATGGCCTGCAGAGACAAAATGTTATTTCTGTTGAGATATTTTACAACGGAAGAAACTTATTTTGATGCTTTAGTGGTGAAATGTGTGATGTCCCCTCATTAGACAGTTCTCGGGAACAGTGTGTTAGCCCTTTATTGGACCCTTGTGGGCTAGCCAGATTGGTTAGAGGGTCAGTGATATTTTCTGGAGAGTTTGATCGTTTTGGTTTTCAGAGCTCAGTGACTGGTTCACAGCAGGCGTTGGCATTTCGGGAGTCCACAGCTTCTGACGGCACAGGAATATTCTAAGTTTTGAGCGAGTTATGGAATTTTAAGTGATTAAGTTAATTATTTAACTTAATGTTTTTTTTATTAAAGTCACATCGACTTTAATATATTTTATATCACTTAAAATGTTCAAAAGGAGATTTAATATTTTAATGACTTAAAATATTAAAAAGGTGCGCTCAAGTATTAAGTGGAAACTTTTGAAAAAGACTTAATACAATATTAAAAGATCTTAATGATTGAAAAAGGCATATTTTTCTTGAAATGCATGCCATTTGGGTATAAGGCATTTCTCTGGCAATAGAAAATCATCTTTGACAATTTCACTTTGCCTTGTGCTATTTTCTCCTGTGCATTCTCCTGTGACCAGGGTTTGAACATTTTGTCCATTGAGGAACGATAACTCTTCAGTGTTGAGTGCTTTTGAGGCTGTGAAAGATCAGCTGAATCAGTACAGTTGAGAGCTTCACACAGAGGTTCTACAAATACAGACAGAGGTTTTATATATTCAGATTGCTTGTTGTTTGCAAATAAATGAGGTGTTCTACTGGTGGCGCATTCTTCTTCAGAGTCAAAGGTTTCCAGCAGAGATTCCTTGCATTCTTTTCTTAGCTGTACGGCCTACCTTGGATAGTGTGCCATAGAGAGGCGTGTGAAGGGTTAGGCTGAAACGCCTCCCTTTTGTGTGATTTTTGTCTTCTATCATTGGCACCTAGCAATTTCAAAGGATTGTACTCAATTTCGAGGCAGGAGAAATCACATCTGGAGATTTGGCGTGCTTATATGCTTGATTTCACCATTTCCGGCTGTCAAACTGGCAAATTCTTTAATTAAATAATCTGGAGCTATTCTGGTATGTGTATCATTTGCATTCTATTTGTCTCAATAAAATAATGCAATCTACACTCTCTTTCTGAAGCAAATAGTGTTAATTTTCATTTTATGAGCAATTATGATGTGCGCCCCTTCTCTTCTGTCTATCAAACATTCTCTAAAAAATTAAATAACACATAAAGACTTAAGAAAAAATAAGGGTTTGAGTTGAGAGCCAGCAGGGCTCATCACAGTGGTATCAGAGCTCACATCCTGCCAGCTTGTGGGGTTTGAGAAATTTATGAGGTCTCATAGAGAGGGTTTTGGCAAGTTCTATTCCAGAGGGGGTCCTAGAAATCAGAGAGGTGACCAAAATCCTTTCCCACCATTTTCGTTTGCAGATCAGAAGGAGGAATTAGATTGGGATAATATGGTGAACAGGGCAGGAGAAAGTTCTCACAGGAATCCTTGGGATGATGAGGACAGAGAAGCTAAAGACGTGCTCAGAGGTATGGTTGCAGGGCAAGAACAAGTGGCGACTATTCTTCAGCAACTTAGCACGAATGTCCAAAATTTGACCATTAATAGAACTCAGAATCTGGATCAAGATTGTGAAGGCGGTATCCATAGAGAGCCTCAGAGAATTATAGCTCCAGCACGCACCTATGAGAGAGCTACATGTCCTACGTTCACCAGAGATGATGCTGAGGAAGTGGACGAAGTTGAACAGGGTGGCGAGATTAATTTTGCAGATAACATTATGGCTATGCATGATGAGTGGGATAATTTGCCACCGAGGGTTAAGGAGCACCTTAACTTCGACAGATTCATGAGCCAGAAGAGAGAACACACCAGGAGCAGGAATGACAGGCGGCCTAGACACAAGCAGAATGATCTCAGACAGGCTACCAACAAACTAACCTTAGTTCACTATGATGGCAGTGGTAGAGTTACAGCACGTGCCTGGGTTAGTAAACTTGATACATTCTTGACACTACGCCCCATGCCAGAGGAGGATGCCATTTGTTTTGCAGCACTTCACCTTGATGGCGTGGCACATGACTGGTGGATTCATGGTATGACTACTCTTCATCATGACAGGATTACCTCGTACCAGGAGTTTACTGATAGACTGGTAGAGAGATTTGACAGAAGGGATCCTGAGCTTTTCTTCAGAGATTTGGCACAACTGAAACAGTTAGGTAGCTTGGAATCGTACATTGGTGAATTCCAAAGACTATCTATGATGGTGATAGGAATCTCAGAAAGAAGGCTGATCATATTGTTCATTGAAGGTCTTTTCGAGCCCATGAAAGGTTGGATAAAAGCATTTGATCCACCTACTTTACAGGAGGCCATGAGGAAAGCTCGCAGCATGGAGCTATCTACACCTCGTAAGCCATTTGGCTCGAAGCCTACCACCTCATACACGGAGAATAAATCAGATCCAAAGAAGGCTGATAATGCAGATCTAAAGAAGAAATTTACAGCACCTTTAGATTGAGAAACCATGAATGATTTACGAAAAAGAAAACTCTGTTTTTACTGCAAAGGTCCGTATGACTTTAATCATGACTGCCCCCTCAAACCTAAAGGGCAAAACAAGCATATGGAGTGGTTTTATGAGGGAGAAGCGTTGACTGATTTTTCTGATCAGCAAGCTCCAATCTATGATACAGATGGAGAAGAGTCAGAAAATGAGGCAGAAATTGTAGTAGAAACAGAACTTAAGGAGGCTCATATGTCCAGCATGCAGAAAGAGGGTTCTTGCAGACTCTGTGGGATCCTAGCTGGTCAAAGGGTCATATCTCTTCTTGATACAGGTGCAACCCACAACTTCATCGATTCACGGTTAGTGGAGAAACAGGGAATTCAAACTCAGCAGTTTGAAGGCATACGTGTGAAGGTTGCAGATGGATACACTCTCAACTGTGAGAGGATGATACCTGACTTGCCTTTGAAACTTAACAATTTTGAGTTCAAGGCAGATTTTTATGTGGTAAATATGGGAGGAACGAATATAGTTCTTGGCATGAAGTGGCTTCATGCAATAGGAGAGTTCACGCTTAATTTGCGTGACATGAAGATGAAATTCACCGTAGATGGCACAAATCATATTCTTAAAGCCATCAAGGACAGCAACCTTAGAGAGATTTCACTCCGAAGAATGGAACGTTTGATTCGTAATGATATGGTAGAGTGGGCTGCTGAGTGCAAGCTAATGCCTTCTCAGTTGGAGCAGCAAGCTTCTTCTTACCATCCAGATGTGCAGGAACTTCGAATCAAACATGCGAAGGTGTTAAGTGCAATCCCACCAGGCAGACCTCCAGATAGAGGTATTGAGCATATTATAGAGCTGGATGAGGGCACGAAACCGATTATGATTACTCCTTACCGGCACCCCAAGCGTTTAAAAGATGAGATTGAGAAAACTATTAAGGAGCTTTTAGCTATGGGGCACATTAGGCCGAGTAAGTCACCCTTTGCTTCATCAGTGGTTTTGGTGAAGAAAAAGGATGGTACACTCAGGATGTGTATTGACTACAGAATGCTCAACAGGAAAACAATAAAGAATAGGTATCCTATTCCACGGATAGATGAGTTGATAGACGAGCTTCATGGAGCTTGCTACTTCTCCAAGATTGATTTGAGGACAGGGTATCATCAAATTAGAGTCCGAGAGGAGGACATAGAGAAAACTGCGTTCAGATGTCACTGTGAACACTTTGATTTCTTGGTTATGCCATTCGGTTTAACCAATGCTCCAGCGACGTTTCAGTCTACAATGAACAGGGTTTTCCATCCTCACTTGAGGAAATTTGTATTGGTGTTCTTCGACGACATCCTGGTTTATAGCAAATCATGGGAGGAACACATGGTTCACTTGGATGAGGTACTGAGTATACTTGACAGGGAGTCCTTGTACGCCAAGGAGTCCAAGTGTGCTTTAGGCATGGCAGAGCTTTTATATCTGGGACACATCATCAGCGGTGCAGGAGTCAGCATGGATCCAGAGAAAGTTCGAGCCATCATCGATTGGCCTACACCTGAGACTTTGACACAGCTCAGGGGATTTGTAGGATTGTGTGCCTTCTATCGTCGGTTTGTTAGTGGGTTCTCGCGGCATGCTGCGCCACTAACTGATTTGACTAAGAAGGGTGCTTTTGTATGGACACCACTAGCACAAGCGTGCTTTGAGAAGTTCAAACTTCTCATGACTACGTGTCCAGTTTTGGCTCTACCGGACTTCACTAAACCCTTTGAGTTACATTGCGATGCCAGTGGTGAGGGTATTGGTGCAGTTATCATGCAGGATCGACACCCGATAGCTTTCGAGAGCAGGAAGCTAAGAGGTCCTGAACGGAGCTTCAGTATCTATGATAAGGAAATGTTGGCCATCATGCATGCCATGGCCAAATTCAGGCAGTATTTGATTGGTAGTAAATTCACTGTGAAAACCGATCATAATAGTCTGAAGCATTTTCTTGGGCAGCGAGATCTTAATGAGAGGCAACAAAAATGGGTCAGCAAGCTTCAGTCCTACGATTTTGACATCTCCTATGTCAAGGGCACTCAGAATGTGGTTGCTGATGCTTTATCTCGCCGTCCTCACTTGAGCTCTATTACACTGGTTTCAGAGGACTGGAGACATCTGATAGTAGCAGAGTATGCTAAGGACCCATGGGCCTCTAGCATAGTAGATGGATCAGTACTGGATGACAGGTATTCACTTGTAGATGACCTTATCATCTACAAAGGGAGGATTTTATTGGTCCCAGGTTCTGCGATGAGGGACAGAGTATTGAGGTCATTCCATGATTCACCCATGGCAGGACATCCCGGTTACTTTAAGACCTATAGGCAGGTACGGGAGAGATTCTCTTGGAAGGGTCTCAAGTCTTATGTTCTCCAGTATGTCAGGGAATGTCTTGTTTGTCAGCAGAACAAGCAAGAGCACACATACCCTGCAGGTTTACTACAGCCGCTTCCTATTCCAGAGAGGAAGTGGGATTGTTTGTCCATGGACTTCGTCACGGGCTTGCCAAAAGCTCAAGGGAAGGACAGTATTTTCGTGGTGGTAGATCGATTGACGAAATATGCACACTTTTTCGCAATCACTACTACACACACGGCTACCCAGGTGGCAGATTTGTTCTTCCGAGAGGTATTCAGGCTGCACGGTTTACCTCGCAGTATAGTCAGTGACAGGGACAGCAGGTTTATGAGTAACTTCTGGCAGAGTTATTCAAACTTTGCGGGACAGAGCTCACCCCGAGTACCAGCTACCACCCCCAGACAGATGGGCAGACGGAGATCGTCAACAAATGGGTGGAAGGGTACTTGCGAAATTATAGTTCAGGGCAGCAGAAGGCATGGGTGAGGTGGTTATACCTTTGTGAGTATTGCTACAATACCACCCATCACATGAGCATCCAGATGACACCTTACCGAGCATTATATGGATATGATGCTCCGAGCTTTCTAGACTTATTGCTGAGTGACAGTAGAGTTCCCAGTGCTGGTGATTTATTACAGGAGAACCAGGATATTATGAGGGCACTCAGGGAGAATATACAGAAAGCCCAAAATCAGCAAAAGCAATATGCTGATCAGAGACGAGTAGAGCGGTCTTTCGAGATCGATGATTTGGTGTACCTGATGCTTCAGCCTTATAGGCAGTCCACCCTTCGTAAGAAGGGCTCCGAGAAACTTAAGCCGCGACACTATGGGCCTTCAGAGTTGTCAGACGTGTCGGTCAAGTGGCTTATGAGTTAGATCTTCCGGTGGACGAAGGTTCACAACGTGTTCCATGTGTCGCATCTCAAAAAGGCGTTGGGACAACACGTAATTCCTTCTATTGATTTGCCACCCCTGGATGATGAGGGGAAATGGTTTTGATACCTGAGGCCATTCTGGACTCCAGAGAGCGTCATCTTCGGAGGCGGGTTATCAGGGAATACTTGGTTAAGTGGAGGGATCTACCGCAGAGGATGCTACTTGGGAGAGTGACAGTATTCTTCAGCATCCGGCTTTGAGTTTGCTTGTGGACAAGCAAATTCGGGGAGGGCGGACTGTGATGTCCCCTCACTAGACAGTTCTCGGGAACAGTGTGTTAGCCCTTTATTGGACCCTTGTGGGCTAGCCAGATTGGTTAGAGGGTCAGTGATATTTTCTGGAGAGTTTGATCGTTTTGGTTTTCAGAGCTCAGTGACTGGTTCACAGCAGGCGTTGGCATTTCGGGAGTCCACAACTTCTGACGGCACGGGAATATTCTAAGTTTTGAGCGAGTTATGGAATTTTAAGTGATTAAGTTAATTATTTAACTTAATGTTTTTTTTATTAAAGTCACATCGACTTTAATATATTTTATATCACTTAAAATGTTCAAAAGGAGATTTAATATTTTAATGACTTAAAATATTAAAAAGGTGCGCTCAAGTATTAAGTGGAAACTATTGAAAAAGACTTAATACAATATTAAAAGATTTTAATGATTGAAAAAGGCGTATTTTTCTTGAAATGCGTGCCATTTGGGTATAAGGCATTTCTCTGGCAATAGAAAATCATCTTTGACAATTTCACTTTGCCTTGTGCTATTTTCTCCTGTGCATTCTCCTGTGACCAGGGTTTGAACATTTTGTCCATTGAGGAACGATAACTCTTCAGTGTTGAGTGCTTTTGAGGCTGTGAAAGATCAGCTGAATCAGTACAGTTGAGAGCTTCACACAGAGGTTCTACAGATACAGACAGAGGTTTTATATATTCAGATTGCTTGTTGTTTGCAAATAAATGAGGGGTTCTACTGGTGGCGCATTCTTCTTCAGAGTCAGAGGTTTCCAGCAGAGATTCCTTGCATTCTTTTCTTAGCCGTACGGCCTACCTTGGATAGTGTTCCATAGAGAGGCATGTGAAGGGTTAGGCTGAAACACCTCCCTTTTGTGTGATTTTTGTCTTCTATCATTGGCGCCTAGCAATTTCAGAGGATTGTACTCAGTTTCGAGGCAGGAGAAATCACATCTGGAGATTTGGCGTGCTTATATGCTTGATTTCACCATTTCCGGCTGTCAAACTGGCAAATTCTTTAATTAGATAATCTGGAGCTATTCTGGTATGTGTATCATTTGCATTCTATTTGTCTCAATAAAATAATGCAATCTACACTCTCTTTCTGAAGCAAATAGTGTTAATTTCCATTTTATGAGCAATTATGATGTGCGCCCCTTCTCTTCTGTCTATCAAACATTCTCTAAAAAATTAAATAACACAAAAAGACTTAAGAAAAAATAAGGGTTTGAGTTGAGAGCCAGCAGGGCTCATCACAAAATGTTACTGAAAATATTTTTGGTGAGATAATCTGATAGAGCAATTAAATCATTGTGTTTGTTTTGTTGAAATTTTGTGCTGACTTAAAACTATGACTGTTTGACTTGAGATTATTATCACTCTAAAACAATCATTTTAGTCAAACGTTTTAGAATTTCAACAAGATGCAAGCTTCTATTGATAGCCTGAGAGAATCTGACAATTCAAATGAAGATAAGCATGACATTTAGAATAGGAGAATAAAGGTCAGAATTGATCATTATGGTAAACCAGTTTATATTAATCAATCAACAACATTCATCACCCTCCCTCAGTCCAGTCAGTGCTTCTGAAACATGTGAGATGGCATACAGGAGTGAATCAAGTTGGCTTCCTCTCACCACTATATTGGAGAGAGGTGTTAGGGTATATGGTTTGACATACTCTATAATGGGGTTGGATGGACCTGTATCTGTTCCCTCCATCTCCTTGTTGGAAGGTATCCCTTTAGTCTCCTGTTTGAGGGAATCCATCCAGCTCCCAGTTGGAAGGTAGTGCCCCATCTTTAGATAGTAGGAAAATCCTACCTTTATAGTGGGCCCTACCTCTATCATAGCTCTATAGAAGGGGTGGGTTTCCCCACTGTTGGGAGAGGGGTAAACAGTGTAACCCAGAGGCCTGCTCTATATTGGGCCTGGATGGGCTTGTATCTGTTTCCTCTGTCTGTCCACCCTTCTAAAAAGAGATAGCCCTATCGCCCCTACCACGTATAGGCAATTTTTACTCTTCAAAGACATGGTAAACAGCTTCTTTTCTCCTTGTGTGAAAGCGAGGGAGGGTGTCAGAATATTAATGTCAATTCATAACTTTGGTCTATGGTTGATGTACAAATGTATAGTTTAAAATAACTGAGGTTATTAATAAAGGATATTATTTATTGAGAAAAAGGTTACTTCGGCACAGTCAGCTACTGGTTATATAGCTAACCTTGAGTATATGCATCTATATAAAATCACACTAGATTTGTGTCAATAAATTTCTAAACTCTTCTCTATTTAACAGAAAATATTAACCCAGAAACTTACGATGGAATGGTGACTCGAAAATGTACATATTGATTTCCAAACTGGCTTGAGCGTCTTAATTTAATGCCTACAGGAAAGATTAAATTGAAATTAGCATGTTAAAAGATGGCATCACCAATCCACTTAAGAAACATTGACATGAGTATACAACATAAATACAATAAAAATGATTACACTATAAGAAACAAACACCAAATATGTATATATAGACTACATAAAATTCAAAACTAGAGTTCTCTTGCTCATTTCTGACTGTCCATTTTATCAGAAACGTTTTAGAAACACAAATTATCATCTTTCAGGGAAGTGTTATTGTTGTACCTTTTCCTTTCAAAATAACCTTTTGACCATACTGTGTTCCTGGCCGAACCTACAAGCATAAGATAGAATAGTAAATAGTCATAGGCTCAATATGGTATGCTCAACAAAGAAACATCTAGCACAATTCAATGGCAGGTAGCATTTAAGATGAGATATCCCTGATGCAACATACAACTCACCTTCAAAGCTACCTCTCCAGTTAAAGTTGGCACCTGAATGGTTCCTCCAAGAATTGCCTGATGGTATACAAACATAGAAGCAAATCAACACTACCAACTTCATAAAGGATTAAAAGCAACAGCTTATATAGTCAAATATCACTTGAAAAACGGATCACAGGAAAAATCTCCACTCAAAAAAGAGTTTGTACCATGCAAAAGTGTCATATTCTTTAGGAAGGTTACCCAGACATTTTCATATTTGGTTAGGAATATGCAAACAACAAACAAGCATGCAGAATTCAGAAGGTTAAATTTCAGTGCCAAGATTTCCCTCATATGAAACCTGTGTACCCAAAAATGACGAGTGATTTTACAACCAGAAAGTCTGTTTAACAGGGCACAGTTAAATGTTTAACCAGAAAAACAATACCTTCTGCTTCGCAAGTACTACTCTTCAAGTCTCCATAAAAATAAAATAAGATCAAGATATTTATGATTTTTTTCTCAAAACAAATAGTTACCAACCTATTATGCTTGCTTTCTATTGATATAACTGCAAAACTTACAAATAGTTTATCAACCTAAGAAACTAACAGCAACAAATGATTGTTATTATATACCTGGGTGAAGCTTATGTTTTCATGCACATGAATGTCTGCACCTTCTCTACGAAAGACAGGATCTTCACGAACCTGCAATAAAAATTAGGCACTATTCTAGTTATCTCAGTTTGATTCAACTACATCAACAAGTTTAAAAGTTCAAATATGATACCTTTGACTTTGGTAGTGTAAAAAAATTGATCACAGTGAAAAAAAACACTTAATTATTAAGTGTTGGAAAGAAGCAAATCAATAAAGGGATTAGACATCTAAATGGCATCTGACCTTTATGGTTACAAGAAGATCCCCTGACTGACCACTTTCGGGATCTGTTCCCCCACGTCCAAGAACTCTTAATGTCTCTCCATTATCAATACCTGAAATTAATGGCATTTTGTTACTATAAAACAAGTGAAGTCCAGATTCAGATCCTGAATCAAAGAATCTTAGAAGACTTAACCTCATTCATCAGGAATATTTATCACAATATTACACAGATACAAATAAGGGTGAACATAAAAGTACAAAATCCAAAATAATTACAACATATTATTAGGCACAATAGAGCCGGAACATGAACACACCCCACATGCCCATCCACATGCACACATAAGACATACCAAAAAATACAAAAAATCCCTTGGTCAAGACACTCCAAATAAACTCAAAAATGAGTTCTACGGGTGAAAAGAAAGGCATTCATCCCAAGCTCGCCTTCTATTCCAAACATTTCTTGCTGATCACAGGTGACATCATCATTCATCAAGAGATATTTTTAGTCATCTTGGTGAATCTCACGAGTTTTTTTAGTTATTTAAACAAAGAGGATATTCCACACATTGCATTAGAAATGCATACTCAATGAAAAATCTTCAACAATCCTCAATACACTGCACAAACCACCTTTAAAGGTTGTCAAAACAACATAGCATGTATATCAAGGGAACAACATATATCATCTCAACAAACTGACAAAACAAATGAGAAACAAGTGCAACATGTAGAAAACCCAATATTGGGTGAAAAATTCCAGCCCTATAAAGCATATCGCTCCTCATTCCACCATCAAATGTTGATTACACGTGTATTCAATGCTTTGATGGCTTCAACAAGCTACAACCACAATTTGCAAGCTCCTGCAACACCCACAACTATACTCTCACCATGAACAGACTCACAAACACACTTGCTAAAGTCAATGATGGACTAAAACCACCATACAAAATGAGACCCAACCCAACACAAGTGTGGGAAAACAATCTATGAACTCTCTTTAGCCTCCCAACCTTGAATAATAGAAGACCAAATGCCAAATTGGAAGATCAAATGACAAAACTTTTTGAATTCCACATTTTTGTTTCATTGTGATAAGTTCATCAATTTGGCACACCAGCATTTACATTTTTCCCAAAGCAATCACACATTCACCACTTGTATAAAGTTATAAACCAGCAAATTTTCCATTTATAGGTTTTAGAGTCATTGTGAGGTTTGCAACTCTTTCCAAAGACTTTTTGAGATGTCGCATACCACCCCCAAACACTCCTCTAGCATCATCATAGTCCTCGATGCTCTATTTTGATTACAAAGTCCATCTCCTACACGTTGGACAACCTCTTCAAAAACGTATACACCTTGAACCCAAGGATTCAATTTATTTAGACCCAATTTTTTGGATCATACCTTCCTCATAGGGAGACTTTTGGCCCCCAAAAGCTTACCGAGACTAGCAATAGGGAACCATTGTCCCCATACCTCCATTAGGACCCATCTCATCATGACTTAGCAATGACAATCCCAAGCCAACTTGTCCTTCACACCTAGATGAAACAATTCTAACACAACCAAGCCCCATAACTGATCCACACAATGCACATAAATAGCTAAAAGGAAAAACACTATCCAGGTTTCAAACTGACCTCGTGTTCCATATCACTCTCAAAATGTACTTGCTTACTTTCTCATGACAGAATTGCACATTGTTGCATCTATTGCCCTTTTTCTTGTTTCTTCTCATGGAGACAAAGCTTACTTTCAGCTCCAACAGCAGCCTCTTTTTATGCTCTTGTTGTTCCTCCAATACAAAGGTAACAATCCTTCCATTCGTATTGATTAGTCTTCTAAAATTTGAAGTACTAGCAAAAGTAATCTTCAACTTTCAAATGTAAAAGTTCAAAACAAACTCTTTCCCATTCACTTGGTTACTTTCTCATGACAGCATTGCACATTGTTGCATCTATTGCCCTTTTTCTTGTTGCTTCTCATGGAGACAAAGCTTACTTTCAGCTCCAACAGCAGCCTCTTTTTATGCTCTTGTTGTTCCTCCAATACAAAGGTAACAATCCTTCCATTTGTATTGATTAGTCTTCTAAAATTTGAAGTACTAGCAAAAGTAATCTTCAACTTTCAAATGTAAAAGTTCAAAACAAACTCTTTCCCATTCAATGTCAATTTATACTAACTATTTCTCCTATAATAAACAGCATCCCTCATATACAAATAGAGACTTCCAAGAATCATGTCGCTCACATCTAAGAAAACAACACAAAACAATATCGCATCTATGAATTATGGGTGAAGATCAAAATGCAACTTGCATTGCTTTCTCACTTTCTTTCCACTCGTTGTTGAAACCATCCCAAAGTATATGGATGTCAATGATTCACAACCTCCAACCCCATCTCACTAACCCACCTATTTGAAATCAGATTCACTTGGGAGCATGAGTGATATAAAGCATTCATTTTCTTACCTTTCACATGCACCTTAATTTGGAAAGGTTGTGTAAACTCTTCTCCACATAAATTGTCACCAACATTTTGTACTCACTTATTGAGTGTAGCACATGGCAAATGCTCATCCGCATCTAAAGTAAGTTGTAATCTCTAGTGGCTTACATGTCACATTGGCTTGTTTGTCATTTTCTTCGAAAGCACCAATTCCGAGTGCAATTTCCAACACCTTTTTTCCAAGTGCCCATCTTTATCACAATGGGAGCAAAATACCTTCCTTTACCTCTACCCTTATGATTCATGGTGGAAATGGCATCCTTTTTGCTCTTGCTTTGTGCCACTATCCTAATTTCCATCAATGCCAAACTATTACTCATCACTTTGCTTAATTTTATGGTAATCATTCCCCTTCCTATCTAGCTCAAGGCAGTGTGTTTGGGAACATGCCTCATCTATATTTTGGGGTTTGGCCATGATAACAAGCCTCTTCAAGTGTCCAAATGGTCCTCTAACATACTTCATAAGAACTTCATGGTCCATTACATGCTTTCACATTTGGAATGCCCTCTACCTTAACTCACACATATATGCTTGCACGCTTTACCATACCTTTGTCTCAAGTAAACCCATTGCATCACTTGCTCCTCTTCATGGCCTATGGGGTAAAATTATTTACATATCTTCCCCTTGAAGTCTTCCCACTCCAAAACTAATGGCACTTTTTGAATTTCCAACAAGTGCATGTAACTCTCGAACCATGTAAAAGCATGCTAAATGAGCTTTAACCTTGAGAAAGGGATTTGTTGACATGGGGAAAACTGATAAAGACAGAAACATAGCTCCATCAGGACATCCATCGGTCAAGCTTCTCTACACCAATTTGTCCATCATAGAACTAAATATCAATTTTTACTTCGACTTGAACTTAAATAACTTCTCATTAGAGGGCTCACCTTACTCCATATCCCTTCTTTCTGGTTCCTTTTCCTCTATATTCTCTTGTGTAACTCCTAATTTGGAGATAAGGAATAGAATCATACTCTCCAATCTGTCCACCTTCTCTTTAATGCTAAGAATCCATGCAAAATCCTCTTTAAATTTCTAGAACCTTACTTCTCCTTCATCTTCCCTTGCCACTCTTGATCTCCTCAACCACTCTATTTATCCAGTTTTGGGCTCAAAAAGTAACAAACTCTTGTCTCCACTCAAATTTGTGGATGGCATATACATTGCAAACCCTACAAACACAATTCTCCTAAAAGGTACAACTTCTCTAATACCAACCTGAACCATAACCAAAGAGGATATTCCTCACACTACCATTAGAAACAAATACTCAAAGAAATATATTCAGCAAACCCTCAATACACACCACAAACTACCTCTAACAGTTGTCAAGACTCAAAACAACATAACAATATGTATATAAAGGTAACAACATATATCATCTAAAATAGATGAGAAACAAGCATCACATGTGAACACACAAAATTACCCTAGAGAAAACCCAATACCAATTGGGCATCTCCACCTCTAGAGAGCAAATCACTGCCCATCCCATTATACAAAGGTTGATTATAGATCTATACAATACCTCAATGGCTTCAATGAAATACAACCACAATTAGAAGTTCCTACAACACTTGCAACTACATCCTCACTGTGAACAAAATCACAAACACACTTGTATAGTTAAAGATGAACTAAAACCACCATACAAAATGAGTGCCAGCACCATGCAAGTAATGGGAAAACAATATATGACCTCCCTTCAACCTACCAACCTCAAGAAATGGAAGACCAAATGCCAAATTGGAAGATCAAACAAAATGAAAACTCTTTGAATTCTACATTTTTCTTGTGTTGTGGCGAGTATGCTGATTCCACTAAACCAGTGTTTACAATTTCATAAGGACGATCACAGATTCGCCATGGTTTCTGATTCATTTTCCATCTGCACATACCGATGAATTTGACATTTATAGTTTGCAACATTCTAAGGTATGCAACTCTTTTCAAAGATCCTCTAAGATGTCCCATACCAATGCTCCACTTTAATAACTAATTCATCTACTACAGTTGTGGGTCATGACAACCTCATCATGAATGTAGACATCTTGACTCAAATGGTACAATTTGTTTAGGCCTGATTTTTTGGATCACAAACAATACTTGGGCTTCCCCACTCTAGGTCAAGGTCGTTTTCCCATTTTTTGTGTTTTGTAATTTTTCTTATTGGCTACAAGTCAAATTCCATACCGACCATACTACACCTTCTAAATGTACTCAGCTAATATATATGCTTGCAAGTCATCTCAACTCCTTTATCCATTTCTTACTGAAAAACACATTTGTGGCAGTCAAAGGAATATCCAGTAATGTGAAGTTGTCATAACTAATTACCAAAGTTGTAGAAAAATTTGAGCCCAAAGTTTCCTAGATAATAACATGGGTGCATGTGAAAGTAAAAAATTCAATATGGATACAACAAATACTTAGTCACACATATTCACCCATCCACATGCATGCAAAAGATATACAATTAAACTAGGTCACTAAATTGGCAGGAAACAAGGCCAATTTTGGGTACGAAACATCCCAATATCAAAATCTGGAACAATGTGGCTATGGGTTCAAAAAGGATCCACCTTCATTCTATCATAATCATGTAGAATCAGTAGCTAACAAACCCAACAGATTCCATCGATGGCATGGCAACTCCAATGCATTTCTGTCATGATTCCAAAGGCAAGTGTGGATTTCAATGGATTTTTTTGACTTGTTGACCTCCCAAAAACCCTAAATGACAATGTTGCATTCATTTCATGAGTTTTACACACCACAAGAACAAGGAAATCCTTTGCTGCTTGAATGCAAATGTGAAGAAGAAATTACTTTGCTGCTCGAATGCCACTTTGACAAGCTGCAAGAACAACGAATAGTTTCAATTCTCGAACAACAAAAAGATAACACCCATGCTGGAACATTAATTATAGAGTTAAAGCTTTGTGTCAATATTTGGAAAATGAATTAGTTGTTAATATTGTTGAAGAAAAGGTCAAATATGTTCACAAAGAGATAAAAGTTGAGCAACCTAGTTATCACGAACAAGTAACAATAGAGACTGAGATGTCATGTCCCCCAAAATTGTAACACTAAACTATCAAGCGTCTAAAGACAAATAAATAAATAGCATACAAATAATTGTTAAATTCCAAACATGAGTAATTACAATTTAAATATAATTATAATTACCATTAGAAATATTATAATTATAAATATAATATTAATGATAAATATGAGAATTATCAAATACACAAAATATAATATACAAATTATGAATGAAATGTAAAATACAAAATATTAAACAATACAAGCAATTGATATTCTTAAACCATTATTATAATAATAAATATTAGCAAATAAAATAAATATCAATATATATATGAGATGTAAGTCTGAATATTGCTATAAATAAAGATAATACAATTATAATAATTATTATTACAATAAACATCCAAATATATATATATATATATATATTAGCAATTTAAATATCACTATAAATAATATTATAAATATCATGCAACTATCAAATAGAATAATTGGTATAACTACAATTATTAGTAACTAATTAATACCAAAATATTCACCAAGCAATTTATTTATCTACAGCTATTTATACCCGATGTTATTTGCAAACTATTATTAAGTGATGCTAAGTAGCGATTGCTAAATGGAATCGCATGAGTCAACCCAAAAAGCTTTACACCAATCAGAATTTGATCAAAGGCAACAATCAAAAGATATGACTTTTCAAAAGGTAACACCTTTGCAAGGTATTTTAGAAACCACGTCTTTTAAGAGGAGGAAAGAAGAGGACATCGAATGAAGAAAAAGCTGACATATCTCTGCAGTCCAATAACAGTAAGGGCAATGCAAGTCTAAAAGGAGAAATAGGAAAGTAACGGGCATTAAAAAGAGAACACAGCCGGCATAATAGAATATATGAAATCTTATCTTGCTAAGGATTATTCATATTCATATTCAATCGAATAGAAGGGAAGAAAAAATCATCACCGCTGGAAGTAACTATTACCATATGGGGAATTAAGATAGATATATGCTGAAATCACTGTCAGCAAACTGAGTCAGAAATCAGAGGTGTGCTGGTTTAGGTAAGTTTAAATATGATTGTTAATATATATATATATATAATTAATAATGATTATAGTATATATATATGAAATAAATATATATATAAATAATTAGTAATGATTATGGTTTATATATTTATATGTGAATACGTATATAGATGTACGCTTTATAGGCGATTATGCAATAATGATGTTTGCGGCAATTATTGAGATTCATAAGTAATAATAACTCTATTCGTTCGCTAGGATGATAAGTGGTATAACAGAATTCCATCTATGGGATCTTGAAAGATGATTGATATCTACTCTGATGTTTTTATTAAATATATGATTTAGAATCATAAAGTGATAAGGAGGAAATGAATAAACCTTGGACAAGAACAAAATATTTATATCATCTTGATCTTATTGGATGTTATTACTGAAATTTATTGATCTCTAATGTTTCTAATGTCTCCTTGAGAAACACTTGGCAAGCAGGGGTTGGAGCCTCCGGTAGGTTGGTGCCTACGAACATTAGGTATAATTGTCCCCTCCTTAGTCAATATCTGTTGTTCAGGGGTTAGCTCATCATTTGACCCTTGTGAGCTAGCAGTTTTGATTAGAGGGTCCATCTGGACTGTTTCCCTGGTATTTGGGACATTACACATGGCAGTGGTTTCCGTGGGTTCAGGTTCTAGCATCTGCATTTGCTCATTGGCTCAGTTTTGGACACTTACTATTTATAGTAAGTGATATTTATGGCCATACTATTTTTGGCAGGGCACCTGGACTCCTGACTTTGGCAGTGACATGAGTGGCATAATTAATCATGACATATTTAATAAGTTACTAATGAAGGGAAGAGGCATTAATGGCATTTTAATAATAAGAGTTTTTATTATAAAGTTATTAATTAACTTTATAAAAAGGGGGCCACTTAAAGTCAATGAGGCAATTACCCTTCATAAAGTGTTTTAAATATTATTTAATTGAAGCCAAAGTTTAACTTCAACTTAAAAGTGGAGTTCATGTTATTTTTAATGACCAAAAAGCCACATGAAGAAATCGAACTTTTAGAGGAAGTATATAAACTCCACTTGCAAAATCGACTTCATTGTGTGAAGACTTGATTTTGCTTTTTGGCTGAGTTTCAACGCCTGAAGCTGGGGTTTCAGATTTCATCCACCATTGGAGAACACAAAAATTTCAGTGGAATAGCTGATTTGAGGTGGTGGAAGACCCACCGAATTTTGGCAAAAGAGAGGCTTCATTCAGGAGTCTCCATTGAGCAGATTTAAAGAATATTCATGTGTTTATCAGAAGTTTTGCATATCAGATTTATAGTCTGATTATTAAAGCAAACAGCAGCCATCATTCTTCATTGGAGATGATAAGAACAATCTATTGAGTGCATTTATTGCTGTGAGAAAGCCGTACGGCCTGGGAAGGACAAAACGTCATCATCTTGGAAGAAATACCTCTCCTCTCAAGCTGTTTTCATTTGTACCTGGTACGGCTGGGTTAGATACTCATTTTGCAAACAAAAGAAGCTGGAAAAAGTGCATGGTCTGCTGCATCAAAAATCTGATCAAGGGTTCCTAGGCGTCCATCAAGTTCTCTTCATAATTTTGTCTATATTTCTTGCATGTCAAAGAATAATGATCATGTGTAAATAAAAATTTGTTAGAGCTGATAGAAGTAATAAAGGATTGTTATTTTGCATTTGCATGCAAATCTCTATTAGCTGTTCAAGTTTTGGTGATATCAGCATTTTACTTTTCAAAGCATTGCATCTCAAAAAACACAAAAAACCAAAACAAAACAAAAACATCAGCAAAGAAAAAATCAATCAGAGGGTTAAGTCATCCGGGCTTACTACATTAGAGGTTGGTGTTCCTTGTAGGTTAGTGCCTACTGAATCAGAATTAAGGGTTGGTGCCTACTAAACTACATATTTGGTGATTCAAGTAGGTTGGTGCCTACATTCATTGTAAAAGTTTATATAATTCATAAAGTACATTATTTATACCGTGGTTTTATTCTGAAAGGGTTTCCACGTAAAATCTTGGTGTCAACTTGTTCATATTGAGATATTCTTGCATAGTTGATTTGTGTTTGAATTTGAAGTTCATAAAGGTTGTAAAGGGTAAAGTTTGTAGATTTATTGATTCACCCTCACCTCCCCCCCCCCCACTCCTCCTCTCAGTAAATCTTTTGTTCTCTTCACTGGGACTACCTAAAAACCAAGTGATTCTTTTAACTAAAACACACAAAAATCCATAAGGAGGCTCAAATAATTGTTGTCTGGTAAATATGCATGCACTCCAAGTTCATTGGAATAAATCTGCAACTTACATTGTTTGGTTATCTAAGCCCAATTGGTAAACTCCACAAAAAAAAAAAACCTTAAGGCTGATCAAACCTCCATCTAGTGCTAGACATAAATGGGTCCTAATCACCACAAATTATTTAACCAAATGGGCTGAGTTTGTTCACCTAAAGCAAGCTAATGAGGAGGTGATTGTGGTATTTTTTAAAGTGTTGTCACAAGATTCGAGGTCTCTTCTACGATTATAACTAACTATGTTGAGGCATTTATTGGATCTAATGTAACTAGCATTTCAGGCAAATCAGGCATGTACATGAAGACTTCTTCCAACTATTATCTGCAAGGAAATGGTTTGGCTAAATCCACTAATAAGAATCCTCTTCAGATTATTAAGAGAACAATTGAGAATAACTGGAGACAATGCATACTAAAGATTGCTCTTTGGCAGACAAAATTACACCTAAGTAACCAATCAGAACATCGTCTATATGCTTTCATTTACAGTAAACATGCTAAACTTCCTCTTGAAATAGACCTTCCCACACTAGAGATTATCCATCAGTTAGAAATTAAGCAAAATGAATCCATGATTGTTCAACTGGAAGAAACTGTTAGGCTAGAAGAGAAACAAGAAGAAGCTTATGATTAGTTTTTGATCTCTCTCCAACAACTGGTAAAATGAGGGTTCAGTCAAGAGCTACCTTGCAAGAATTCAAAATCATGATCTACTTTTGAAATGAGACCAGGATAAACTCATCCTTCTCAACAATCTAAATTTGGTGTGCTCTAGAAAATATCTTATATTATTGTTGAATGCAAGCAAACACGTGCTTTCAAACTTGCAAGGCTAAATGGAGAATGCTTCTGATCTCTGTTAACAAGATGCATTTGAAGAAATACCCCTAACAATTATGAATTTGTTATACACTACTGTGCACATTCCTTTTTCTCCTTGCATTATAAGCCATGTACTTCCTAATTCTTCTTGTACAATCTTACCATGCTACAGGTTGTTGCCCTTAATTTTGTTGCCTGACAAAACTTGAAGCTCTAACCTTAGCTGCCTTTAGAATAGGATCATATTGAGAGAGTCCCTTGGCATAAATCAATCTTAAAAGCTAATGCAGAGGTAAAGATGATACAATCAAGGGCTTGCTTAAAAAGTGCTTTAGTTCAGAAGTTCAAAAGGATTTCTAAAATGTGTCAGAGCTAGAGTTCCATTAGCCATTGATCTAATCAAAGCTTGAACCGATGAACAACAAAACACATTATGGAATAAGAGAAATAACAAGAGCTTACAAAATGTTGTCCACCAAGTTAGGTGTCAGGAATTTTTTAATGTGTGATAGGGAATTGTCAGCTCAAATTTATGTTTACAATTTGGATTCCTTTTTTCAAAATGCTCTACCTATTGTTGGAGCTACTTGTTGAGATTGTCAACGGACCATCAGATTCTAAGTATTCGACACTTTCTGCGCCATTGAATTTAAAAGAGCTAAACAGGTGTTCTGAAAATAAAGCACCTAGAATGATATCCATATGGGTGAACTATTTATCAAGGAAACAGCTAAGCAAACACAAGGGCACAAACAAATACAAACATAAGAATAGAAACAAGTGAGTCACAAGAAGACAAGTAGCATAAGGCCTCAATTCCTACAATAATTAGTGTTGATGAAATCCAAGAACTATCTATTGTACACATACAAACACGAGAACAACCTATTGTCAATATAGCTTAAGATGCATCAATAACAACTCAAGCTAGAGAAGGCCAAACTACAAAATCAAAAGTCTCTGAACAACCAGAGGAATGTGGAAGCCTTACAGAGAATGCTCAAATTACTAAAACCATAGTTGCAAAACTCAGAATTAGCACGGACTTTGGTAGCCCAAAATTTTGACTCACACTCAGGACTCAGCAAAAAAACAAAACATAATTACACCAAAAAAAAAAAAAAAAAAAAAACTAATGCATTTAGATTACACATAAGTCTATTCTAATCATTTTTTCATAATTCAGAGATTAAATATGTCACATGATCCTCAAACCATTGAATTAAGCTTTCATTATAGGACTTGGCCAAGACTCAACAAGTATTCAGCAAAGATTCAATGCACGAGTCATGTCGATTCAGCACATTTTGCCAAATGACTCACAAGTTGTGGAGAGTTTTCTATCTATGACTGAAACTAGTAGCGTAGTTACCATAGCACCTAGAAGAACTTCTTTAAGTCAAAGAAAAGATGGTGATTTTCCAAAGAAATAGATAGTAGGGAAAAGATCAGATAAATATTCAAGCTATGATATCATCAGAAGAGTGGTAGCGGTCAGATAGCTTAAAAGTTAAATATTTGCTTTTCTCCTTGCCAGACAAATTTTTTTCTGCTGCCAAGATTTCTGATAGGTTTGCTACTGTATGTTTGATTTCAGCATTTTGAATGAAGTTAATGTTGGACAAAGCTGCCAGAGAGACTTGGGTGCACTGGCCCTCCAAGTGAACCAAATGAGTGCAAAATTTAATGCTCTTCTGCAAATTGATTTCCTATGCATATGGGGACCCAAGAACAAGACTATAAAAAAGAAGGATTTCAAGACAATGCTTGAATAGAAGAAAAATTATGGTTCCAGTTTTCAAAGATGGCCTCTAGCCCCAACGGCCAAGGATATAATTAATGTTATGAAGCCATTGGCAGAGCTCAAGGTCTTAACACACCAGACAATTGTCTGAGTTTGGGGATATTCATATAAAAAAGTTGTGGAATTATCAGCAAGTCTTGAGTAGCTAGAATAGATTGAGATGCCTCTTGAGGATGCTTGGGGCAAATTCAAGATCACATTGCTCTCAATTTCTACAACCTATAGTCCTGGTTTGACCTTCCCTCTCTCTCTCCTCTCTCCTCTCTCCCTCACTTCTCTGTTCTTTAGTTCTTGCTCAATTCTATTGTTTTAAGCTAGGAGGTTGCACCTTCCTGAAAAAATAAGCTTTTGCCTAAGAAAATCTTGACCTTGTTTGAAGTGTTGCACCCACCATCGATCAAAGCCAAGATACAATAATCAGATAACTTTTGAGAAAGACAAGACACCAATCTTTCCAAAACTTCTGACAACCAATGATCATCGGACATTGTTGCACTTTTAAGAGTTTTTGTTTTTGACAGCTTGTAAAGAATTTCAGATCACTGTTGATCTAAAAACTTAAGTTGTATCCAAGGGCTAGCAAGTTGCAAATATAAAAAGCAAAGCAAGGATGGACCCCACCCCAAGGCATCTTTACACTTGGCAAGTGTTGGCAAGTGAGCAGAAATCTGTAGATATGTTATAGATTGGAAGCTCTTGAAACTATAACCACTGTAGAATGCATAGCAAAAGGACAATCCCAAACCGTTCATTTTAAAAGAGAGCTTCCCACAGAATTACTACATGCTAGATGAAGGAAACAAGAAGAACAAGCTAACCGCCTCATAAGGAAAGAGCAAAATAATTGTTTGAGAACCTAAGGCAGGTGCAGATCATCCAGAGAGTCAGCAAAGAACAAATAAGATTGTCCTACTATCATATCAAGGCATTCATTACAGAAAGTGGTCAACGATGCCGCCAAAAAAGAAAATTGTTTGCAACAAAAGGAATTAAATATATTCAATGAACTTCCAGAAGAAAATAAAGACAGGAAAATTATATTTAGCCAATTTGGGGCTTAGGTAAAGCATTTACAAGGCATATTTCACATTTTGATGCCACTTCTAACCTTATAACTCACTATTATGATACATGGCATGTTTTTAATGGACAAGCAGCACTTGTAATTGAATAAAGCCTTTGGGTTTGTAATTATAAATTAGGATCTTTTGAACAGTCTTCAAGCACTAATTATAGTCTTGCAATATTCTTTGAATCTTTTGCACAAGTAGTTAACCTTTGAAGCTGAATGAAATTGAGTATGTTTTGAAACACTTAATAAAGCGTTATGTGGCTTAGTTAGCTCTTGGCATAGTATTTTATGTGGATGTTCAACCTAAAGCGATGTTAAACCTCTTACCTATTGCATTCAAGATTAATTGTGTGTATTGAAGCTTATTTTAAAAGTCCTTTGTTCTGTTCTATTTTGTTAAGAATTGCTTAAGTTGTCAACTTTTCCAGTGCATCACCCAGGTTTTTCTTTTGCTTTAGATAATCTCTTCCCTTTTTTCATCTCAATACTTAGTTTGACATTAGAATGGAGGAGCCAGCCTAATCCAGAGGCTGCTCTACACATGAAACAATTTAGTGTTTCCCATTGTCACAATCTGACTACAGTCACTTGTAATTAAACAGTTATAAGCATGAACAAGGTGTATTCTCAATCCAAAACTAAGTGGTACCTCTTCATTCTACATTTCTAGTTCAGTGCATGAAAATATAATGATTATCTCATTATTGATTATTCTGATTATCGGAAACTAATGATTGAAGACATAGTGAAACTATAGCTTGTATAAGCCAGACTGCAAAAATACTACACAAACCAAGATATTGAATTTGACTTATCTCTAATAAGATTATTATAGGGTACTTAAAGCTGCTAAATTATTGAAAATGATGTTAAACATAGGAATTATTACTTGTCATGACATGTGACATATCATACTTGCAAACATAGCTCACTATAAGGATGATAAAAATAGATTACATTGGGTCCATTGTGTTGCATTACTATAAGATAATGTAATGTCCCCTTCTTAGAAGTGATCAGTACTGTTGGCCGTTAGACTTTCCCGAAGGCCCATAGGCTAGTCGGAAGCTTAAATTAGAGTTTCCACTTCTAAGGAGGTTTTGAGGTCTTGCATGCGAGGGTTTCTAACGCATGTTTGATGGAGCTTTTTGGGTCTTTGGAGAGCTTCGTGATGAGGTAACACGCATGACAGGATATTGACTTGCATTCTCGGCTCCTTTTGGAGGCTTGCATGTTGGAGTTTTCTAGTTTGGATTTTGGATTCCTTCTGGGTTTTCAGAGTGCTTCGCAATGATGTGACATGCATCAGGAACAGTGGACTTTTCTGAACTTGCTATTTTTAGTAAGTTACGACGGCTGCTCGGTTTGTGCTCAAAATGAGTTTGGAACAACTTACTATTTTTAGCAGTATGCTATTTTTAGTAAGTTCTATTTTTAGCAGTGTTATTTTTAGGAGCAGTTCAACAGTCTGGAGCAATGGCTATTTTTGGCAGGTTGGTTTGGGCAGTTGGTCTTTCCAACATCCTTGGGGCTATTTTTGGTAAAATTGGAGTTGTGATGGCGTCCTTTGGAGGAGGTAAAATATTTAAATATTTTAATTGGCTAAGCCTTGGATTATTAAAAAAATGATAAAGTCATATTTTAATGCTTATGTGGGACGCCTGGGTTTGGAGGAATATTGCAATTTTAATAAAGTTCAAAGGTCTTATGAAAAGAATGACTTGAAGGTGATTTAAATTTTTCAAAGGTTGAAAATGCATTTTTGTGAAGGGGATGCCAACCTTGTGGAGAGAGTTTTATTTTATTTAAAAGAATTATTCAACCTTGGAGAAGTACGCCATTTTGAAGGATTAAGACAAAGTCAAGTTTAAACCTAAAAAACCTCTTGGGTTTTGGCGCACTTTCTAGAAGTTGTAGGAGATTTTTTTCAAGTATATAAAAGGAGGCTTGTTGGATTGATTTCAGGCAAAGTGCTTTGAGGAATGCATACCTCCTAGCAAGGATCAGACTTCGTGTTTGCAAGATAACACCTAGCTGATTGAAGGCTATTTCTCTTTCAGAGGAATTAGATTTGAGCTTCAATGGAGTTTTTTGTAGTTTTTGAGTATTTTTGAGTTTGCTGGTTCTGCATAGCTGCAAGTAATTTTCGCTCATAAGTCTTGGAACAAATTTTATATTGTTCTAGGTAGTTTGCATGTCATTGTCATCCTTGGGTGCCCCTTTTTGGAGAGTTTCAGATTTTATTATGTAGATTTGGATTTTATCTTGCTGAAGTTGCCCCTCTTGAAGCCGTACCACTTCATCTTGCCTGGCAAATGTTTAGAAAATTCATTGAGTAGTTGTTGCAGCCTTTTCTTGGTCATAACTTGGTCACCATCTTCCTTGAAGTTCATTGCACTTGGTCTCACGTCATTTGGAGTAGTTTTGATGGAGTTATGAGCATTTTAGTGAGTCATATAGTTGCTGGTCTGCATTTTTCTAGTTGCTGGTCTGTCATATCAGATTGTAAAAGTTTGTCATTTGAGTGGGGTTTTGGGTTGGAAAGTCATTTTGGTGTTTGGAGAGACATATTTGATACTTGCAGCAATAATACTCTTCTAATTCAGTGTTACTTGCAGGAAAGAAATTCATTGTAAGGCTGCTACAGTAGTACTGTTCAGCCACCATTATTTATTGCAATTTTCTATTTCCCACGTTTGTGGAAGAGACTGGTCCTTCCTCAGTCTATTGTAATTCCCACGTTTGTGGAAGAGACTGGCCTTGTTCAGTCTTTCTATACTTTTGTACTTGCATTGTAAACATCATACTGCTGATTGGCTGAGCCGTCACCAAATACATAGACCCCCAATACCATATGCTAACACCTCACCCACATCGGGTCTTGGTGCACATTCTTGGGTTGGGTTATTTTCAGCATTGTTATTTTATTTCGAGCACTGACGATCCTCAACAGCATATGACAACACCTCTTCCATCCTAGAATTGAGTGTGCATTCTTGGCATAGAGTTACCTTCCAGCAATTGGTTTGGTTTTGAGCTAACCTTAACAGGTACTTGTTGTGTTGAATTGCTCATTAAAATTGAAAACAATTGGTTCGGCTCATTATAGATAAAAACATCGACATATGCAATACATGTTCAACTTTTAATAATACTACAAATGTATAGTAAACTGTAGTCAAAGTGTTAAAGATAAAAGCTTTCAAAACCTTAACAGTTTCTATCTTGCTGGATACATACTCAACCTATAAGATTCTTGTGTTCTAGATGAGTTCAACCATTTGTTACTAATCTTTGTTTCTTAGACATTTCCAAAAATCCAACCAAGAGGACATGTAAATCTTTATTACATAAGAGAAGTTAAATAAGATAGGATAAAAGAAGATAAATTGGAAACAGCATTCATCCACATTAATTATTCACAACCAATGTCGGTTTCATATAATATGAGAATATTAGGTCAAATCATATACACATTGTATTTCACATCCAATGTTGGTTTCATATAACCTAAGAAAATTAGGTAAAATCATATACACATTGCAATTCATAACCAATATTGGTTTCATATAACATGAGAATATTAGGTAAAATCATGTACACATTGAATTTCACAACCAATGTCGGTTTCATATAACATGTTAATACTAGGCAAAATCATATACACATAACTGATATAAACTGTTTTCACTTTACAAATAAAATTTGGCATCCAATGCATATTTCAAATAAATAAATAAAATGATACACTTACAACCAATAAGAAAAATTACAGCTGTGTACCTGCCATTACATCCAAAGTAATCTTCTTCTGTCCTTTTACAACTCTATCTCCACGGCACGTCTTGCAAAATTCCTACATGAAAGATAGATCTCAAAATTTTCAATATGGTATAGCATACCAAAAATCATATTGAAGACAAAAGTCAGCCAAACTCCCATATCCACTTAAAAATTCAAAAATGTGCATTTTCCTAATGACAATTTGAAAATGTAATGTATTTGAGCATGTATGGTCATCCAGAAGATTATATTGTTAGGATTATATTTGTTAATAGCAATGTGTCACATACCATATGTGTCATTACATCTTGAGGAATCTTCTGTCCCTATACAATTCTATCCTTCACCGTACATCTTGTAAATTTTCTAATGAAAATTGATGCTTTCAAATAATAATGCAACATAGATGCCAATAAATACTTAACTATAGGAACATCCAAACCTCATTTACAACTTAAAATAATCCAGAAAATACCTAAGCTTGTAATGAGAAACAAATGGTACATTGAAACTTAACATTTATGGTCCCCTACTAGTTTAATGGTCACATATAATTGTTAAGGTTGTGTTATTCCTGGTCATATACAGCACATTTCATGTTAGTTTGTAATGATCCAGCTAGATCTAACTCAAAAACCCTCAATTTTCTGCCCTAAATTTCTCCAAGTTTTTCCCACAGAAGATTTAACAGATAAATTGCATGCAAACAGATTTCTATTTATCCAATAACTTGCAGCAAATTTCAATGTAAATCATATAATACCAGTTTAGAAATAAGATATGAAATTGAATATGATTATTGCCTTCAAAATCATCAGTAGAATAACAACAGAAGTTTCCAATCGTAGCCACAAAACTTACAATCGGATTGGATAACCAGAAGTTTGAATCTGAAGCACAAAGTGAGACATCTAAATGAAATCTCCAACAGACAATGGGTTTTCGTCCACTGCCTCCAAGCTCGAGGGTTTCTGTCTTCAAACCTGCTGAAAGCCAAAGCTTCCTAGAATTCTCCAAGAGAAAATAATAACCAAGCATCCTCAAAGTGAGCCCTTGCTACACCTTTTATAAGCTTCTCATAAGAGCCCATTCGCACTTTTAACCAATGTGGGACAAAACATAAACTTCCCTTTTGCCTTTTTGATGTCTCATGTATTTTAAAATAAGGGGCCCCTTTTACTATTCACTTTCCCACTTAACTTTAGACTCACACTAATAAAGTTAAATAATTGAATTTAACTTTATAATTTAAACTTTATTAATGCGAAGATGAATGAAACCAATGGAATTGAAATCATCTGACGATAATACCCCAAATTTTCCATTGACGAGACACAGTCACTGGAGATCGCACCCTGCCTAATGAATTACTATTCACAGCATTAATGACTTACTAAAATAGTAAGTATGCCAAAATTGCCTCCAGACGCCCCAGATTGACCTGCAACAAAATTTGACTAGGCCAAAAATCCTCAAGATTCCTTAAAATCCTTGGTTAGCCTACAGAACCAAGGAGAAAAAGACTAACTACAACATCATACAATGTGAGCTAGAAAAGGGAACATTACAATCCTCCCTTCCCAAAATTGCTTGTCCTCAAGCAATTCCAATGCTACCCCAAGATCACTATGCTGAACCAACTGAAATTGAGTAAGATCCCAGCGTCCCAAGTCAACCTAGGAGATCGGTAGCACTAACCGCTAAAAGCACTGCTCTGTCGAATGCCAACACAAGAAACCTCCTGATAACAACTAATAATTAGAGCAATCAAATATTGCACCATCTTTGCCCACTCCTAAAGTAACTGCTCTCCAAAAAGACTAAACTGGACCCCCATGGGAGTAAACCCCAGTAAGCCGACATTGACTTCCTCATCCTCAACTGTTGAACTGCAAACCCAAGTGACTCCAGGATTCCAGATCAACCGGGATTCTGTAATTGGGGTACCTATATAAACCCCACTCATTTCATTTGTTCAGAGAGACTTGTGAAATTGTTGCTAAGAGTGCTATTCAAATAATGAATTGACTCATGGATGAGCATTTGTTACTTTGAGAGCTTGCATGGTTTCATATTTCTTCAATAAAATAGATTTGTTTCAGTAATTTTAGATGAATGAAAGATTGATAGTGTTGATAATGGTGAAATTAGTTCATACCTTTTTCAATTGAATGATTTTCAATTTGATGTGCAAGGTTAGTCGGAAATTTGAAATTGTTAAACTCGAATTCTATTACTTATATGCATTGTTCGAATTGATGGTGGTATTAAGTAATAGGATATCATTCGTAAATCCCGTTGAAGATTGCACCATCTTTGTCTAGTTGTAGTCATCGTACTTGGAAAAGCAAAGATTTGTTTGAATTTCACCATCCAACATTTGTCTCTTGAGTTCATAGGATTAGTTTAGCATTAGTCTAGTTTCTAAAACCCTTATCCTTTTCCATTTTACTTTCAAAATTGGTAGTAATAGAACTTCACCACTTATTATCCACAGCATTCAAAGTCCTACGTGATAAGTTGAGTGTAAGTCCCCCTTGAAATACCAGCAAAACACATCAAACCAACTGATACTATCCTATATGCACTACAAACCTTGGAGTCTACTTTGTGATCACTTAGTTTAGCACATTGAAGTCTTTGTTCAAGAGAGAATAGGATATTCTATTGGGTATTTTATTCTAATGTTGGTTAAGGTCACAACCCGCATCAACAGGTGCTTAGCTTGATGATAGAACATGCCAAAGGAAAGGATCTTGCCTAATTAAGGGTTAGAGAATTCACCACAAACTTCATCACGTTGCAAAGCATTATAAGACCACTACCTTCTCTCAAGCAAATATTTGTGAGCACTTAGTGGTCGGAGTCTCCTGTAAACACAAAATAGAAACTCAAGGTAACTTAAAAACTTATGATTTATGAATTTTTAATCTGTTTCTTTGTTATTTTTGAATTTTCTATTAAATTTCTTTGATTTACAAATATCTAGGTGATGGAATGTTCGGTCAATGTTCTAGATTATTTGTATAAGACCATGCTCAGAGCCAAGGAAGCTACACTGATTATTATGGAAGAAACAAGAGACAATATGAAGTCATTTGGAAAATGATTGATCACAGATCATGGTCAGAGCCAAGGAAGCTACATTGATTATTATGGAAGAAACAAGAGACAATATGAAGCCATTTGGCAAATAATTGATCACAGCTGGACCAGCAAACTCCACAGCCAATGCATGTTACCGGGTTCTGCTTAAGCCACAAAGTTTTCTTCTCCAATTCCTTTAAAGTCAATGAAAAGGTTATGATAAGCCTCAGCATATGCATAGAGAGGATGACAACCAACCAAATTATAGACAAGTTGCACATCTACAAGGTTACGGAAGGGAAGCTAATTTCATGACCTCTATGCATTCGAAGAAGAGTAGTCTGGCAGCCTAATAAAAACAAACTCACATCCTTCAATCATGAACTTCTTTGATAAAAGCAATTTCAACTTAATACTTACAACGTTTTACTTAATACTTGTAATTTATAAATACCTTATTTACAGATATGTTGTGAGAAGATTATGGTGCTCAATAAGAAAATCTTTAAAGGCAAGACATCTATGTTTTGTACAAACCTCATACCACTTCTAGGTGAGAGTCCAACTAGAGCCTATTTGAGAGCATTCACACCAAGAAGAGGAACATTATGACCCAAGAATGAATCAATGACCTTGCCATTGTCCAATACAACCTTTGGCTCTGTAATATCCCAGCTAGGATATTGCCCTAAATCTCTGATTTCCAACTTCTGAATTCTGCCCTAATTTTCTGATTTTTTGTTTTCTGCTCATACCTTAGATTCTAATATAAATTTTCTGATTTCGAACAAGTGTGAACAGCAAACATATATGCTACCAAAATGCTCAAACACATAAGCAAATATATTTATTGTAATGACTGACCCCAATTTATTTATTTTTATTTTGAAACCTTTATACTACTGTAATAATTGTCTGTGTTCTTTCTTTGAGTTAGCTGCTTGCTGACTGAGTTTGTTTTTTTGAGATGTTCACAATGTCTCTTTCATAGGGTTTTACATGTGCATTGATGTATCATTGAAAACACATAACAAGAGTATGAAATGAAAGGATATATGCTAGAGAAGAACATTTCCCAGAGCTTTAATAATCTGTTTTTTAACAGAACTAATTATAGTCATAGAAGAACTTTTTCCAACCCAGATTTAGGACATTTCAGTCTTCTAATGTTCAGGAAATAACACAGAATTTTCTCTCCCTTTAAATACTAAAATTCAGACTCAAAGGAAACTATCTCAGACCTGGTTTAAGTAGCAAATAGCAGCAGCAATGGAAACTTTCTTCATCCAGCGACCAGCACCAAAAGTCTGAGCCTTCTTTCTCCCTTGATCATGCATACACCAAACGCAGCAAAAAACCAGCAATACAACCCACAAGCGCCTGATTGAAGTCAGGTTTCCAACTGCAACACAGCTGCAAAGGGGCGTCCCTCTTCAAGGGGCGATTTTGTCATATAAAATCAACGCCTTCTCCAAAAAATGCATTCCAATGCTCAATCTGATCGCCATGAAGGAAGGAACGTTTCTACTCAATACCCAAAATGATTTAAAAATCCTGCTTTGAGTTATGAGCCAAAATATAGTTTTTAGGTGCCAAACTGAGTGCCCAGAAATCATTAAGAATCACCACCAAAATGCAACCAAACTTCATCAAATCGATGCAATATCATCACAAGCCAAAATCTCTCAATCCCACTTCAAAATATGATCGAAATCTTCAATCCAAAGATCTGTAATCTGCAACATTGAAGCACAAATGAAGCCTCTAAATAAGACCTCCAAAAACCCTCCCGATGTTGTCTTTCAAACACGAAGAGAATGTGATCTACAGAGGTTTCCGTCCCTGCAAACCCCTGTTTCCTCCAAAGCCAAGCTTCCAGAGAAATGTACGACCAAGTTTCATAATCCCAGCATAAAGAAAAATGAAGCTCTTTTTTTTCCTTATATCTCCTCTCATCTCCAACACAAAAACACTTTAGCCAATTTTAATTTATTTAAAAACAATCTTTTCATTCACTCACTTGGGCGCCCAAAGTATTAGCTTCAATTAAAAGATATAATTTAAAATCTTTTTACCCCAACATTAGCTTTTCTATTAAAAATTTAACTCTTTTCTCATCATAGGCATCCACCCTCTATATGCAATATAAAATACTTTAAAGCTCCTTTAAAAACAACTTTAAGTCGTCGCACTAGCCATCAAGGCACAAAATAGCCCCCCTCATGACCCTCAACGAATAAATATAAAGTCACTTTATTAAAATCCAATTTTCGAAGGAGAAATTAAATATTAAAAAGTCCCAACCTTAGAATTGATGCCTCCATTGAGAAATGTTGCTGAGAGACAACCCTAACCGGGTCCTGTAATAAACTAGACCAATTTTTTTTTTGTTTTTTCAATTGTGAATACAATGCAACGCGCACCCGTTAAGGTTAGCTTCAAAACCAAAACGATGCGGAAGTAACTCTAACCAAGAATGTGCCCAAGGCGGGCAAGCATGTGGTTGTAGACGGCCATGTTAATAAATAATTATATTGTAATCGACCATACTAATTAAATAAATGTTGTAGTCGGTCGTACTGGGAATAGATAATAATGGAATAAATAAATAATGTTTTGTCTGGGATTTAGTCCTCAGGATCGCTGGAGGAGAAGAGGTCGTACGACGGCCAAAAGAAAATAGTGTAAGGAGCTTGGAAGGGAACCTCGTACGGGCCAAAAGAAATCCGTATGCTGGGAGACAAGCCATACGAGTGCCAGAGGAGGAGGTCGTACTGTATCAACAGAAACACACAGTATGTTGTCACGTGAAATGAAAATTAAGATTGCAAGTGCCAAGTCGACAAGGCAGGGCCACGCCAACAATCATACCCCTCATTGAAAAGGCCGTACGCACAAAGCAGAAGTCCGTACGCGTAAGGGAAAGTGAGGCCGTACGCAGTAGGAAGAAGAAATCCGTACGCTGGGAAGAGAAGGCCGTACGGTGGGGAGATGAGAAGAAATCCGTACGCTGGGAAGAAAAGGTCGTACGGTGGCAAATTAGAAAAATTCCAAAGCACGTACGGCAGAACTTGAAGAGTGTCGTACGCAGGTGCTATTTGAAGGCCGTACAACTGAGTAAAAGCAAAAGTAAAACTCTGTACGCCCAAATCAGGAGACCGTACGTAGCAAAACAAGAAGCACTGTACCAAGCCAGAAAGAACGGCATAAGGACGCCGTACGGATCAAGGAGAAAGTCGTACGTACCAAACAAACAAAGACTGTACCAAGTATCGAAGTTTGTAAAAGGCAGGCCATACCAAACATTGACCTAGAGAAAGTAAAGTATAAGAAAAACAATGCAAAATCTGTATTTTTTGGCTTCGTCAGCACTATTCAGAACCTGTGGGAAAATCATGAAAATGAGGTGCCCCTGGACCCCGCGAAGGGCGTTGCCCCTCGACCCCGCTAGGGCGCTGCCCCCAGACCCCCTCAAGGGGCGCTGCCCCTTGACCCCGCTGGGGGCACTGCCCCCAGACCCTCGCAAGGGGCGTTGCCCCTTGACCCCACTGGGGGCGTTGCCCCCAAACCCCCATCAAATTTATTAGAATTGCCAATTTGCAATGCAACCAGCCATCATAGTACAGTTACAAGAGCAATTGGCAGCCGAGCAAACAAGAGTGGCAGCTCTTGAGGAGAAGTTGATAGAGAAGGATACCTAGGTGGCCAATGCACGACTTTCAGCACAGAGGGAGAATCAATTACAGGAAAACTACGAGGAGTTGGCACTTTTTGTTTTCAGTCGTCTGGAAGACGACTACTTTGTAGGGGGGGATGATGTAGACGGCCATGTTAATAAATAATTATATTGTAATTGACCGTACTAATTAAATAAATGTTGTAGTCGGTCGTACTGGGAATAGATAATAATGGAATAAATAAAAAATGTTTTGTCTGGGATTTAGTCCTCGGGACTAGTTAGCACTTGGGATTAGTTAGCACTCGGGACTAGTTAGCACTCGGGATTAGTTGGTACTTGTCAGTTGTCGATGGTTGGTGCTCTCAACCGATGTCGGTTAACTATTTATGTTGCTGTATGGTTCATAGTCAGGGAGTGTGTGGATATGACAATGTAATACTGCAAGTACATGAATAAAGACTGCAATGCTGCATATACATTTGTTCTGTTCTGTGAATGCTTTTACGTACTCAATGACACTGTGTTTCTAGTTTACTTCTATAGCATATTGAGTTACCATTATTGGAGTAAACAGTGGTCAAAGGATCTAATGCAATGCTGAACTGAAAAGGAAATCTAACCAAGAATGCGTCTAGGAGAGACGAGCATATGGTCAAAGGATCTTATGCATGATGAGCTGAAGGTAACTCTTACCAAGATTGCGTCGAGGAGTGACGAGCATATGGTCAGAGGGTCCCTAAGACTACTGACTGAAAGTAAATAGGTGGCAAGCCAGCTTCTTCCACTTATTCAGTAGGAAATACAAGTAATAAGAAAAGAGGTGAGAATGTTGATAGTACTACTGTTCAACTTACAATGAGATAGAGTGTCTGCCAAGAACACAAGATTAGAAGCTTATTAATGCTGCAATAAAGTTGGACAACTATCCAATGCTCACAAGACCCCTTAGAATCAGATTCTCACTCAACTAATGAATTCCCACAATCTGATATGATAGACCAGCAACTAAATTGTAATAACCAGCAACCACAAAATTCACTAGAATGCTCATAAAATGCTCAAACGAACACCAAATGACTTGAAACTAAGTGCAAATGACCCTAGGACTGATGGCGCCCAAATCCCAATGATGAAAATCCCATATGCAACCCTTAATAATTTTCAGCACAAACTCCAATGCTGCTCCAAATGGTACAACCCTCAAGAAAAGGCGATTTTGCTAGGAAAAATCTGATTCTTCATTAAAAATTCTGCAAATTGGTACAAAGGGTCGTCCCTAGCAAGGAATTAGATAGATTCAATACCCAGAACAATATCATTTTTATTTCATGAGATATGAGTGAAAACTACAATCAGCTATGACAAAACCAGCAACCCAAAAACTGATTGAAATGCAAGAACACAACTAAAATATGCAAGAATCTCAACTACAAGTGCTAGAAATCCAAATACAACCTATCTCTCAACTAGTTGCTATTTTTCAAGCAAGAAGATGAGCCAAGTGCTAGGAGGTATGCTTTCCTCGAAGCTTTGCTTGAAATCAATCTAGCAGCATAACAGTATGGTAGACAAGAGATGATGAAATGAAGAGAAGAGGTCTCCTTATGTAGACTTGCAAAGCATCTTCCAGAAGCATCTAGAAGGGCGCCCAAACCAGTCAAAGCATTATTCAAATTTGAGTTGACTCTTATCCCTCCAAAGTGGCGTCCAAAATCAAGAAGGCAACATTTAACTTTTATTTTAAAACAATCTCCTCTTCAAAGTTGGCGTCTCACTTCAAGCATGATTTTTGACCTTTGGAAATATTAAATTACCTCCAGATGAGGCGTCCACCCTTGAAGTCCCCCTTTCAGAACAACTTTAAGTCATCAAGCTAGGCTAAGGGGTTATAACATTAAAATATAACATTATTTTAATTAAATTAACTTCTCTCCAGAAAATGCATCAAAAGGCCAAAAATCACAATTCCAACTGAACTGGTTGAAAAAGAGAGCCAACTACACAGAAGTCAACAGGACTGCCAGAAATGGAATTTACTAAAAATAGCAAATTCCCGAAGTTGCTCGGATCACCATGCATGCTATACCACTGTGAAGCTCTCTAAAAACCTAGAAAGAATCTACAATCCAATCACAAAACTTCAAGCAACAACCTCCTCAAAACATGAAACCCTAATTTTCACCCTCCGAGTAGCCTACGGGTTTCCGGAATAGGCCAACGGTCAACTGAATTGATCACAATTGAGAAAGGGACATTATAGGTCCAACCTGCCCTAAATGACTTACTATTTTTAGAAAGTAGCAGGGGGTCTAGTGTTGTGCTTCTATCCTCAGTGTGCCCTTTCAAGCTCCTCAGTTTCCCTCAGATTCGAGTTTCAGAGCGCTATTTACTATTTTTAGCACTTACTAAAAATAGTGAGTGTATCAGAATCAATCCAACCGAAAGAGGACACCATAAAATGGGGACATTACATTTATCTTTTCTATCACGAAAATAACCAGCAATGAACAACCATAGAATGATCACCAAAACATGAAAGAAGTCTGATTTCAGGTTGTCTAATCTGTTGCTACAAAATCAGAATTATTTCCCATGCAAGAACATCACAAAATGGGCTCAAACAAGCCCAGAATTATTCCAGAAGTGTTCTGCTACAAATCAGACTTTAAATTAGGCTTGTACATACCAAAAATCAATAGCAAATGACCCAAGAAATTGATAGAAATGATCTCCCAAGGGCAGCGATCCAATTAGTGCATGAAACCCTCTGTCTGATCTGATCGCTCAGGTTTGCAATAAGTCTGCTAGGGTTTTGCTGCTCCAAAATGACAACAATTGATGTACAACAACCCTCCAAACAACTCCAAATGATGGTACTCAAAATGTAGGGCGAAACCCTAAGCAATGATGGCAATAAGCACCAAAAATCACTCCACAAACAAAGGAAAATTAGGTCTGATCTGCTGCTGCGACAAATCTGAAGATGTTATCAAACCCTAACTCCCATCAAACACCAAAATCGCCCTCCAAAAGCAAGGCGCTCCTCTAGGCAGTGGCGCTCAAACCTAGGGTGAAACCCTAACCAATATGCAACAAATCTTGCCAAATGATGTCTTCTTCAAATCTGATCTGCAAATTTGATTTGGAATTCTGCTCTTCCCCTTCACCAAATAGCAATGAAGCACAAAGTAGACCTCCACTATGAAGTCTTCCCAAGATGAGCTAGGTTTCGTCCAACTCACCCACAATTCGCAGGGGTTTTCGTCCTTGGAATAGTTGCAACAAGTTGCTATAACAAACTAAAAATAATATGCACCATGATCAAATGCCTTCCAATGAAGTTGTATTTATATCAAACTTCACCTTTTCCCTCCAATTTGGCCGACACAATTTGGGTGCCCAATTCCACCCTTCTAAATTTATTTATTTTTTTAATTCTCCATATGGGGTGCACTTTTCCACAAATTAAATTTTATTTTATTTTTAATTATTTTTTCTCTCCTTTTATCTCCCAAAAGGGGGGTCGCCCAACCTCAGAAAAAATTTGAAAATATTTTGGCTTCACATAAAATAATAATAAATTATGGGAAATTAATTCCCAAGTCCACCAAGCCAAATAAAAACAGTTGAGCCATAAAGAATTATTTTTCTAATTATTCAAGGCTCAAACCAAATATTCAAGGACATTACAGGCTCCCCACCAAAAAGGAGACGAGAGAGGGATCTCATGATGCCATTGAATTGGATGTCATTGATCCATATTTAAATTGGATTGAATAGGATGTGGATGTCATGTTCACTATTGAAGATCTCACTAAATTGGAGAGAAAATCAGTAGCAACAGAAGTGGAAGTATTGAGAACTAACATACTTGATGTTCTATTTGATCCTATGCAGGAGGATCTAGATTTACCTTCAAGTTTGAGGCTAACAACTACTAGGAGAGTGAAGAAGATGTAAACTCTCATTGTACAATATTTGAATTTTAGGCCTTTGAGGGATATGTCATCATTGATCCATGACAAAATAATCAAAATAGATGTGTAAATTCATTCTTTATACTTCTCATGCATTACTTAAGTTTATTTTATGTATTTATGTGATTATTTATTTGTAGAGGTTTTCTGCAATAATAAGTCCATGTCAAATGTTTTGAGAGACTTTGAGAGAGATGTGATCATTGATTCATGACAAATTGATCATCAAAATAGACTTATACATTTTATCAATTAATTTTTATGCTTCTCATGCAATATTTAAGATTATTTTATGTATTTATATGATTTATTTTATTTGCCAAGTTTTTTATCGATTTCAAGTCGAAGTCAAATTTTTGGGCTGTCAAGATTTAGCCAAGTCTGAGTTTTTGAACTATGGTTTGTCTAGTACAACTTATTCGCAAAGCAGCTAAGTGTTTGTCAATATCACCAAGTTCCTCAAAAGGATCACATTTACAGATTATTATCTTTTTAAAAAGGTCAAAATTAAGAAGAAACAACTCTTAAACTTGGCACAAGAAACTCAGAACCTCATGTTCATAAATGACCAAAAGGGTGTGAATTTAGTGACTTTTAGAAATTGTATAACATGCCTACATAGTTGTAGGTATCTTTGTATCCCAATTGTGTTTGTAAATACCAGATTCTTTACGTATAATTGCTATGATTTCTTTATTGGATGCTTCTGCTTTGTATTTATAGTATGTTATAGACCTAATATGTTTAATTGTCAAGTTTTCCAACATCCCTTCTATTACTTCATCCAAAAACTTGTCCTACAACTAATCTTGATAAAAGCTCACCCATATCTAGTCAAAGAATTTTAGTATTATTTTGTAAGGCCTTTGTTTCTATCCATTTGCAAAGATGCTCCGTACATATTAATATATGCCAAAACTTAACCTAAAAGGATGTTTAAAGGATCTAATAAAATCCAGTGCCTAGTGATGGGGCAGGGCATAGTGAACTTTGGAGGTCATATATGGCCACGCCTATTGAGCATTTCTGCAAAGCGTGAACACATGGTTGGTTGTTTCAAACTATTGCTTTATAATTGAGGAAGATAGTGGGATCAATTTTGCCTCTCTTTAGCTTGCTGACAAGTGATAACCATAAGAATTCTAGTGTGCAGTACCAAACATATAAATATTTTTAATTTTGGCAAGTACCTATGATCCCAAAAAAAAAAATTAATAGTTTGCTGAGATTTTGAACAGTGTGCTGTAAATAATTATAAGCAGCTGAAGCCGTTACACTCCCAGAAGATGGTATGGCCCATATCAGTTTGTCTGTGCTGCCACATACATGGAATTTCCATTGTTCAGTTCATGAATAAGAGCTTGAAATCAATCAGTGAAAGCACCACCCAACCTGCTCAATTAGTATTCCAACTGGCTGGATCTCTTTGGAAATGAAACAGATAATCTTGTAGGAGGAGGTGGCATAGTGTTTGCAAAATTTGATCTTATAACTATTCCCCACAATCAGAGTTTGACTTCAATAAGGAACAGCACTAATCATTCTGCTTAGTAAATTAGTACTCCAACTGGTTGGGGCTCTTCAGAAGTTGGACAGTTAATCTTGTTGAAGGAGGTGGCATTATGTTTGCAAAATGTGCTGAAGTTCAGCAGTCATGTTGTGACCAGAGGTGGTTTATCATCTCAGCTGTCCTCCCAAAATCTGTTCTTATAACCATTCGCTACCTATCATGTGATGTGGCTTTTTAAAAGAATGAGATATTTTTGCATTTTTTTGGCACATTAAAAAAAAAAGGAAGTTCCTTGGATTCCTGAGGTATAGGCCATCTGAAATCTATATATGTTAGCAAGAATGCATTTTCAAATAGTTTGAAGCCCCTGCATAACATTCCAAGCCAGCTTCATAGGCAATGCCTGATTGAACAACCTGATATTTTTTTATCTTTAGGCCCCATTATTTTCTTTATTTTGTGATTATAAAACAAGAGACAAGTGGATGCTTGAAGTCATGATCTATAGCTCTTCAAAAAAACTACATTGGATTGTGATGCACTGATCTTCAATTTGCTTGGGCAGAATACTTACAGATAGAAGGTAATTCAGGACAGCTTAGACAGATTGAATTCAGTCAGCAAGGATTTCCCATTTATTGGTCAGTCTAGTTAATTTAGACTTATTTTAGCCATCACTGGTTCCTAGGTGTCCTGGAAAGACTGCCTTCTTGGAATTGTAAAACTATGAGAATTTCAATTTTCAACCTCTGGTGATACTGAAAAAATGACACTAGATTTATGATTTTTTATGACCTGAGGGAAACCAACTGATAGGTATCTAGGATCCACAATATGAGTGTTAATTCTCTATTGACAAGCAAAGAGAACAGCCCAGTGTAATCAGAAAAATGAAAATATGTGTCTTGACCTCTCTCAATGGCTGGCAACCCGCATACCTTAGCTCTCCTTTTAGCCTCTGATATTTGTCTTGCAAGCCATTAACTAAATATTTAATATAATAAATAGGTAGGGGCCCAAAGGATCTCCTTGGCAAAGGCATATTGTAGGTTTGAATTAAGGTCTGTGATCTTTGTCAATTGAGATGAGAAGGGTGAAGAGCACAAAAGATTTACTGAGAGGGGGGGGGGGGGGGGAATCAGTAAATCAATTACGAACTTTTATTTCTTAATCTTTTCAAATTTCATTACAATCAACTTTTTGATATGAACCAATTTCCACAAGTTGACACAACTTTATTGAAGTAATTTCTTTTTCAAGTAGGCACCAACCTACAAATTTACAATAAGATGATTTAGTAGAATGAATTCCACAAGGAACACCTAGACCTCTCCAAAATTTAGTAGACACCTGCCTACAAGGAGCACCAACCCCTAATGCAAGGCACCAAACCTTGACTTGATGGAAGTGAGACTGCCTTCAATCTGATCTGCACAAGCCCAACTCTCCAATCTGCTCTATGTGATCCAAGATATCACCTTCAGCCCACACAAGGAGGTAGGAATCTGACTGATCTGCAAGTCTTCAAAATTACACAACCACACCTTCAAAGCAAGAATGAATTGCACATATATACTTTGATCTAAGATTGTGCCTCTTGATGAAAGATCATAACTTTGCCTCTTCAACATTTACTCATACCCCTTCATTAATCCGATTTTCTGCCTTAATGATTTTGTTTTGATTATTTTGACTATGTTACTCCAATAGTGAACAGATCAACATACTCTTTCAGGTACGAATGATTGTGTCTCCCCTTTTTTTTTTTTTTTTAACATATAAGCATTCTTAGTTACTTTTAGTGTTTACGTCTCTTTAAGAGACTCTCCCCTTTTTTTTATTAAAAAATAACATTCTTTTTAGAGATTACGCCCATCCAAAAAGGCACGACACTTCAAGATTATTGCGGCCTTTCAAATATCGCGTCCTCAAGCACTCTCGTCTTTTGGTTATGCGTCTATTGAAGAAATCGCGTCCTCTCAAGTTTGAGATCGCGTCTATTCATTAATGATTAACATTCGTGGTGTTTAAATTTTTCCGCAAGTTCATTAACCAAATTCCGCATCTATTCAAATACGTCTATTCAAGTTCCGCATCTGTTCATTCTGGCAGTTATACTGAAGCATGTTCTTTACTGAAACGTATTCTTTTAATAACACATCTTTTAATATTTGAGTCATCATAAACACGTCTCTTAATGAAAGCATATCCCCTTAAAATTTAACAAGTTCATTAACCAACCTGTTAAGAAGAACATACGAGTTCCTTTCATAGAATAACCAACACGTATTTTGACAAAGATACGCGCCCCTTAGTCACAGATTAATTAGTTTTTAATCAATCTGGAAATAATCACCATCTTCAGACTGATACGTGCCAAGATCTTCAAGCTAACTTCTCAAAATACGTACCAAGCCAAATACGTATCAAGCTCCAAGATATACTTCTCCACATTTATTTGTTTTCTAACTTCAAACTGAAACATGTATATTTCTTTGATCTGATATTTATCTATAACTCTGATCTGATATTTATCTATAACACTGAAATGCATGCTTCAATCTGTAGACTGTTAATTTTTCTATGTAACACACTTAGCCACGTACTAAGCTCGATTACATACCAAGCTCTTTGTTTGACATCAATGACAATTTTTCTAACAAAGGGTGGTAATACAACTGCTTATCCAGCCAACCAGCTGACTGTTCAATACCAAAGCTTGTAGTGCCATGAAGATAAGGTTTGAGGCCTTGGACATGCCCAATGTAATAAGAATGCCAGGCCTGTCTTAGTTTTGAAGATAGTGTATGATTTCTTCCACTGCTAAAACGCTTTTGCATGGTAGCAATCTACTTGGATAGAATCTTACAAGCCATGTTGCAAACTGCAATTGTCAATTGTTGATCTATTGGTCAGTATTAGGTTTTTGGAATCATAGGAAATTTTGTTGCATTTAAGGCCTTCAGCATTTGCTGATTCTGTATGGATTTTTCAAAGAGTTCCATCAAATCAAATTTAATCAGGTTCCAAAACATCTGATACAAGAGGGCTGGGAATCCATGAGTTCCTAAAGCTTTGTATTTTTTGAGAAGACTGTTGCTTTTATTTACTCCCAAATAACCAGTGTCAAAAATGTTCTGTTGTCTAGTTCTATCAGTTTTCGGATGTTTTATAAAAATTTAGTTTGGGCTTTGATTTTTCTTCTTATCTTTCCTTCTCCTGTCCATAAGGTGCTGACAAAACTGTGGCCTGCTCCAATATTTCTTCTCTGGTCAGGATATCTGTGGCTGGACCTGATTTACAATGATGCATGGTATTGAACTGATGTTTATTTAACACAAACTTGCGAAAAAAAATTGTATCGATTTTTCCTTGCTAGATCCAAGTTTGATTGTATTGTGAAAGCAAACAGTATTCCTCCTTCCCTTGCAATGTTTCTAATTCATGAATATGTTGGTGTTCTTGTGCAGCTGAAGCAAAGGTTAAACCCAATTCTCTGATTTGTTTATGTATTTGCCTGAGTTTCCGTTAATTTTGTTGATTCTAAATAAAAACATTACCAAAGATTTGTCTATTCCATACTTTCATTCTTCCTATAAGGTGTTTGATAACCATTCCTGGGAGGATCCCATTGAGCCATAGCCTTTGTGTTGTAGTACAGGATTTGCATCTGAAATGAAGCTCCTCATGGTCTGCTAGTGATTCCCATTCTACACCTCCCAGGCCATGCAATATTCTGTCTGTGGAGTTTCACCCATATCTATCATTACATGGTTCCTAACATAATTGAAGACTCTTACATGTTTGGTCAACTCAAGCTATTTATTAGATTAATCTGAAGACAGATCAGTAAAGCTAGTGTAATAAGCTAGCCTAGCCATATAATGTTCTCATACCTCATCCTTGTAGTTCTCACTACTAAGACAACTCATTTAAGTCAAAAAATAACTGAAGCAGAGTCACAGAAATCAGATTGTCAAGGCAGAACAAAGACCAATGCACACTAAATGATTCAGACACTCTGGGTGTTGAAGTCACACAAAAACAAAGCATATGTGATGGGATTCAAATCATGTTGAATTCATCCTGTTAAGAGACAGCCAACAGAGACAAGTGCAGCTGCTGTCAAACACATCCAAAACACGACAAGAAGATATAATCCATGGCATTTTGGGAAGCTGAAACATTCTAAGCATCATTTGGGCTTCTTGCCAACCTCCTCTTGCTTCTCTTTCCATTCTATAACTCCAAGAGAGGTGTAATGTCCCCATTCTTGCGAGCATCAGGGTTGGTGGATTAGCCTATTATGTCAATCCTCATAGGCTAATGGTTATGGATAGAGGGTCTCTTGAACGGGCACTTGGTCGGTAAAATGCAGTATTAGTATCCGGAGCTTGGTGACGAGGTGGATTTGTGCATTTGGTGTGTTACTGGAGATTAAAATGATGATCTTCACCACTTATTTCACCTTCTCAGGTTTAGGGACCATGTGTCTATATTTTAAAGGGGTCACTTTCTATTTTTCAGTTACTATTCATGACTAAAGTGAAAAAAAGACATAACTTAAGTGAATAGTGCTTTTTTAATGAATAGTGATTTCAATGTCAAATTATAAAAGAACTTGAGAAAGTTCGACCCATTCATGTAATGGATATGTTTGTTGAATGAAACTTGGAAGTGTGGAGTTTGGGAAAGAGGGAAACTAGGGTTCCTGATTTCTGCAGTGGGTGAGCCTGGAGGGGGCTTATTGTTCGTATTTTGGCTTCTTGATGGTGTGAAATACCACCCTAAAGTTGCTGGTCAGTTTCTTGTTGCTTCATTTGGAGACCTACGTTGCTGTTAGAAGATTATTTTGTGCATCTTTTGAGTGGGGTTTGATGGCCATAGACCCCAATCACACTAACAAGGGAGCTGCTTACGTTTTTTGAAGGATTTGGAGCTGATTTTGATATCTACAGCCAGCCGCCATACTTGAGGGTTTTGAACAGCAAGAAGAAATAAAAACGCCTCCCTTTAGAGGCTGCAATCTCTTCCAAAGTGGGCGCCTGTTGTGACCTTTTTCACACATCGCCCCATTCAAATGGGGACCCCTAATTTTTGCTCCATTCCGGTCTTTTGGCTTGGGTTTTTCCTCTCTCTCTCTCACTCTGTCTCTTTTCTGATGTCTATCTTTTCGAGTTCTGCCCGTCTGTGAACTTAAACGAGTGAAATTTGGCCAAGTCTGGAAATTAGGGTTTTGTCTTTCTGGTCAGTTCAGAGGTCGAATAAAGTGAATAAATTGAAATTTGAGCTTAACATTGTTGTCAGTATGCTTCCAGCTGGCTCTCAGCAAAAATTTATCAGATTCCAAGGTACTTACTATTTTTAGTAAGTGCACAATTCAGGGCAATTTGTCAGCGTTCTTGAGATTCTGACAGTCACACTGCGTTCGGACCATATCAAACTACTTACATGCAAAATTTGAGCAAAAACGGACAACTTACTATTTTTAGCAGTCCAGCTTCCGAGACGAATTTCAGGGTGCAGATGCAGAGTTCTTCTTTGCATGTCTGCATATTCCTTCTGGGTTTTTCGAGACCTTCGCGATGATGTAACATGCAAGACGAAACGACCACTTTCAGAATTCAGCCTTCCGAGGTTATTTTTAGAGTTTGCATGTCAGGGTTTCTTTTGCATGTCGGGTGATTCCTGATGGGTTTTTCGAGAGCTTCGCGATGGTGTGACATGCAAACGAGGATTCTCACTCAGTAAGGAACTTGCTATTTTTAGCAGGTGTGTCCCGGCAGCGGCCTCCCAGCAGTTCAAAATCACGAGCCGATCGCAGTGCCGCAGAAACAGAGACAAACGGAGATCTTTTGATACGCATGCAATGCAAATTAGGGTTTCCAGCTTCAGAGCCTAAAAATAGGCGTAAAAACTCAGAATCTTCAAAATCCGGTGTAAACCACCGCGATCAGCGTTCTTCAGGCTATCTGCTGGTAAAATTTCAAGTCAAACGGAGCACTTACTATTTATAGTAAGTCAGATTGGAAACATGCTAAAAATAGTAAATCAGTTGCATGCGTCAGTGTCAGCAGTCAGGTCACGTGGTGAGGAGCGCCTCATCAAAATTTCAACTCGATCAGAGCTTGGGAGCTATCAGAAACATGAGCTTACTATTTATAGTAAGCCACCTTCAGAAACAGGCTATAAATAGCAGGGTGACTAAAAGTGGCAGTGTCGACAGGTTGATAAGCCAGTGAGGATGCAGTGTGCAAAATTTCAAGTCATTCCGGGCTTCAGAGACGCAAAATCAAGAGACTTACTATAAATAGCAGGGCACGTAAGCTGGCGAAGATGATGAAAATTTGTCTAAGTCTGGAACTTCAATCCTGCAGCTATGGAAAAATGTGCCCAGCTAGTGAGGAGGCATGAAAATTTTCTAAGAGTCAAGCTCGTCCTTCTCCAGGGGCAAAATGCGCCCAAGGCACAAGTAGTCAAAGAAAGTCAATGATTTCTATCCTGAAGGCATGCTGAAATGCGCCCAAGTTGAGAGAGTTGATGGCAAAAATTTTCTAAGTCTGGAGTTTATCCTCCTCCACCCCCCAAATGCGCCATCCTTCATGCAAGTTCAAATGCGCCCAGCAAGTAAGAAGGTCAAAAGGTCAACAAAGTTTACCCTTCCCACATGCTGAAATGCGCCCACCTCATAAGAAAGTTAAGGAAAATTGCTAAGTATGAAATCCATCCTCCTCAAAGGGCAAAATGCGCCCAAGTTTCAAGAGGGTCAAAGCAAAGTCAACGAGCTCATCCCTCACCTAGGTGGAAATGCGCCCAAATCATGCCATGTGAGGACAAAAATGAGAAGCTGAAAAGTCACAAGGAAAGGCGTTAGAAAGTTATCCTCCTCTACATAAAGAATGCGCCCATATTTGAAAAGGAGTCAACCAGTCAACAATTTTATCCCTCACCTAGGTGGAAATGCGCCCAAATGAGTCAAGTGAAGACAAAACAATGGAATATGAAGAGTCATCCTCCTTGCATGTCAAAATGCGCCAAGTTTAGATGGTAGAGGTAAATGCAAAGTGGTAAGTGGAGTAAAAGGTGAGTGAAAATACCTCAAGGCGTGGTCATGCTTGGTAAAGGCTAGGTGTTTTTCCTTCTTCAAGCCTCAAATGCGCCTAAAGTGTCAAGAGTTGAAAATATTTTTTTCTAAGGCGTGGATTTGAATTTCCTCCTCAAGTGTGCTAGGCGCCAAGTTATAAGGTGTTAAAAAAAAAAAAAATCCCAAGACGTGTGAAGTATGCTAGGCGCTTTTATTTCTCCAAGTGCTACTTGCACCTGAGGTGATATGTGTTAAAGGTGTTGAAAATGATTGCTAGGGCGTTGGAAATTTTATGGAGAATAAAATACAAAAGATGAATAATGCATGCCTAGGCGTTGAAATTGCCAGATGAAGAGTAAAGAAAATTTTCTAAGTAAGTTGACGAAATGAAATTTTCTCTCGCAGGCAAGGCAGACAGAGTTGAATAAAATTTCCTAAGGCAAAAAAAATTTTGGAGGTGATCAAAAAAAATTTCTAAGGCACAAAGTATTTTCTTCCTTAGAAAATAGGCCTAGGACTCTGAGGTGATAGGAATTTCCTGTGACGGGTAAAATTTGTCGAAGATGAAAATGCCAACTCCACAAGATTGATAAAAATTTTCCAAGTCAGAGCAAAATTCTCAGAGAAGATCGAAGAATGGATTTAAATTTCACAAAAGAATATTTTCTAAGGTTCAAAATTCAAGAAAATTAAATGAACCCGTTCGTTGTGCACCCATGAGTTCGGCGCGTTCTGGAGAAAATTTTCTTCTGGGTATCGAAGATTATCAATGAGGAGTTGATTTTAAGGTCTTCCCCAGCTTGTCAAGGATTTTGGGATGGAGATTTCAAGAGGGCACCAGGTTGATGAATTTCCTAAGGGAAATTTGAAGATTTTCTAAGGCAAGTGTGAGGAAAATGTATTTTCAAGGTGAAATTCTCCAGATGATGAATTTGGAAGAAACTGCCTAGGTGAATTTGCTTAAACCCTTCGTAAAGATAGTCTTCCAAAGCCGGAGTTGAACGAATTTGAGTATCGGAGCTCCAGCAGGTGAAATGAATTTCTCAAAGATGAAGTTTATCTAAGGCATGAACTTGAACACAAAGTTGGCAATGAACGCTTGGAGATCAAAGCATGAAAATCAGGTAAGTGAGTTAAGTTTATATCATGAAGTATTCTAATACCCCTCTCCTTGCTTGTTTTGCAGGAGAAATGTTGAGGCCGAGCACGATGACTTGAAGTGGAAGCACGATGAAGATGAGTTTCAATCTCGAAGGAGAAAATTTGCAAGAAAATGGCTAAGTGTTAGACTTAGTATAACTCAAAGTGACAAAGATGAAGACCCTCAAGTGGAAGAAATCAAAGAACAACGCCAAGAAAGAAGATCGAGAACAGTGTGAACGCGTCTACAAATGGAATCTTCTAGAAGGATGATGGTGGACATTATGGCACATTTATTACCCCACTCTCCTCTGTGGCGGTTTTTAGGGCATTATTATTTAGGGCTGAGGTGGCACGATTCTGGCCACTCTATTGATTGTAACCCTAGCCGTCTTTTGGGACTTGGCTAGCTATATAAAGGGGGAGTCCCCCTCATTTGTAATAGATTAGAATTAGATTAGACATTGGAATAGTAGACATTGAGAGAGCATTAGCATTAGAGCTAGATAGTGTAGCATTGTAGAGCATTTTTGCATAATTTGGAGAAGAAAGAAAGTTTTCCCTTTGAAAACTTTTGAGGGGATTGTTGTGTAACACATTTTATGATAATAGATCTTTTCATTGATGATGGAATTCGTCTTGTCATGAAATGCTAGCAAGGTTTCTTCTTCCTTTCGTATCCAAGTAGCTTAATTTCATGCTAGTAGCTTACTTTGGTATGTGGTGTTTTATTGAGATAGCTTCGCTTTATTCCATACCACTAGCGGCTTGTTGATGATAAGTCCGCCTTGTGTGGTCAACTGGACATTACATTGAGTTTAACTTCGGTTGTGATTTATATGCTTATATGCGTCGTTGTGATGGTGTATGCATGTTAAGTCATAATTTGAACATCTTTTGCTATTTCGAAGATTGCACGATTTTGCTGAGGCTGTCCGGAGAGGCTAGGTGAAATCGGTTGAAGTCTATTGAAACAAAGCTCCACATACCCTGCATTTAGAATAGAACATAAACTTCTTAGGCCCTACACCCTTTTAAATTCAGTTCATTTCCGGTTAGAATTAGGAAACTTGCGCTCACCTGCCAAATCATTTGAATCACACAAAAACCCTTAGTCTACTGTTTGTTGTTAGCCGCCGAACAATTGTGTAAGTCCCCTTGAAAATACCAGCAATATCACATCGAGCCAAACTGAGCCTATTCGCACTTTAGGAACCTTGGAGTTGAAAGCATGATCTTACTCGCAATCTTAGCATGCTGAATACTTTGTTCAAGAGAGGATAGGGAAGCCGTTGGCAACTTTATTCTGTGTTGGTGCGGTCTCAAAAACCACGTCAACAGCGCCCTTACCCTAAGAAGCCCTTCAATTCGTCTCTTGGTAGGAGAATCTCGTATTTCATGTTGTGTGAGCAATTAATAGAGGGCGGGTACTGTAGCAAACACTATTCACAGTGCTGTTTTGGCTGTAAGTTAAAATCTATGACATTTGATGTGTATTGTTGAATCTGATGTAAGTTATATCTCTGATGCAATCTATTATGTAATGAAGAACTTGCATTTGGCTTCGTATATCAAGTATTTTATCAAATGTGTCTTGATAGATTAGTTCATTCAAAGTCTTTACTTCATGTACACGTTCTTAGCTCTTATTTCACATCATTATCGAGTAAAACTCAAAACACAAAAAGGGAAAAATACCTAAACAAGCAAAATACCAAAAACAAACAAAGACAGGCCTAGAGAATCTCAGTGGAACCAATCACAGCAGAGTGTCGGTTCATCACAAGAGGTAATTTTGTAACAACTGAAAGTAGTTTTCTTAGGTGTTCTTGCAAAATTATTTTAGTTAAGCTATTGTTGCTTTGGCCTACGAGTCATAGAGAAATGATCTAAGGATTGGGAGAGTGATGGCAGTTTGAGGAGTTGTCTGGTGTTTGGACATTGCTGTCCTTGGAAGGAGTGTCCAGGTAAACCTAGAAAAGACAGTAAACCATTTCAAACAGCTCTTGAGATAGCGACTTGAGGAGTTTCATGCTCACTCTTCTGGAGTTTTGATGCAAATTGGTTTCTCCAGGTCATATGTTGTTTCTAATTTACATGCTCTCTTAATTGGCATTACAAGTTTCCTTCCATTGCTAAGCATGCTTACATTACTAGTTTTCTATAGTTCCACACATAAAACAGAAGCTCCTCAAATCAATTTACATTAAAGTTGAAAATAATTCACACTGATGAATTATATAATGGAATATCCACGCTAATTGGTCATTTACCTGTGTTCCACGGAGTTTCCTGATAGGGGGGCATGGGGACGCAGAAATGCAGGGACCAAGGGCCTAAGTTTGGGGACGGCGCGGGAACAGCAGGGGGGCGGTGCTGATATATATATAGTGCTTTAAAATAGTTATAAAAAGATGTATAAGAATTACAATGTTGAATTTACAAATAAAACTTTCGCTAATTACTAATTAAAATTTAAATTACTATAATACTATTAATACTAATTAACAAAACCACCATAAAAATAAAAAATATTAGAATGTCAACTAATCAAACTCAAATGCCATGATATATATTATATATTAAAATTAACTACATTGTTACATTTCTCCTTGCAAGTAAGCATCAAGGAAGATTGTTCAATTGGATGATCATGACAATATTATAGATGAAGACTTGTAGCCAAACTTGGAAACTTGGACTTGGAGAGTACATGGCAAATCAAATGAATTCAATAGGAGTTTGGAGACAATGCCCCAAATGGGATCGAGGGGCAGCGCCCCTTGCAGGGGTCGAGAGGCAACGCCCTGGCCACCAAGCCCAAATTAAGACCTTCAAAACCACACAAACCTTCATTGTGTACATCATTTTGCATTTACAATTAGACCCAAATTAAGACCTTCAGAGCCACACAAACCTTCATGCCAGACATCATTTTAGGGGTAGGGGGTGAATTGGACTTTTTAAAGTTAAAAAAGGTAAAAAAAAAATTAAAAAGTCAAAAAAACGGTGAACGCAAACCAGTAAAATGTTTTTTCTTTTAATTTTTGCACTTTTCCTCCCTGTCGGCCATGAGAGACGCCTGGGTGTCCCCGGGACAATCAAAGGACTCCTAGGAGTCCCATGGACGTCTCGGAGCCATCTCGAGCATTCTGGCGGAGGTGGTGCAGTGGTGGGGAGACGTTTCCTCCACGTCCCCACGTCTCGAAGACATCCTCGTCTTGGAAACATGGGGATTGGGGGGGAGGGGGGCAACGTGTCCCCGTGGTACACTACTCATTACAGATCATATATACTCCCCAATGGCTCCTCCAATCTTTCTGAGAGAAGATTCTTGCCAATATTCACTAGGAAGAAGAGGTAGCCTAACCCAAACAATAACTGCATTTGGCAGATCACCAATGGGACTGAAAGTCAGAAACTAATGCTTCATAAAGAGGCCTGTTCGTTTTCATAAACCAAGGTTCCCTTTGGAAGACAAGGTCCTTTTCCTGTTTGGTAAAAAACGTGGTCATATTCTTGCCAATATTCACTAGGAAGAAGAGGTAGCCTAACCCAAACAATAACTGCATTTGGCAGATCACCAATGGGACTGAAAGTCAGAAACTAATGCTTCATAAAGAGGCCTGTTCGTTTTCATAAACCAAGGTTCCCTTTGGAAGACAAGGTCCTTTTCCTGTTTGGTAAAAAACGTGGTCATGAAGTATGACTTAGGCATCATCAACATGTCTGCCAATCCCATTGGCTTCCACTTTTTTTGTACCCACATTCTCAAATTTTGCATATTGGAAAGTGGTGAGTTGTAACCTTAGAGGATTTATATGTGTGGATAACAGCCATTCACCTTCTTTGCTGGAAATGAGGACTTTATAGCTATTTCTTCGGCATGGTGCTGGATAAGTGCTTCAGTCCCTCCTTGTAGATCTGGTTAAACTCTGGTAAAACTGCTGTTCAGAAAGATGTGTGATTTTGACCAGGAAGAGGTTGGAGAGAGGACATGGCCACTGAAGAGGGAGGAAGCCTTTGAGCTGGCCAAAAGAAAACTGAAAGGAGGATGTTCTTGCTGGCTGGGGAGTGACATAGGGGCTGGTGTACAGGTGGGATCAACATAAAAATAAGTAGAATTTTCTTGAGATTTGACCTTTTATGAAGAAAGTTGGTAGTTTCCTAATCAAATTTTGATTCACTTTTTGAACCTGAAGAAAATTTAAAGTAATGCACAAGCAACTGTTCTAAAAGAAGAAATCTTAATGCCATCCATTGTGCCTTGTGGGGCTATTTTAATTTAAGTCTACAGCATATATCTCCTCTACTGTCCAGATAAATTTCTATGGGGTTCATTTGTCAAGAACATATAACATTTTGTATTTTCTTAGATTGGAATTGTTCCTTGATTAAATTTTTAAATCTATTGATTCATCTAAAGAAAGTAACTAAGTAATTCTAGGAAACTAGAGAAAATGATTCTAAATGAGGTAAGTGTCATGAAATTGCAAGCATTAAAATGCAAATAAATAAATTAAACTAAATAAATAACAATGTAATACAATTATAAATGTTAAAAATTTAATATTATTATAATTATTATAATATAATATTAATATATTAAAAGCAGATTGTTAAAGATAAATGTGATCACCCAAGTTAAAGAAGTCCATGGCCAGCGATTAATAATCTCCCAAAAGTAGCAATCAACATGAGACAAGGGAAGGCAGGATTAAAGAATGAAGTTAAAAACCATATAAGACAAGGATCAGATAAGACAAAAAAATAAGATAAGACAAAAATATCCTAAGGCAGTGCTAAAAACTAAATAATACGTCCCTTTGTGCAATAGAATATATAAAGGCATGGAAATGTGAAGTTAGAGGGGGGGAAGAAAAGGAGATTTTGAAAAAAAAAGAAAGGCAAGATACATGAATTAAAGGGGACAGAAGAAAGGCAAGATACATGAATTAAAGAGGACAGAAATACAATAAATATTTCTGAGTATAGCAGCAGTTATATTAATATATTATAATCATATGGGATCAAAGGAATGATATCCAGAAATGCATCTGCAGTCAGGGAAGCGATTGGAGACAAGCAAAGTGAGTCTGGAAACAAACAAGCAAGACAGCGATCACTAAATCAGGCATAAAGAATCAAGGTCTGCATTTCCTAAATCAGAATAATCATTAATCATTATTGGTGCAGCAGTCCGGTTACCCAAACTAGTGGTATGAGACCAAATTTGCAGTCATATAAGGCAGCACTATTCAATATGAATGACTGTAATTATTTAATTGGACATTCCAGTTACTAATAATATATTGCTGCTATTGTCATGCGATTGATCTTTGTTGTCATATGCCTTGAATGTTCAGCCATGATGAAAGGAACTGAGACTACAAGAGAGGAACGGTGATGGGGCACTCTCCTAGGTACGCCACCTCAAATGGGGACCTGATGAGCCCCAGGAGGCCAAGGGGGTACAGAGAGTACTGCCTTTAGGCTTAGGAGAGACGGCATTTTCAAGGCACCCATTGGAATCTCACTCCTCCATCATGGATGATCAGCACAGGGAGTCAAATCATAGGGAGAAGGAAACGATTGGCAAGATGAGGGGATAAAGGAAAAGACACCTCCTAGATAGATCACCTCATATGGATGGCATGTGCCACATGAGGCCGAGGGAGATGGTATATCCCCTTGGATCTGGGGAAAAAGGGTCCAAGGCACCCCATCAAGTCACATTCTCCCATTCTCTCCTATGATTGAACCCTCCAAGGATGCTAGAGCACTTTGTGATTGAATTAATGTTTGGCCCTGAGTTTATTAATATCTAATTATGAAAATCTGCTAATTATTATTATTGTGGTAAATGATTCTAATCTGCTAATCAGTTTGATTATGGTAAATGGTTCTAACCTGTGTGCAGGGCTTCAATCAGAGGAAAGGTATTATCTAACCCCATTGTTATTTAAATTGGGGAAAATTAGGGCAAATTTGGGGCACTCCCAATTAGGGGACATTACAGTAAGTTAATGGCATCTTCAAAAACTCTAGCGTAGCTTAATTTGAGTGCCATTTCTTTAGTTTCAGTCTTTCTATCAAATCACTCATGCAGGCACAGTTTTGGCAGACTACATGAATATTTATTCTCAACTCAGTTTTAAACTGAGATTCATTGGTGCTATTTCTTAAATGGGCACATTAGAACCTCAGACAAATTTTCACTGATAAAGTCAAAATAATAATATTATTCCCTGTCTCACACACATTTTGCCACCCCAAAACAAACCCCTCCTGGGAATTTCACCGACATATACAAACTTAATAATTTTTACCTTCACGATTGAACCACTTCCCCCACATGTTGAGCATGTAGATTCCAACCGAAATGCACCCCGTTGCTTTCTAATCTGAAAGCATCAAGAACATCATCTATTAGAGTAACCATCTAAGCCAATCGATGAATATCATAACAACAAAGTCAACCAAAACCAGTTGATTATTTCTAGATAAATAGCATCCCAATAGAAAACTAGTACTACAAAGTATTAACCACCAACCGTCCCAGATCCTTTACAATCTCTGCATGTCTGAGGTTTTGTCCCAGCTGGCACACCACTTCCATCTGAAGAATGAAGAATGAAATTATTACCCACAATATATCCTTTAAAAACAACATGATTTGCAGTTATCCTTGAAAAAGTTCAAAACAAAGCAAGACCACAGTAAACTTGCAAATTTGAAATGCCAAAGAATTTTAAGCTGGCAAAACTCATGATATCGCATCCCTTTGTTATACTGTAATAACATTTCCAGTACGGAGCATGGTTCCTACTAAGGAAATTATAAGAGTTCCTCATGCAGTGTAACAAGCTTTATTGAAATTGATACCAAATCAGTTAAGGAAAATACATGTAATTAATTCAAAGGAACCTACAGTTGAAATAGAAATCCAAAAGTCCATACAAGCCAACAACATATTGCAGCTCACCCATTCAAGGGTTAATAGAGAACTCTAATAATAGAAGGGAGAAGAAATGGCAGGTTCCGCAGAGTGGGATGAAGTTGAATTTGATGGTGCTTCCAGAGGGAACTTAAGAGTAGCTGTTGCAGACAATATTTTGAAGAGATATTAAAGGAAATTTTGTGTTAGGGAGCTCACTATTCCTTGGAATAAAAACTAATAATGGAACAGAATGGTTGGCTCTCTAGCAGGGATTAAGGCTACCTATATTGCAGGTATCCATGGTGTGGAGATAGAAGATGACTTTCAAGAGGTCGTTAATGCGGTAACTAAACATTATTAACCTAATTGGCAATTAAAAGCCATGTTGGAAGAGGCTTTAGTATGGATGGAAAATTTTGAGAATATTAAGATATCTTATAGAGAGATAACCAAGTGGCCGAGTACTTGGCCAATCAAGGTGAAACTCTTTAATGAATTCTCTGCACTGGAAAGTAGGGATGTATTGGATTGGGAGGAATTAAATAGTATAATATTGACAGGACAGCCCCCATGATTATAAGTGTTATAAGATCATGGGAAGGTATGGCATTATTATGCCAAAAGCTTTTCTTTAGAACACAAGTTGCTTAATGCAAAGTAATATTAATGATGGGTGTCGTGGATAAGTGTAAGGGAGATAGCTTTGTGAGTTGAATTAGCCATTTCACATATATGATAAGATGGCAGTATTCAATGCAAATAGCTGGTTATATGTAGGGGGAGATTTGCTGTGAAGAAGATGAGAAGTGTTTTGTGTTTACTGCTCTTGTGTTTGGGTTTTCCAATTTGGCTGGAGAAATTGCAAACAAGTGTATTATGGCTATTGTTAGGGGGCATTCATGATGCTTTGGCTATGCTAGTGGTGGATGCAAGACCATATGCGCCACGGGCCTTTTTCGGATCATAGACTGAAACATATTTTAAAGTGCTCCACAGCAGGAAACCTTAGTGTCATAAAAGTTATCCTAGGTGTCGAAGGACTGACAGAAAATGGGAGAAAGAGGTCAAGGGTCTATCCCAGAGGATTTTACTGAAACATATTTTAAAGTGCTCCACAGCAGGAAACCTTAGTGTCATAAAAGTTATCCTAGGTGTCGAAGGACTGACAGAAAATGGAAGAAAGAGGTCAAGGGTCTATCCCAGAGGATTTTAACAAGAAACTAAAAATGGCAGTTCAAGATGAGGAAGTTAAAGAATGTTTCCAAGATTTGCTGGTGAAGTCACCTTCTCACTCGGATGATGAAATGGAGATGAAAGCAAAGTTAAAAAAGGTACAGATGGAAAACGAGGTGGGAGATAATGTTATGGCAGCCTCCTCTGCAGTGGAATTCAGGGCAATGTAAGCAGAAACTAGTGAGCTTATGGTGGATGTCATTATGCAGGAGGAATTTCACAAAGACTCGCAAATGGTGATACGTGACATGATTGTATCTGTACAACAGGTCACACTTGAGGTGTCAAGTGGAATACCATGCCACCATTGGATAATGGCTCCATTATGTGGGCTGTAAAGAGGACAGAGGTGTTTGAGGGCATAAAATTTCATGGAGTAATGAATGCTGATTGGGGTTTACAAGCGAGCTTGTGACAGATGGCTAACAGTACCTCTAAACAAAGGAATGACCAACCGGACAGTGACAGATTTACTTTGATAATCTATGTTTGTATGCAGTTTCCTGTGTTTAGTGGTTTTTTTGTGTTGACTGTGGTAGTTGTTTTATACATAGTTTACTGGTTTTTATCACATGGTTGTCTAGTTTCACTACTTTTCCCAATTTATGGGTTGTTCATGCAGTTTATGAATTATCTCTGTAGTTTCTGTAAGTTTGACTGTTTGTAGAATGGTTGGGGCACAGCATATAGGAGCCCAATATTTTAATTACATCTCAGAAAATTAATGAAAACAACAATCTAGCATGTGTAATTAAAAATTAAAAAATACATCATGAATAATAAACTGCAACAATGTGTTTTTTAAAAAGAACACACCGCACCTCAGAAAAAATAATGAAGACAACTATCTAGCATGCATAATTGTAAATTACATCATGAATAATCAACTGCACCATTTGTGTAATTCAAGCAAACATAAAATTGTGTACAAATTGTGCAGAAGAATGGTATTATGAAAATTATTATGGTTTACTAATGATAAATAAGAAAAAAGTAAATTATGATTGACTTCTAAAGTATTTGGTTTCTTACTTCAACCAAAATTTAATATTAACTTGTCTCCAGTCCCAAATTTTAATCAAAATCAGAATAGTTATTAATCTGAAGAGATGAATCATTGTACAAGAGCACTAATGCACACATGAGACAATCAATTATGTATCAATCAATCAGGACCCAGTTGACGTGGTTTTTGAGACCGCACCAACACAGAATAAAGTTTCCCAACGGATACCCTATCCTCTCTTGAGCAAAGTATTCAGCATGCTAAGGTTGCGAGTAAGATCATGCTTTCAACTCCAAGGTTCCAAATACTTATAATACCCTCAGTTGGTTTGATGTGAGTTGCTGTGTTCTCACGAGGGGACTTACACAATTGTTCGATAGCTGACAACAGACAGTAGACTAAGGGCTTTGCGTGTAATTCGAATGATTTGGCAAATGAGCACAAGTTTCCTAATCCTAACCAGAAATGAACTAAATTAAAAAGGGGTGTAGGGCCTAAGAAGTTAATCTTTTATCTAAGGATGGGACGTGGGATCAATCTCGACAGACTTCGACCAGACTCTACTCCGCCTCGCGTTGGACAACTTACACAAAGTCGGTGCAATCTTCAAGGGAGTGACAAGAGGTTTTCAAATTATAACTCAATATGTAAGCACCGTCAGAACAACGCATACAAACACATGAATCACAATCGAAGTTAAGTTTGTAAAGTTTTCCAGTTGACCACACAAGGCTAGCCTGCCGTCAGCAAGCCGCTAGTGGTATGGATAAAAATGAAGTTGCTCAATTAACACCACAAGTCCACAACTAACATCTACTTGCATGAAAATGAAAACTATTTTAAGTCACTTCAAGATGCTACGTGAATTGGAAGGATGAAGAAGCCTCAACAACTATTCACAACAAAGAAGAATTCACCATCAATGAAAATTCTTTTATTATGAAAGCATACATGACAACTTCTTACAAAGTATCCAAAGGGAAGACTTTCCTTCCTTTTCAATCTAAACTACTACGCTAAGATATTACAACTAAAGTACCTCCGCTATGCTCTCTAATCTGACGTCTAAATTCTACTTCTGCCTCTAAGTCTAATGAGGTACAAATGAGGGGGACTCCCCCTTTTATAGTTTGCCAAGTCCAACGGACGGCTTAGATTACAATTGGCTGGATGGCCCAGATCGTGCCACCTCAGCCCTAAACAAGATTTGCCCTAAAAACCGCCACAAAGGAGAGTGGGATAATAAATGAGCCATTAATGGCCACCACCCTTCTAGAAGATTCCCGCTTGCAGAGGCGTTCACACTGTCCTTGATCTTCTTTCTTGACGTTGCTTTTCAACTTCTTTGTCACTTGAACTAACACTTAGCCAATTTCTTGCAACTTTTCTTCCTTCATGTGGAACTCGTAACTTTATCTTCCTCCGAAGGTTGTAATATCATCGTGCTTCACCACTTCAAGTCATCGTGCTCTGGCCTCGACATTCCTCCTGCAAAACAAGCGAGGAGAAGAGTATTAGAACAATTCACAATATAAACTCAACTTACTTATCTGATTCTCATGCTTTGATCTTCAAGGGCGTATCATTCTTTTGACAATATTAACTTCAACTGCACCCCCTTTACTTTTCCAGCTGAGGCGTTCACAATTTTGATCTCGTTCATCTCTGGCTCAGGAAAATTATCTTCATGAAGAACTTGAGGAAGTTCACCTAGGCAATTCCTTTCAAATTCATCATCTAGAGAATTTCACCTTGAAAACACAATTTCTTCATTTTGCCTTAGAAAATTTTCAAGTTTCCCTTAGGAAAACTCATCAACCCAGTGCCCACTTGAAATCCTCATCCTGAAGGCCGCAGCGAAGCATGGAAGACTTTAAAATCAACTCCTCATCGATAATCTTCAATACCCAGAAGAAAATTTCCTTCAGAACGCGTCGAACTCATGGGTGCACAACGAACGGGTTCATTTAATTTTCTTGAATTTTGAACCTTAGAAAATTATTTCCCTATGAAATTTAAATCCATTTTTCTCATCTGTGAAGATTTCTTGTTGCTCTGACTTGAAAATATTTATTGACCCTGTGAAGCTGGCAGTCACTGACTTCACCTCTGGCAACTCTGCTCATGTTTCAAGAAAATTCCATCACCTCAGAGTCTAGGCGCATTTTCTAGAGGAAGAAAAAAATTGTGCCTTAGAAAATTTTTTTTTTTGAATCACTTAGCATTTTTGAAAAATTTTCCTTTAGAAAATTTTATTCATTCTTCAATCCATCTTGCCAGTGGTGAGAAAAATTTTATCAACTTACTTGGAAAAATTTCCTTGAAAGCACATATCACCTAGCATATTATCTCCACCCTCAACGCTTTACCTTAGGCGCATACCTCACTTCAAGGGGAATATTAACCACGCCTAGCAATACTCATCCATCACTAGCAACACTTTATTTTACCTCCAACGCCTTTAGTAATTTCATTTCACACTTCATGCACTTGGGCGCATTTCTCATGTAGAGGAGAATGAAAATTTTCAAACGCCACCAACAATTGACCTTTCATCACCCACGTTTTTGTCCTCACATGCCCTCTTTTGGGCGCATTTCAGCATGCATGGAGGATTAGAACTTTGACTTGTTGACCTCTTAGCCTCATGGGCGCATTTCACATAGTGAGGTGGACGAGCTTTGTTGACCCATTGACTCACTTGCTGCATGGGCGCATTTTGGCCTATGTGGTGGATGAAAGTTTTTAAACTTAGAAAAAAATTTCCATGTCTCTTGTGAGGGTGCATTTTGGGCATGGTGGGGGATAGAAAACTTTGACTCTCCTTGACTTTTTGTTGCATGCCTCTCAAACATGGGCGCATTTGAACATGCTAGTGGCTGGGCGCATTTGCTAGGTGATGGAGGATGAAAACACTTAGAATTCTTTTATGCCTCTTCATCCTTGAGGGCGCATTTGGAAGTAGCTGCAGGATGAGATCAACACTTAGAAAATTTTCAAACATCATGTCTGTTGAAGAGGGCGCATATTCAAGGTGGAGGAGGATATTTTCAATCACTTGGCCATTTTTGTGACTCCAGCTGAACATGGGCGCATTTTCTTGGTGGTGTAGGATGAAGTCTAGACTTAGTCACTTTTTCTTCATCTTTGCCAGCTTCTTCATGCCTTACTATAAATAGTAAGCCTTTTAATTTTGCATCTCTGAAGCTCAGAACGACTCGAAATTTTGAACACTGCATCCTCATGACCTTGTTGTTCTGTCGACACTACCATTTTTAGTCACCCTGCTATTTTTAGCCCATTTCTGAAGGTGGTTTACTATAAATAGTAACTGCTCGTTTTTGATAGCTCCAATGCTCCGATTGACTTAAATTTGAATGAGGCGCTCCTCACCACGTGACCTGTCAGCAAATATTGACGTATGTACTCGATTTACTATTTTTAGTCAGTTTCCAAATTAACTTACTATAAATAGTAAGTGCTCCGTTTGACTTGAAATTTTACCAGCAGATAGCCTGAAGAATGCTGATCGCGGTGGTTTACACCGGTTTTCGAAAATTCTGACTTTTTACCCCTCTTTTCAGGCTCCGAAGCTGGAAACCCTAATTTGTTCTGCATGCGTATCAAATGATATCTGTTTGCTCTTGTTTCTGTGGTACTGCGATCGATTTGTGATTCTGAACTGCTGGGAAGCGGCTGCCGGGACATACTTGCTAAAAATAGCAAGTTCCTTACTGAGTGACTATCTCCATTTGCATGTCACACCATTGCGAAGTTCTCGAAAAACCCATCAGGAATCACCCGGCATGCAAAAGAAACCCTGACATGCAAACCCTAAAAATAGCCTCGGAAGACTGAATTATGAAAGTCATCGCCTCGTTTTGCATGTTATATCATTGCGAAGGTCTCGAAAAACCCAAAAGGAATATGCCAACATGCAAAGAAAAACTCTGCATTTGAGCCCCGAAATTTGTCCCGGAAGCTAGACTGCTAAAAATAGAAAGTTGTCTGTTTTTGCTCAAATTTAGCACGCGAGTGCCCTGATGCGTTCTGAATGTCGTGTGATTGTCGGAATCTCAAAAATGCTGATAGATCGCCTGTAACTGCAGACTTACTAAAAATAGTAAGTACCTCAGAATTCGATGAAAATCTACTGAGAACCTGCTGGAAGCATACTAACAACAATGTTAGTCTCAACTCTCACGTTATTCACCTTACTCGACCTCAAACTGACCAGGAAGACTCAAACCCTAATTTTCAGGCTTGGTCAGTTTCACACTTAAATTCACTGACGGGCGCAACCTCTCGAAAGGCGGGCAGAAAAGAGACAGAGCGAGAGAGAGAGAGAGAGAGAGAGGAAAACCCAAGCCAAAAGACAGGAATGGAGCAAAGATTAGGGGGTCCCCTATTTTGAATGGGGCGATGTGTGAAAAGGTCACAACAGACCCCTAATAATAATTGGCATGTTGCCTTCATGTTAGCATCCTGGATCAGAGTTACAAGACTGGGACCCAGTAAGCTGATTTTCTGTCAGTCCTAGTGTCATAAAAGTTATCCTAGGTAATAAAACCAAGTAATAAAGTAATTTAAGTGCCAGCACTTCGAGAGGCATATAAGCCTCCATCGAAGGCATGAATAAAGGCAAAATGGTTGTTTAAGCCAAGGTGATGGCCATTAAAGAGGCACATCCTTTCTTATTGCATTCAAGCCACTAAGTGACGGTTATAACAGCCTATGTATGCATTTTAATTAGCCTTTGTTTGAGCCATGACTGTTTAAAAGGAAAGTAAATGTGCCATAAAGGCATGTATTGATAAGAATTTAAGTTAAAACTGCCATTGAATACCTTATCACCAACCATTTTATAAGCTGTGTAAGGGAGGCATAGTAAACTGTTATTCGAGCCTCATTATAGGGGCAGTGTTACTATATTTGGAATGCAATTTATTATATATGGGCACCAAGCTTTAGTGAATCAGTAGGAATTTAAAACCAACAAATTAAGTGGAGGCCGCAGGGCTTAAGCAAAGGAAAAGTATTTTCTTTTGGCATTATTCATTTATGCATGGAAAGTTTTTAGAGCAGCAACCGGAGAAAAGGAAAGGAGAGTGCAGGCATTAGGGAAGAGGAGCTTTACTTTTCTGATTATTATTCTCTCAGTTCTGTGAGAGAGAGACAGAGCGACAACTGGAATGGCAATAGTCAGAGAGTTTGTTTATTCTTTTCAAATGCTTCTTGGTAACTACAGAGAGGTGCGTATACCATGAGGAGGGTGTCTTGATCAGAGGTGTTTGAAAATTATACATTGAGACTGTAGAATTTTAAAAAGAAGAGCAGAGATTGTGTAGAGAGCTCAGACTTAAAATAAGTTTAGTGCAGGTCTGTAAGAGTTGAGTTCTACATTGCAGATTGGTATGCCATATAGCTGCAATAGATAGAGCAAATCTCTGACAAGTTTGAGCAGAGGTTTCAGTTGGATATTCTCTGAGAAATATAAGAAGCATACTAGAATTTCCATTGTGGCAACTGAGTGTCTTGGAGCAGTTCGAATGAGCATTTGAAACTGTGTTTTTGAGACATTAAAAGTGCAGAGCAGAGAGTAACTCGGGCATGTTTTAATACTTAATATTTCTGTGTAAATTATTAGTTTCGTTCTTAATTTTTCAGTTTTAAAAAGAGAGAGTAGTTATTTATTTTTGAAGAATAATATTTGTTTAAACAGAGAAAGATTAATCTGATTTTTCCAGTTTGTAACAAGAATTTAATTTATTTTTCTTCCATTCTGAGATGGACAACAGAACAGAAAATTAATTCTCTGTTTTGTTTAAATGAACGATTTATTTCATTTTATCAGAAAGATTATAATATCAGTTTGATATATATAAATATATACACACGTATTTGTTCATAATGATACATACATACATACATACATATATATATATATATATAAAAAGAAAAGGTAAAAGATATTTTATGTTATGATATTATAAAATACAAAATGAGCTAGATGCTTTCATTGTTGAGATAACTGAATGAAATCAGTTTTAAAATCTGAATTATTGAAAGATTTTCAAACACTTCATCATAGTATTCTTTCAAAAAAAAAGTTGGCATTTAACACCAAATTTATCCAGCGCTATTATTGAATTTTTGTGCATAGAAACATGAAGAAAAACATAGAAAAGTCCGAACTATTTTTAAAGAAGTTATCTTTTTATTATTGTTCGATATTATTATATTATATGTATTTGACAAGTAGTCAAGAAATTAAATGAAAGACAAAGTGTCTTGAGTTGATGACACTGTGTTATCATTGTAAACCATATGTGCATGAAAATAGGAGGGTAGTTTACTCTCAAGGTTTAAGTGCAAGTACTTGAACAAGTGGCGGTTGCCAAGTCCCAAGTTGTTACAAGAACGTAACATGGGTGTTCAAAGTTAGGAGAGCATATCCATCCTAGTCGTTTGCCAACTTAGTGAATTATTGTTTTATGATTAAGTATCCTTAATAAAGGTCATTCAAGTAAGTCAAACAGTCAGTTATGTGTTAAACCCTAGGTCAAAGTGGTTTCCAAGTCAAGTTAGAGGTGTGTGAACTTACGACTTCACTTCCTATGGAAGTGTTTGATATGTTTCAAAACTTTGGCCAAAGTAAAGCAAAAGTCTCTACTTGCATTAGTCGGTTCACCGTGATCCAAATTGCATATCCAACCAGATTGGTCATACTTACTTAGAGAAGTCTAAAGTTGTATGATCGATTGGTTATGTAAGACACAACACTAGAAACTCAGATGCCATACTTGTGGGTTCCTTAGTCTATACTCTTCATGAAGGGTAGGGCCACTTCCAGTTGCAAGGTTTGTGGGGAACCGTCGGTCTGTGGTTGGAGGTAAAGCACTCAGTTGATGCTCTCCCTCTTGCAAACAACAATGCCGAGGCTTGTGAAACAGAAGTATTTTCCAGATATGGAAGAGTTGACCTTGTATCATTATTGTATTATATAAACTTGTAAATGAAAAGTTTAATCTTATTTCTCCAGTTGGAAATTTATATAGTTCAATTTCAAAGTTGTATTATACATTTATTTTATGTTCATGTGCAATAAATGATGTATGAAAATGAAAAAAAAAATTGCATTCCTATTTTTAAGTAGATGCTTGTATTTACTTCTATGGTAAAAACCTAAGTATTTATTTTGTAGTCTGAGTGAGTTTGTTACAATTTTTTACTCGGACTTGGACTCGAACTCACTCGAAATTCAGACTTGGCAGAATGAAAAACCATAAAATATAGAGATTTTTAAGGATTTAAAGCTTTTACCATGCACCCTTCAATAAATCAACTTTCAAGGCCTAATTTGTTAGTTTTAGGATCAGAAATGTAAGCAAGCAGAAAATGCAACACATAAACAATGAACACAATATTTTACCCTGGGAAAACCCTTCTACTCGAGGGAGAAAAACCCAGCAAAATGATCTCTTATATATTAGAAGAATAAGTGCAGAAACTGCATACAAATCAGGCCTTACACAAGGCCGAGTCTAATACAATGAATGGAGACACTTCTCCTTGAAGCGAAATACAAATGATGACACTTCTTCTTAGAATCGAGTCTGTTGCTAGGAGGCGAACTGCTATTGCTGTTGAAGATGCAAATTGGAGAGTGAATGAATTGATACTTGAAATGAGAGGACTCCATCCTCTATAAATACCAAACTAGGCGGCCTTCTCTCTAGGGCCGACCTAGAACAAATATATTTTATTTATAAAAGATGAAGGCCGACCTGCCTTGAGCAAGATATAATTAGGAGAAAATGTCTCCCGCTACTACAACACTAACACTGCCTCTTAGCTAGGGAGGTATTTTCCATATATCCTCGTCATGGAGTTTCTCAACATGATGCCCACAATAGCTACACCCATTTGTGGAAAACCACATCTTAGTCTCAAAGATGTACAAGAGTTCATCATGGATTCTCTCAACATGATGTCCGCAATGGCTACACCCATTTGTGGAAAACACATCTCAGTCTCAAAGATGTACAAGGGTTAATCACGGAGTCTCTCAATGTGATGTCGTCATGGAATCTCTCAACATGACATCCACAATGACTATTCCCATGTGTGAAAAAAAACACATCTCAATCTCAGAGATGTACAAGGGTTCATCACGGAGTCTCTCAACGTGATGTCGTCATGGAGTATCTCAACATGACGTTCACAATGGCTACTTCCATATGTGGAAAGAAACACATCTCAATCTCAAAGATGTACAAGGGTTCATCACGAAATCTCTCAATGTGATGTCGTCATGACATCTCATCTTAGTCTTAGAGATGAACAAGGGTTTGCACCTCATATTTCTTTGTCTCAGAGAAATATACACAAGGGCATTCACCTCATATTTCTCCATCTCAAAGAAATATACATTACAACAAATCTTCATGATGATGTGACTCCCTCTAAAGCTCCAAGTACTTGCATCAACCTCCTAACCTCCTTGTCCAAGATTGTCTACAATGCTACCTTAGAGAAACGGTTTCCAATGCACACTTCCGACACTACCGACTTGTGAGAGTTCAGAACTGTCCTTCTCGACCTCATCCCAGATCACCTTATTCTGAATAGGTTATGGAGCTTGCAATTCTGTTCTCAACAGCTGAATAGGTCTTCCAAGGACTTTAGCACCTAGCCTTGCAACACAACAACCCACTTAGCTGACACCTTCACTTCTTCTCAATGAGTCACAGAACTCCCTCTTGATCCTTGCCTCAACACAGAGATTACAAAATCCTCTGGAAGTGAACTCCCCTCCATTGATGGATCTCAAAACCTCAATCCTCTTCCTCGACATGATCTCAACTCGTGTCTTGAATTCTCAGAATTTAACTCCCTCTGAATGTCATTCCTCGAAGTAGTTGATCACAATGACAATCTGTATAGGTTCTCCATTGTTTAGTGTCTTCATCTTTCTCAATCTTCTTTGCTGATGCAAATTCTCCATCCAAGGCTGACCCATCCTCGTGCCCTTGAGAGATGTCTCCAGTGAAGAATCATGAGAGTTATGCCCCACCAACTCAGTCCCATGGCTGCAAGCTATGTCTCCATGTTTGTTCATTTCTCCAGCGAACATGACTTCCTCACAAGATGCCTCAAGCTCTTCCTCCCTTGAATTCCTTATGCAATCTCTCATCATCCTTTTACTCCTCAATCCATCCTGCATTTTAGAGAGATTAATAATAGTTCATAGAATTAAACTACCCCAAAGAGAAATATACAGACCAATGCTAGAAGCATACATGATTCACTATTCCCAATGTTATTGCATGAATTATTATTAACTACATGATTATTATGATCATTATTCAAAAGATACAAACATAAAATACTTATCTCTTTAATGTTGGCTCCTCCAGTATTCACTTCGATGTCCCAGCAACTTCTTTTCTTCGATGATTTAATACATCACAGATTTAATCAACGATTTCCAAAACAAGCTGAAGTTCTCACAACAGGCCACATGGCTTATTGAGTTGTCTTCTCAGTTCAGTTGGGCAACTTCAATGTTAACAAATCTCCACATTTGCATAACCCATTCACTGCACTCTAAGAATTTTGGAGAGTATCGGCTATCTCAATTTCCCACAATTTTCCAAAATCTAATGAGATTTGGCTTCCAGAATATATTATCATCCGGAAATTACTCTTAGAGATTCATATGAAGCAATGACTTCTAATTTGTATCTACTTAACAAGACACATGCTCCATGTTCTTTGACTTTAATTCCCTTCGATTCATTTAAAGATTCTGCCTAAGTCTTCCATTGTCGGTGGTCATATTGAAGAGAATACACAGCATATAAAGGAAATCATGCGGAAAATAAAGTAATATTTAAGGTGCTCCCGATAGTTTTAAAACTAATTCTTTCCTCACGAAAATCTCCCTTGTCTCATTCGTAGCTTCCAAAGAATTGATGAGCAATTCCAGATTGATTATAATATGTGACGGCTACATAAAACTAATAAACTCCAGACATAAGTTCGGCAGCAGTCTTAGCAAGCACAGCTCTCTTCACAAATAATTTTTGAAGGTGACTTCATATGATTGAATTCGCATTACAGAGGATGTAATAGCTTAAAGAATAATATCACCCCCTTTTTAAATTCTTCGAATGACCTCCAAGACCCGACTCCCATAGCGGCCAAAGAATGGCGTTTCAATTCCCACTATGAGTCAACTCTCCTGACACAACCCCGACAACTCATCTCTATGATGTCACCATTCCTGATAATTGATATTATCCCTTTACTTCTCCAAGTTTCAAATCACCAAAAATGTGATGGTTCGTCTTCAACAACTTATGATTTTAGTATTCTTCACATAGTCCTTTAGTTGTTCTTCATATTGCGGTAAGAGACGGAAATAGCAGACATATTTTTCCAGAGCAAGAACTCTTAATTCACAATCACCGAACTCCAATACTTACAGGCTTATTCACGGCTTATTCAGGGAAGATGCGGCTTTATCAAGTACCCTAATTAAACGATCTCAACAGAGACACGTCCCCAAAGCATCTTCGTATTCAGCAATAATGTTTATAACATCTCTTATTGAAATTTCCAATTGGCTGAGCAATAACCTATAATGGAGTTTGCAACGCTAAACTTGCCTTCGATTCAAGCTCTTCAAATTTGGCTGTAGATCTGCTCTAGAAATCTGATTAATATACAATGAATGGATGCTTAGACAAAACTGATCAGATCTTCCCTAAACCCGCTCTAATACCATGTTAGTTTTAGGATCATAAATGTAAGCAAGCAGAAAATGCAACACATAAACAATGAACACAATATTTTACCCTGGGAAAACCCTCCTACTCGAGGGAGAAAAACCTAGCAAAATGATCTCTTATATATTAGAAGAATAAGTGCAGAAACTGCATACAAATCAAGCCCTGCACAAGGCCGAGTTGTAATGTCCCCTTTTCAAGCCTGACAATTTTCAGTGACCGTTAGCCTTTCCTTGGGAACCCGGAGGCTAGTCGGAAGTTAAAATTAGGGTTTCCTAATTTTGAGGAGGTTATTGTTCGAAGATGATAGTTTTAATGGCGGATTCCTTCTGGGTTTTCAGAGGGCTTCGCAGTGGTATGATCATCCCGGCATTCTGAGCACTTTTTGGAATTTACTATTTTTAGTAAATTCTATTTTTGGCAGCCTTCCAGATGAGCTCAGGTTGGTTGACTCCCGGCTTCAGTTTGATCAGTTGACTTCATCAGTATGGGCTTCAGGGCATTTTCAGAGAAATGAGTTAAGTCATTTAAATTAAAAGTCACGTTAAAACGATATATTTTAATGTTGACCCCTTGGCTTAGAGTTAATGACTTAATGTTGTTTTAAAAAGGTGGGTCTTGAGGGTGGCGCCCTCATTAAGAGATGATTTTAATTATTTCCTAAGTCCAAAGCAAGATTATGATAGGCGCATATTTCAAAGTTTAATATTTAATTGAAATATCAAATCAAGAGCTTGAAGGCAAAAGTACGCCCATCATTGAGGAGAGGGGATTTTGACCTAAAATCAGATTTTAGGGTTTTGCGAAGTCAACGGAAGAATTATAAAGAGGGGTCGTATTGCATCATTTCTTCATCTTTGGACAACTATACTGTTATGCTGCCGAATTGGCTCTGGGACTGCTTCGAGGAATGAAGGCCTCCTAGCTTGGGCATCGCTTCGTGTTTGAAAGACAACATCTAGTGGTGATTCTGTATCTGTGAGTTGCATTTAGCTCGTGCATTGTGTTTAGTTATTTGCATTGTCAAATCTGTTTTGGGCATTTTAGTGTTGCAGCATTTTAGCTTCATTTAATACAGCAGATTGCATGTTTTTACTCATATCTCAAAAAACACAAAAATGCTAGTTCTGGGTATTGCATCAATCTTTAAGTTTGTAAGGAGCGTTCATTTTCTCCAATTTATAGATCTTAATGTTGTGTATTGAATTTTTAATGCCAAGTTGAATTCTTCAGCTGGGCCGTACCATTTCCTTTTCTTGGGATTTGTGTCTTTTAAAAGATTCAAGGTTTGGGTGAAGTTCTGTGGTCCAAGTTTGGTCGCCTCCTCCCTAAGGGTGTTATGCATTTGTTTTCAAGTCAATAGAGTTAGTAACGGGAGAGATAAGTGCATTTTAGTGAGTTTAAAGGGTGCTGGTTTGATACATTAAGCTGCAGGTCTGTTAAATCAGATTAAAGAAATCTTCATTTTCTTTGGGATTGGTGTTAGGGAATCCTTAAGGCTTGTGGAAGACATCTTCGTTGTTGCATCTCTATTTACTTCTCTGGTTGTATCGAAAGCAGGGTGTTGTTTAACATATTGCAAGCTGCTGGTTATATGATAAAAAGTGCAGATCTGATTTTGACAGTCCGAGAAATCTGCATCTTCTGATTTGGGTTTGGCATTGTGGTTTACTTAAAAGCTTGAAGCAGATTTATTGTTGAATGCACCAATTGAAAGGAATCTGATATCTTGACATTGCAGGCAATAATTATATATTGTAAACTGGCAGTAGTACTGTCCAGTATTCTTTAATATTGCATTGTCATTATTTGTAATATTCGTTCTTGCTTTCAATACTAGTTTGAAATAGTTATAACTCCGCCCTATGGTAGCTACTTCCCATTCTGGGTGAGCAAGCACATTCTGGGTGTTGAGTAATTTCAGCTTTCAGCATTTCATTTCAAGCTTTGCTTTCTGTAATCACTCCGTCATATGGTCGCCCCTCACTCCGCATTGGATTGGGTAGCACATACTTGACGTTGAGTTCTTTTCTGCATTTAGAATAGAAGACCCTCTGACCAATGCTCGCCATCATCGGCGCCATACTGGTTAGAGTTACAGCACAAGCAGTTTGTTTTAGATCCTCTGACCAATGCTCGCCATCATCGGCGCCATTCTGGTTAGAGTTGCTTTCTTGCACGTTTTGGTTTATTCTCTAACCTTAACGGGTACTTGATTGTAATGTTGTAATCTGATAATTGAAAAATCAAAAAATTTGGCTCGGAATATTTCACGAGTCTAATACAATGAATGGAGACACTTCTCCTTGAAGCGAAATACAAATGATGACACTTCTTAGAATCGAGTCTACTACTAGGAGGCGAACTGCTGCTGCTGCTGAAGATGTGAATTGGAGAGTGAATGAATTGATTGGATGCCCAAATGAGAGGACTCTATCCTCTTTAAATAGCAAAGTAGGCGACCTCCTTTCTAGGGCCGACCTAGAGAAATACAATTTTTTTTTATTTATTTATAAAACAAAGGCCGACCTGCCTTGATTGATTTTATTTGAGAGAAAATATCTCCCGAAGCTATAAAAACACTAACATAATTAACTCGTTAATTAGAAGCTTGTTCGATCAAAAACAATACACATTGATCAAATGAATACAAAAAGCAGATTTGAGTTAAGGAAACATCATTTTTAAATATATAAATATTCTCAAGTATTTTAGGTGTACAAAACTTGTGGATTATGATACCCCCATGGAATAAAAAATAAAAAAGAACAATATGGACTCATGAACTATAGTGACAAATCCTTGTATCACTTAGTTCAACATTGCTAGATCTATGTGGAGTCATAGGCTTGTATCTAAGACAAGGCTACAAATGTTTCTATAGTCATAGAAGCATTACTTAGAATAGTGATTGACTCAGCAAACCAAAAGTATAAATGTAATTCAATTACTTCGTATTTAATTGAGAAAAAGTGGATAAAATAATAAAATGTTGCTTTTTCATCCAGCATAGCCCAAAATAATTTTTATTTTTTGTTTTTTTTAAACTAGAGTCAAGATCAAGGGGTGGCAACCCCCAATGGGGTCAAGGGGCAGTATCCCTCATGGGGATTTGGGGACAGCCTTCAAGAGTCCTTCAAACCCTTCAAAAAACAGCTGACTTTCACACTTTAAAATTTGGGTATTCAATTTTTTCTTCTTTTTTTTCTGATTTTCACACTTGGCTTAGCCTCAATGACAAGACTACCCTACCTGGGTACCTTGTCTCTCGACCTTGATTCACTCAGCCCACCTCAAGACTCGTCAAGCCTAGGCACATCTTGTAAGTATGTCATGGATATTGAGCTGGGATGGAAGATCTAGGCAAAAAGCATTTGACCTAGTCACTTGGAGAGTAAAGACTAGGGCATGATTAACAACTTAGTTTGCACATTAATCTGCAAATGAATTGGTGTCGAGATGCACAACTGAAAACCCAAATGCTTCTACATTGATTGCCAAAAGTAACTAAGGTAGCTAGAGACAAAATTTAAACTTATAATCTATGTTCCACAATGTTTTGAGGATGGAAAATGCAAGGGTCGTGTTTCAGGGATGGCAGTCCAAGGGCTATTTTTATTGGTGACGACAATATATATGCGAGAGCGAGAGCGAGAGCGAGAGAGTCAAATATATAGGAAATGCCCAAATTGTACAAATAACAAGTTTGTTCAATTGGAAGTCAATGTCAGGCTAAAATGTATTTCAAAAGAAAATATGTACAATCCATTGCTTGCAATACATGAAAAAATGAGAGAAAGTTTTTTTTTTTTGCATGGGGGTACAATAAAATAACAAGCAAAGGATACAATACCAACATCATAGAACTTGCAACCTCATAACAAATACATGATAATTTTCATTTCTAAACAAGTTTGTTCAATTGGAAGTCAATGTCAGGCTAAAATGTATTTCAAAAGGAAATATGTACAATCCATTGCTTGCAATACATGAAAAAATGTGAGAGTTTTTTTTTGCATGGGGGTACAATAAAATAACAAGCAAAGAATACAATACCAACATCATAGAACTTGCAACCTCATAACAAATACATGATAATTTTCATTTCTAGAACCAATCCGCTTTGACAACCTTGAAACAATCTTGAATAAGCAAATGCATTGCATAGCATAGACATCCTCATTCTAAGAAAGGGCATGTTAAAAACATTATAGAAATGTGGGTTACTATAAACAGCACTCACATGGTTTACAATAGATGCAATGAGCAAAGAAAATTTGATAAGGCCAATAAGAAGACCAAATTGATTATTTTATTTGGAGTTACAAATGAGATATAGCCTAGTATCAAAACTCCCAAAAGTGTAGAAACATGGGACAAATTACAAAAAATGTATGGAGTAAAGAATCTGAAATATCCCAAACAATATTTTTGCGAAATTTCTGATTTTTTTGTAATGCAAAATTGATGCCCTAATTTCTGATTTTCAATTTCTGCTTAAACCCTAGTGTGCTGATGTAATTTCCTGAGTTTTATAATGCATGAAAAGTAGTACATAATGCAACCAAAAGATGGGAAAACTTGTAGCAGATAGCAGTAGCATTAAATCACCAACATAGCATGATTAGATCCTTCCATATGAGTCAACAAACATCTGATATAAACCCTCAGTTTTCTGCTACAATATATGAATGCAAATTACAAAGTAAAGTGGGCTTCAAACATGCACCACAATATGAAAAAACCCCAATAATGCAGATGCAACTAACCCTAGTTGAGCAAAGCTGCTCCAGCTACAAAAATGCAGCTAAATGATGAAGAAACAACTGAAATAACCCTACCAAAGGTGCACTGGCCTACTGAACTGATGTTAGGGCTTTGCCACCCTAGAAATCTGAATTAGAACCTCCAACTTGCACAACTCACCCTTCAAATCAGAAATCTAAATGCTGATGCAACACTGACATGAAATAGTCCATTGAAGCACATAGGAACCTCCATCATAAAGTTCGCCCTTGAAGAAGCTAGGATTTCATCCAACTTCTCCTTAATGCAATAGGGTTTTCATCCTATAGCATATGTTGCTCAAAACTGCAAACCAAAGTAGTAGAAGAACAATTTCGAATGACGATGAAATGCTCCACAAGAGCTTGTATTTATACATGTTTCCCTCCTGCTTCTCTATGTTGGTTGACCTAGGCAAAATTGCTATTAATTTCTTATTCTTTTTTTTCCTTCTCAAGGCCAACCCCTTAAGTCTCATAGGCGCCTCACTAATTCTAGCCAACCAAGACTTAAATTTTATTGCCTTCAAGAGGGTCAACTCACCACTTGCTTCCTCTTTGGCCGACCTAGGAAAGGGGATTAAAAGAGGGGACATTACGATCCTCCCTTCCCGAAATTGCTTGTCCTCAAGCAATGGCAGCATGCCACCACCTGCATCCCATAACATCACCCTACCATATGTATCAAAATTGAAAAGATGGATGTACCTCATAGAGCCAGCAACACCCACCAACTCTCCAACTTCGACAAATGCTTCATGGATGTGTAGGATGCCTCTCATAGGAGCATAGAAGAACACATCAGCCCCTCCTATGTCACTGGTAGCAATCAAAGCAACAACTTCCCAACTATCTGTAGTGTCTTCAAGGGACTCAATCAATTCTTCATCCTTTGTTAGTTGTCCATTGCCAAGAGTTGGTCCCACATGAGTTTCTCCATGAAAATCGCAAGCCTTAAGGCTAATCCTCTCGACTGTCATAACATGATAATGTGAAGATAAAGGATTGATCCCAAACATCAAAAAATCAGTCCTTACCTAATGCTCAAGTGCAATGTCTTCCTCAAACTACATCAACTCTCCTAGACCTATCATGTGCACAACAGAAATTTCCTTCTCCAAATTACAAATTAACCAATCAACGAACTCGTTAATCTTGGAGCAAAGGAACTCAAATGTTTCTTGATCAACCTCTATGGAGTTTTCTTCTCGTATTTCAGTTACAACCTTTATCATCCCAATGCTATTAGTGCTTTCATGATACACATGCAATTTCTCCTCATGAGGGTCAATCTTTCTTTCATGATGTCTTGTGGCTTCGATTTTTCTTTCTGCTCTACGACTTCCTCTTCTTCTTCATCTTCCTTTATTTTCCTCATGTAGTAACCATCAAAAGATTTTGTATCCTTGATAGTCTCAAGTTCACCTAAGTACGCATCAAAGATTCTGATAATCTCCTCACTCACGGGTATTGCCAGTCCCGCCAATCTTACATATTCTTGGTATGTTAGCAGATCCTTACACTTTTGATACCTTTCATACCATCTAGCAATTTTGGAGACTGCAATTTCATCCTCCTCACTCATTTGTACAATTGAACTCATAGGCTAGCAAGATTGTGGCTCTGATACCATTGAAATATCCCAAACAATATATTTGCAAAATTTCTAATTTTTTTGTAATGCAAAATTGATGCCCTAATTTCTGATTTTCAGTTTTTGCTTAAACCCTAGTGTGCTGATGTAATTTTCTGAGTTTTATAATGCATGAACAGTAGTACATAATGCAACCAAAAGATGGAAAAACTTGTAGGAGATAACAATAGCATTAAATCACCAACATAGCATGATTAGATCCCTCCATATGAGTCAACAAATGTCAGATATAAACCCTCAGTCTGCTACTACAAAATATGAATGCAAATTACAAAGTAAAGTGGGCTTCAAACATGCGCCACAACATGAAGAAACCCTAATAATGCAGATGCAACTAACCCTAGCTGAGCAAAGTTGCTCCAGCTACAAAAATGCAGCTAAATAATGACGAAACTAAATAACCCTACCAAGGGTGCGCTAGCCTGCTGGACTGATGTTAGGGCTTTGCCACCCTAGAAATCTGAATCAGAACCTCCAACTTGCACAACTCGCCCTTCAAAGCAGAAATCTAAATGCTGATGCAAAACTAACATCAACTAGCAATTATCTCCATTGAAGCACATAGGAACCTCCATCATAAAGTTCACCCTTGAAGAAGCTAGGGTTTCGTCCAACTTCTCCTTAGTGCAATAGGGTTTTCGTCCTACACCATATGCTACTCAAAAGTGCAAACCAAAGTAGTGGAAGAACAAGTTTGAATGATGATGAAATGCTCCACAAGATCTTGTATTTATACATGTTTCCCTCCAGCTTCTCTATGTTGGCCGACCTAGGCAGAATTGTTATTAATTTATTATTGTTTTTTTTCCTTCTCAAGGCCGACCCCTTAAGTCTCATGGGCACCCCACTAATTCTAGCCGACCAAGTCTTAAATTTTATTGCCTTCAAGAGGGTCGACTCACCACTTGCTTCCTCTTTGGCTGACCTAGGGAAGGGGAATAAAAGAAAGGACATTACAAAATCAAAATTATATTCTTCATCTACAAAATCAGTTGCATTGCTTGTGTATACACAATGGTAAAAATTTGGAAGCATTCTTCAAAAGAGTAGCAAAATTGAAGACATCGCTCCAAGCATTGAGAGAAACAATCTCATATGACTCTCTTGCACCAATCATCTTGAGAGCACTGCCAACTTCCCTTCGAGTGCTTGTCACATGTATATAAGCGGCCAGCCAAAATCCCACATTTAAAGAGTTCGTGAATTTACTTTAATAGGAAGAAGCATTTAAAAACAAGACAACAAAATCGGAAATCCACATACTATCAAGCCCCCACGTCACAATGGTGAAGAAAGAAACCCAATCATCAAAGTGATCCACCTAAACCAAACACAAGAGTCAGCAGCATTAATCGTTTGGGGAAAAAATTGGCAAACCAAAAGTTGAGGATTTTTTGAAAAAATCGGATTTACAAAAAAATGCAAAAAATTGAAGAAAAAAAATCAAACTACTTTTTTTTTAAAATTTAATGGCATTTCCATAGCATACAGACATTGAGAGCAAATAAAATACAGAGTTAAATCCATGAATTATAGAAAATAGATTTTCGTTGGTTATATTCATATCGCTGATTACATTGCACAAAACATACTACAACTGCATAAATGTCAGATGGTGACAGTTGTCAAAATGTCTATTACAATATAGTTTGTGATGTTGTACAAAGTCAACCTATAAACTAAGTACAAAGTTCCAAAAAAATCAATTGTAGCAAATGACGTGCTAGAGGGCAGAAGCTCCCGATGATGAAGCTCCTTGTCTATGCTACCACATTTTTCAAACAGTTCACTGCCTTTCTGCTATGGCTAAAAGCCTAAAACGGGTGCTTTCGAACAAGCTATGGATGCTTGGAAAAAATATATCAAAGCATAATAGTAAGCAATAGCATAGACAAGGGAGTGAACTGTTTTAAAAAATGCCTCGAAGAAATGTGGTCATGTGGTGATGGAATGCCATGACAATCCATATTGCTGCCTTGCTACTATATGGATTGTCATGGTATTCCATCACCATGAGACCACATTTTTTTGAGGCATTTTTTCGAACAAGCTATGGATGCTTGGAAAAAATATATCAAAGCATAATAGTAAGCAATAGCATAGACAAGAGAGTGAACTGTTTGAGAAAATGCCTCAAAGAAATGTGGTCTTATGGTGATCGAATACCATGACAATCCATAGCATTTTATCATGGCATTCATCATGGCATTCCATCACCATGAGACCACATTTCTTTGAGGCATTTTTCCAAACGATTCACTGCCTTGCTGCTATGGCTGAAAGCCTAAAACAGGTGCTTTGGAACAAGCTATGAATGCTTGGAAAAATTCTATCAAAGAATAATAGTAAGCAACAAGCTATGGTCTCATGATTTTTTTTTCGCGCGAAAATCAGCGTGTTGTTATTCACATTTTTTTGCAGGTTTTAAACACGTTTTTTGGCGATTTTGCAGTTTTAAACGGGAAGGAATCATTGACCAGAAGGTCAACGATTTTTTCAAAAAATCGGGGAAAAAATCGTCCAGCCTGCAGATTTTTTTAAAATCGCGATTAATCGGGATTTTTTGCAGATTTATGCTTCTATGCACAAGACAACAATCAATATAAATAGAAGAAGAAAAGCCTCATTTATGGAAAGAAAGGACATACTCTCCAAAAGTGTGGATAAAACTCGTTTGCAAATGGAGAATCAAGCCAATAGAACCCACACCAAATATTAGTGGGGAACAAGAAGAAGAATCCCTAATGGAAGAAGAAATCCCAAAGCAACAAGAAAATGTCGCAACGGAATATTTTCATGAAGAGGACTTTTGGTATGTTATAAAAACATCTACATCCTCTTCAATGCCATCACTATGGTATGTTGGTTTGGGTGCCTCTAGATACATGATAGGTGAAAAAGAGTGGTCCATCACCTTGACCAATTCCACTTTATATGGCAAAGTCTCCTTGAGAGACGATATTACTTATGATGTTTGGAGTATTGTTGAAATTTCACTACTACTCAAAACCAACAAATGTCAACTTACAAAGTTTTTTAACATTCACGAGCTCACCAAGCCAATTACTTTAGCACAACTTGAATATTGAGTTTGATCGACAAGATGATGAGAAATTTTGTCTCATTCGAGAGAAATCTTGCGATCAAGTAATTGTTGCTCAAGCCTTAGAGGTTGGAAAAATGTTTCAACTTGATGACTCATATGAAGACAACACACTCATTTTAAAGAAACAATCATCCACCACACCTTGGCATAGACAATGTCTAATTCAAGGCCAAAGACTCACAACAAGGATGGCCCTAATGTGCATAGTGATTTAGAACTCAGGACCAAAACAATGAAGTAGGCTCGAGTCACAATCTTGGAAAGATGCCATGGATGCAAAATACCAAGCATTGGTGAAATACAACAATTGGGGAACTTGTTAAAATTCCACCAAGGAAGAAATTTATTGGATGCAAATGGATGTTCAAGATAAAATACAAAGCAGAATAAGTATTAACAAATATCAGGCCTGACTTGTGGCTAAGAGTTATGCAAATAAGGAAGGCATCAACTATGAAGAAACATTTGTCCCTAATACAAAGATCAACACCATCAAGATGGTTCTAGCAATGGCAACCCAAATTGGTTGTCTACTTCATCAACTAGATGCTAAGAATACCTTCCTAAGTAGAGATCTCAAGGAACAAGTTTATATGACCAAACCAAAGCGATACACTATGCCTCGTAAAGAGCAAAGGATGTGCAAACCCATGAAATCTCTCTACAATCTAGAATAGGCTCTTTGAGCCCAATACATCAAGATCGATGACCATCTACTAACTTATGAATTCACCAAGAATCCATATGATCTCAATCTCTACCTCAAAGAGCAAGTGGGAGATTGTGATTTTTATGGTGTGCGTTGATGATTTGGTCATTGCTAGGACTTCTCAAAGGATGATTAAAGCAACAAAGAATGTTCTCAAATGGTATGATGAGTCTCATGCTTCTACGTTACTATCATGGACTTAAAGTGTGGCAAACAAAAATAATAATATCCCTATAACTCAAATGAAAGATCCTGAGACATTGCTCAAGAAATTTCGCATAGTAGATTGCAAGCCCATGTCACCAGCAATGAAGAGAGGTTTGCAACTATCAAGGAATGATCCATCCCCTCAAGTGAATGCAACTCTTTATTAACAACTGATTGGAGACTCATTTACTTGACTCATTACTTGACTTATAGTAGGCTAGATTTCAGCTATGATATCGATTATCTTTCAAGCTTCATGCAAGAACCAAAGGCATGTCGCTAGAAAACAGCAAATCAAGTGATGAGATATGTCTATAGTAGAGTAGAGCATTGCCCAGAGTATAAGCATAATGATAAATTTGTCTTGTCCAAATATACAAACACAAACCATCTAGTATGCTTGGATGACAAGAAATCCACTTTTGGATTTGTATACTTTTTTGGATCTAGTCCAATATCATGATAGAGTAAGAAGCTAACCATTGTTGCTTGCTCCTCCACAAAAGCAAAATATCACACTAAGGTGGAGCTATTTATGAAGCAATATGGTTACATCACATTTTGACAAGAATGGGCATGTTGTACCCAAAATAAATTTTTGCTTCAATAAGGCATTTTGATTAAAATGATCTAAATCATGTAAAATTGTTGTCAAAAGTCTATTTTAGGTCAAACAAAACATAGGTTTTTTGTGGGTTTACATCAAGGAAGATACTTGCAAAATTCTGAAAATTTGAAAATTAGGGTTTCATACCCCTGTTTTTAAGAAAATTCCTAAAAATAGGACCTTTCCAGAAATATTTGAAAATGATTTTGATAGGATAATTTGACTTCACGATCACACTGGTCAAGTCAAAATCACCAAAAAGTTTGTTTTGCTCATACTTCATTTTTCCAGGAGAAGAGCTAGGACCTTCGCAACCATTAACGGCAGATGGCCAATGCCAGGTATCAAAATCTAAGCCTCAAAAGCTTCAACGAAGAATCCATGACGAAAGATGCTCTACGACAGAGATCTTCAAAAGTGAAAAATGTTGAAAATTGACTAAGTCTGGAAGAGGCTACGCAGTCAATGCCTTAACCATTTGTCAGGCACTCGTACACGCAACATGGTGAAAGTGATTGCTAAGATGCACGCACTCATGTTGTCGACGACAATGCTCAAACCAGTCAAGCTACACGACGAACGCGAAACGCGAAGAGATGAAGATTTTCAAAGAAAACTATGAAACTGTAGCCAAAAGCACCCCTGCTAACCAGGGGTGCCCATGAAGTTAAAAGGTCAAAGGCAGTCATCAAGTTTGGCCAAGACAGTCATCTCCTTCGTAATTTTGCTAGCTTTTCGACGCATTATCAAGCAAGATCACCTAATTCATCGATCACGAGCAAACGAAGGCGGAGACAGAAGATGTTGTCAGGCAAAAGAGGGGCGCCCATCATTTTAAGCCACCTATTGAGGTTTTCAGCAACTGCTTTCTCCAAGACATTTGTTCAACATCCTTTTAGCTTCACGATCAATTCAATTGCAAGCTCACATGACATATCAAGCATTTGCAAACGAAGATCAAGTGTAAAACACTGGAAGCAAAGGTAGAATGAAAGACATGAAAAATTGGATAAGTGTTAAGGATATTACACCTTCCTAGAAATAGGCACCCAACTTTTTGAGCAATCAGATGCAGTCTTCAAGCTCCGTAACCTCCAAGAAGTATCAATCTTGATCAATCTCAGCAATGACACTGTCAGTGTCATGTCCCCGAAATCGGACATTTAAATATTAAGAAACATAATTAAAATAGTTAACCTTCTGATATTACACAATTGTAATTGTCCAAAATTATAATTATGAGTGTTATAAATATTAAAGTATATAAAAATATAAAATATAAACGTAAAATAATATTATAATTGGACAATTATAATTATTATAAATACAAAATACATATTAAAATATATAAAAAGAATATACAAGAAATATAATATTATTATAATTATAATTATCAAAAGATAATATTATAATTATAGTTATCAAATAAATAAGAATATAAATATAAAAATATAAATATTAACAACTTGACATTATTATAATATTATAAAGAAAACTAATATATTAATTAATTGTAAATCTGAGAATTATCTAAGACAATATAGAATACAAAATATAATAATAAAAATCATAAATAAAATACTTTATCAACTGCAGCGAAGGGACACAACCCTCCCTTTAATCGCCACCAATGAATCTTATTTAAGTGCAAACTATGAAGAAGTTGGGGGTATCGAATGAGAGAACAGAATTGCTGGGAAAGTAAGGTGTTCACTATTCTCCATGGGGAACGATCTCCTATAAGTATTTGATAAATAAACACGGCCAGCCCATATAAAAGATCCGCTCCTTTATGATTGATTATTCAACTATCATAGAAGCTGTTTGAGGAGAGGATTCGGGTTATCATTAAGGGTTTGACCTTCCATAAGAGATACGATTAAATGAGGATGAAGGGAGATATTAAAGGAGAACTTGGTAAAGAAGAGGGGATAGAGAGAAGCATCAAAAGATAAAGGATAAGAATTGGAGGAAAGGAAAGTAAATATAGGAGGGAATCGTCAATGAGGTATTTATGAACTGCACTGTCAGAAATATGATAAGGCAGTAAGCAGTAAGTATAGATACTTCACATATGCATAGGTAAAATATTCATTTATATATATATATATATAAGTTACAATAATGATATATAGATATTTGTTAGAAGTAATGATATATGCACATTTAAATAAGATACATATATGTAACTATATACATATTCATATAGATAGATCTGATAATAAATGATATACCATTAGTAATGCATATATATATAGGGAAGAGTACATATGCACTATTTATATAAGAATCTTTAAATAGAATATAAATATATATATATATATGTTTTTATATAGAAATAAAGATGTATATGCACTTTGAAGTCAATTAGAAATGATATACATATTTTAGACAGAATTTATATATATATACACGATTGTGTAAATAATGATGCTTGTAGCAATTATTGAGCCTTATAAATAATGACTCCATTTATTCACTATGTTGTTAAAAGGGTATAATAGAATTCCATCTATGAAATCTTGAAAGATGTTTAATATATAATGTACTTATGAAATATATTATAGAAGAATCATTCATAGAAGTGATAAGAATAAATGAATAATTCCCTGACGTGAACAAAATATTTATACCATTTCTGGATCTATTAGTTTTTATCACTGAACTTATTGATCTCTAAACATTCCAATGTCTCTTTGAGCAATACTTTGGTTGCAAGATTCGGGTTCAAATGTTTCCATCAAAAAGGGGACATTACAGTCAGCAAGTTCAACAGATAAATCAAACACATGATGACGAAGATCAAACTGGGGTTGCTCGTGAAAATTACATCACAAAAGGTCAAAGGCACCCCTGCAGGCCAGGGGCACCCATACTTTTGAGACCCCTAAATCAACTTTCACAACTTGCGAAGCCAGTCATCCTTTCCAGGACTGAACTGGTTATCCATCCCATGTTTCGACACGTTCATCGGAATCATCAGTCATCGGTGATCTCAAATCAAAGCACCGAGGGTCAAACTGGAGGAATTGAAGAACACCCAAAAAACTAAGTCTGGTGAAAAATGCACCTTCTTGGGAAAAGGCACCCAAGAAATAGAGGCATCAAACTCAGGTTTTAAGCTTCGCAGCTCCTGAGCACAGTTCTTCAGAGTTGATTCAACTCCACAATGAATCTGTCAACAACACTTCAGGATCAACCGAGCAACCAGAATCAAGGATCATGTTTTCAAGAACAGGTTGCATATAAGAGCTGTATATCAAAGGTTACATCTCCAGGAGTGATTTTCTTGAAGATTCAAAGAGGCAATTTATAACTTCCAAACTTCTTCCCCTCTTTTTCTTCTATTCTTGTCTTAGATCTTCTTGCATGTCCAAATAAATGGCATTTATTCACAGACCTGACCTTCTAGGTATAATCAGCATAGCAGTTTCAACAAAACCCACGTATCAGATTCTTCCAGAAAAAGTAGCCCTGCTGCCCCTTTTCTTAGGGTTTCCGAAAAAAGTCACAATTTCAAAAATCAGACAAACTAGGTTTGTTTAGCTTTAAAGCGCCTACAATACCCATGTGTCAGAATTTTTTGGGAAAAATAAGCTTCTAGTGCTTCTAAAACTTCTACCCCGAAGGGCTCTTGCATGTACAAGGAAAAGTAACTTTTTGGAATTTCTGACGTTCTGGGTCCATTCAGAAAATTATTCTCAGCAAAACCCACATCTCAGATTTTTTTCATAAAAAATTACCCCTTGGAAAGGCTATTTTTAGCAATTGCAGAAAAGTTGTCTGAACAGTATCGTGTGCCCAGTCAATCTTCAAGGTTTTCATAATGCAATTCTCCCAAGTCGAATACAAGACCAAAATGGCCTTAGTTCATGACTTTCTGAAAACGATAGACACCAATCTACATCAGGCACGCCCAAAGGTCAACTTAGAAAAGTTGGAAGGCATAGACCAATTCACACTACAGAACATCGAGCAATTCGAATTGCTTGAGGTAGCATCAATTCCCATCTCAGCACAAAGCGTAGAATTTGTAATAGCTTGTGTTAAGCATTACAACCATACCGCACGGTAAATTCGATCAGTGGATGGATGAGTGATTTGCAGCCTCAAGCCTAGGGATATCGAAAGGTGCTTTGCTATCCCACCATGTGTGAAAAACTTGGTCGTGTCTATGAGAGAGTGCGAAAAGGCATTCGATGCGTCAAGAGACAAATGTCAGAAGAGGATGGCAAAAAAATGGCTTAAAGAGAAAAGAGCCAACTTGCCAAAGAATGTAGGATGTGGAGAGTTCAGAGATGAATATACAATAATGATCACTCTACTCAACCGTATTACTGGTCAAGAGGAGGCGAACAAATTTCAGTCATGGATGTACTGTCATCGCCAAAATTGTGAGCAACAGAGAACATTATGACTGGCCCGCCTTGATCAGTGATATACTCAACAAACAAATGACCAGCTTCTTAGAGGCTCACAAATTTCACATGTGTTCATATCTCGTATATTTGATAGCCTTCCAAGGCCATTTTAGAGTGTTGAACAATGTGGGAACTTTGGGTGTGCAAAAGGTTCACGAGTATTTCCCACAGCTTGAGTTCACACAATCAGAAAGACATTTCAAGCAAGTAAATGATCTCTTCCTAATGCACACCGTGAGAGACCTTGATCATGAGTTGCATATACGCATATCACCAGTAGCCAAGGAGGCAATGGTAGATTGGGTGGATTGGTTCATCCAATTCCCCACCTTTACCTACATCCACATGTATGGGTACTCAAGTCATCCTGCCATGTTACCCCGCTATCCATCAAATAGGGTGGTCTTCATGGAATTCTTGCGGCAATTGCACAATGTACATTCTCTTATGCGTCACAAACGCAAGACGACCGCAAACTTTCCATTTGAGATGGGACTTTACAGGTGCAAGACAGCAACTAATACCAAGGCTATGGATCAGGAGATGGTGAGACCTAACCTTAAGTATCTAATCAAAAGACGTCCTACGATCCTTGGGATCACTATGCAGCACGCCTTGGTCAATACTCTTCACACCAGTCTTCTATGGAGGACTATGTTGATGTTTATGATATAGCTTCAATCGTATTCTTCTAGCCATCATTTGATAAATTAAATTATAGCCTAGAGGACTATTTAATTTATAGAGCATCAAGAGGCGTCATTTATTAATGATGATTTATATTTGTTTATTGAAGAGGCATGATTTAATGAGAAGTCGCATGTTAATGAGGCTGACCTCATCCCTCCTTGGGACGCGATTTATCTAAGAGGCTCGAGTTCTTATGAAGCCGACTTATCTCTTTAGATGCGTCTCTATGAAAGGGTTCATCTTTCTATGCTGGCCGACCTGATGGTGAAAAGGCACGTCCTCCTCTTGTCATTGTATATATATTCGTTGATTCTCTCATTTGTAAATTATCCAACAATTAGCATTTCAGTTCATTCATATCAAGATCGAATTCTTCAAGTGGGAGTTTGTGCAAAGAGCAGATTGTGATCTGAGTAAAAGGCATAGATAACTATTGGCAGTTTATATTACTCAGTTTTGTACTAGCATCAGATTGTGATGTTGTGTATTGGCCCTTCTTATTGGCCTATTGTAAAGGAGACATTCTTACTGTGATTCAATAATATAAGTGATATTATTGGCTGGGTTTTTCTCCCTCAAGAGGAGGGTTTTCCCAGGGTCTGCTATGTACTATGTTGTTTTTGAATTAGTTTTCTGTGCATTTAATCTAATCACATAAAAATAACATGGTATCAGAGCGGGTGTGTGAGGATCTGATCAGATTTCATTGTTTACTCAAATCACTGGATGGAAGTATTAGTAGGATTTTTTCGCACAAGAGTCAAGTGTCTGGAAGAGGACAATCCGCCAAGTCTCCAAATAAGCAATTTGTGGTCACACTCAGGAAGGACGAATATCTGATGAGTTTGCATATAAAGCTCAGGAGCTGCTAGAATTATCATTTCTTCCTCAGCCACTTAGGAAATATTGTGGGTCCGTCTCTTACTCACGGGAGATTATGTTGAATAGCTAAGTGCGATCCCCAGTTGGAGGATTAAATAAATCATTTTGGAGTCTGAAAGAGGTATCGTGGCTTTGAAAGCAAATCCTGCCTGAGGCTAGACGTCGCTATGTGGTAATCTACAGGTTTTCTATTTTCACATAATTACTGTCTGAAAGTCCTTGACATTGCATCCAAATTTCAGGAATGGTAGTCTGATGGGAATAAGACTTGTCTTCCTGGTTGTCGATTTGTGTGCAATATGACGGAAGAGTTTATCTTAGGCACTGGAGGGAGTCGGACTCCTTGATGGCGGACATCTCTAATGCTACCAATGTTGCTGGCAGTTTTGGCCTTTGTCGTCGAATATATTGCATTTTAGAGTCATGGGTGTCATTGGTGTTATTCTGATTGGTGGAAACATCGAAGCCATTCCTGTTGACTATTTATACGATTTGCATTGGCTTACAAATTTAATGAACTCATAACTTTGAAAGTTACAAAATTGTCAAACTAGAATTGTCAAAAACCAAATCTTAGAAGCTTTGGTGCCCTTGGTCATTTGGAAATTATGTGGGTCATTGCAAACCCCGAAATGTGGCTCCTATGTTAGGTGTACATTCGAGGATGGCATCACTGAAGGTGACAAAGATGAGTCACAACCTCAAATTCAGCTCTATGGTGATTTCATAGAGATAAGTATTTGTTTCTTTTGTTGTCTATATTTGTTTATGTGAAACTCAATCTACTGAACTGTGCAAATTTGACATTGGTGTTTCACTGGGATAAGATAAGATAATCGAATCATATTGTGTATTGTCTGGTCATCGAGTTTATACAAATTAGATGATGATCCTACACAATGTTCCAGTCCCGTGAAAATTTCATCTCCAATGTTGTGTGATCAATTGCAATTGAAGTCAAGACTATGCATTGAGAGCAGCAGCAATCGATGCCACTATAAAGGGTGGAGAGAGCAGATACTGTGATTGTTGATCCCTCAGTCTCTGCGTACAGGATTCTGGCTTCATTAAGATAAGTACTAATGTTCATGAATTGTTGTATAGTTATTAATTCATGCTATAACATTGAGAGAGTAAATCATGTATGCTTCTAGCAATGGTATTGCTCTTCACAATAGTTGAATTATATGAACTATTAGTAATCCCTTCTTAATGTGCATTAGGATGGACCAAGAGATTGCTTTCAAGAGAAAAGTATACACTGCTTGCAGCCATGAGTCTATGTGAATGACTAAAGACATCTCTTCGAAGAGGAAGAATTAACCTTTAGAGGGAGTTCTATGACTCGTTGAGAACAAGTAAGGGTTGCAATGTTGCAAGGCCATATGCTAAATCCTTGAAGTACCTCTTCAACAATTGAGATCAAAATTGCTCCAAGTCAGTCAATCTGGATTTAACATTGAGTGATCTAGGATGAGGTCAAAGAGGACAACCTTGAATCTCTACAGAGGTGTGCGTTGGAAACCATTTCTCTAAGGAAAGCGTTGCAGGTAATCTAGGACGAAGAGGTCAGAAGGTTGATGCAAGTGCTTGAAGATTCAGAGGGAGCCTACTGAACCTAAAGAAGATGGTAATCTGGTTGATCTTGGTTCTTTATGTTGATTTAATTCTTACTGAAGATCATCTCCTTATCAATGCAAGGAGGAGTTAGCTTCTGAATTTGAAATGAAGGATCTTGGTTACATTACTTCCTTGGTTTAGAAAGAATGACAGAGGCTTATTAAGTTCATTCTAAGTCAAGGGAAGTACACTATTTGACATTTTGAAGAGTTTTGGTATGATGGATTGCAAATCCATGTCTACACGAATGGAGACCAACTTGCAGAAGCTGAAAGAGGCTGCAACTAGTTCAAACTTGGTGCATCCTACGATGTACAGATAGTTGATTGGGTCCTTGATGTATCTAGTTAACACTAGACCAAATATCTGTTATGTTGTGAGTACACTTAGTCAGTTCATGTGTGAACCGAGACAGATACATCTCGTTGCAGTAAAACATATCCTGAGATACTTGCATGGCACAGTTGGATATGGGTTGAGATATTCTTCAGATGTGGACTTGGAGCTACATGGTTTTACTAATTCTGATTGGGCAGGGAGTGTCACTGATCAGAAAAGCACCTCTGGATGTTGCTTAAGTTTAGGATCTGCTATGATTTCCTGGTGCAGTAGGAAGCAGTCATCTGTAGCATTGAGTATAGCAAAGGCAGAGTATGTTGCAGCTCGGGAAGCAGTGTGGCTTTGTAAGCTCCTTGCAGGATTGTTTGGACAATCAATGGAGCCTACTATCATTCATTGTGATAACTAGAGTTGCGTGAAGCTTTCTGTCAATCTTGTGTTTCATAACAAAACCAAGCATGTTGAGATCAAGTACCACTATATTAGAGATATGGTACTGCGGAAGGCTATACAGTTGAGGTATATCAGCACTGATGAGCAAACAACAAACATTCTCACCAAGCCTCTCTCCAAAATTAAGTTTGTGTACTTTCGAGATAAGCTTGGTATGGTGGAGAATCCAGCCTTAACTGAGAAAGAGTCTCAGTATCAGTGAGCCTATTTAATGAGTTCTTCTCTGCGAGAGAAGTTTGAGGTGAAATCCCTTGTTTAATGAGTTCTTCTCTATGAGAGAAGTTCAAGGTGAAATCCCTTGATTAATGAGTTCTTCTCTATGAGAGAAGTTCGAGGTGAAATCCCTTGTTAATGCATTTCTCTTTAAGATTTGAGGTGAAAGCCCTTGTTTCCACCCTCTGATAGAGTCATGGTGGATGTCATGTGTGTGACTCCATGATAGCATCACGTGAGAGAGTCCGTGATGATCATTTTGTACTTGTGTTTCACCCTCTGGGAGAGCCATGGTGAAAGTCATGTTGAGGTGACAACATCATGCAAGTAATGAACACTTGTACACACCATAGTATGGTTGTAGCCATTATGGTTGATATCGTGTTGAGGTGATATCTAATATCACGATGAGGTGATATTCTTCTTTTCACTTATGGTTGTAGCCATAGTGGTAGACATCACGATGAGGTGATTTGTCTTGTGCAGCTGGAAGTATCCTCCCTAGCTGAGAGGGAGTGTTGATGTTTATGATATAGCTTCAGTCGTATTCTTCCAGCCATCATTTGATAAATTAAATTATAGCCCAGAGGACTATTTAATTTATAGAGCATCAAGAGGCGTCACTTATTAATGATGATTTATATTTGTTTATTGAAGAGGCATGATTTAATGAGAAGTCACATGTTAGTGAGGCCGACCTCATTCCTCCTTGGGACGCGATTTATCTAAGAGGCTCGAGTTCTTATGAAGCCGACTTATCTCTTTAGATGCGTCTCTATGAAAGGGTTCATCTTTCTATGCTGGCTGACTTGATGGTTAAAGGGCACGTCCTCCTCTTGTCATTGTATATATATTCGTTGATTCTCTCATTTGTAAATTATCCAACAATTAGCATTTCAGTTCATTCATATCAAGATCAAATTCTTCAAGTGTGAGTTTGTGCAAAGAGCAGATTGTGATCTGAGTAAAAAGCAGAGATAACTATTGGCAGTTTATATTACTCAGTTCTGTACTAGCATCAGATTGTGATGCTGTGTATTGGCCCTTCTTATTGGCCTGTTGTAAAGGAGACATTCTTATTGTGATTCAATAATATAAGTGATATTATTGGCTAGGTTTTTCTCCCTCAAGAGGAGGGTTTTCCCAGGGTATTTGTTGTGTACTGTGTTGTTTTTGAATTAATTTTTTGTGCATTTAATTTGATCACATAAAAATAACAGACTATTGGTTCAACTATGAAGATGAATTTGAAGTACGAAGACACAATTACAACCGGTTCAAACTTCCACAAATTGCTGACTTCTTGTCAGAGGATGTGAAAGGACTATCCGATGATGATGGGGAAGTTATTCTTCCCTCATTCTTCGTAAATCAAGTTGACTCACAACCTCTTCAAGCAGTGGATTGGTATGCCAAGGAAAATATGTCTATTGAGGAAAGAACCAGCAGAGTTGTCAGAAACAGCCAGCTCTACTTGGACAGTAAAAGGACAAGGTAGTTATTCCCAACATAGAGCCGCCACCGGTTCATTCTTCACTACCTTCCACATCAAGGGCTAAGCCCAAACAGAAGACATGGAGTAACCCTCCTAGAGGAGCCAAAATGTCAAGTCAGACAAGGGGAAGAATGCCAATTGCTGATACAAATCAGCAAGAGGTACATGTGGAAACAGCATCAACATAGCTGAGCCACTCATGGAAACAATTGCAGCTGAGACAGTACTAGAGATGGAAGCAAAGCCTCCCATTCTGCCACCACCACAACAGTCGTTGATCCATATTGACTTAGAGCCGGATTCGCTACCACGCGACACTGCAACACAATCCCACTCGTCGGGAATTCAAGGGCCTAACATCCATCCTTCCAACGATGGTTAGTCAAGATTCATCTTGGCTTGAGAATCTCCTAGGAAGGAAGAGAGAGAGGCCATCCTACCAACTAGACTTCACAAAATTCAACCATATCCCTCAGGATATGCCAGAGAAGAAGTTGAAGAAGCAATTCCATGTTGGAAAGAATGCTGACAATGAGATTGTCATAGAGACAACTGTGCCACCTAAAGACAGGAATGCAAATGAGGTAGAGGTTGATGACTTCACCTTGTTGAAGGTCAACCTCGGCAAGACCACACATCAGGTTGAAGCAGATCTCCTTGAAGAAAGAATGGCGAAGGATGGTAAAGATAAAGCAGCCCTAAAGGCTGAAAACCAGCAGTTGCGACTATATATATCCAACTTGGTGCATGGTACATCAAACATCTCTGCCTTGCCTCCACAGATGTTAGGCCTACCCGTAGAGAAAAATCAGCTAAGTCGGTTAATCCTATATGGAAAACACTTGAGAGATCAAGTGGAAGAATTCGTCATCACGGGTCGGTGTATACTTGCAACGCTGTACCAGCTAAGGTGTAGAGCCCACGACCTTCGCGCGGAAATTCAAAAATCAAAGCGAGATACAACAGAGAAGAGGCCTGTGGACAAGATCCCTATCTCAGACTTGCAGATGGCGTACAATTCAGTTACCACAGAGGAGAACAAGCAACATCTTTACACTTGGAAAGAACAGCTTCCATACAAAGTGAAAGCCTATGATACAAACTCTGTGGAATTGATTGAGTACCGACAAATTGTGGCAAGTGTTATCAAGTTCATGAGAATGTTGGTAACATCTATCCCTTGCCTTTACTAGCATGAAGGAGGTGCATACGTCGAGCTAGATGAGATACAAACACAGTTTCAGGATCTCATCCATAGCAGTTTCTGAGGTGATCCTGTTAATTGTAGGTTAAGTAAGATCGCAGCCATGTCGACAAAGCTAGATGACGCAGCTGCCAAGACTATTGAATATCAAGAGCAAATTGCGGGTGGAGAGAAAATGTTGCGACGACACGTCATCATCTTGCTAAGTATCAATTGTCCAGATACAAAGGCAATCAACGACTGGTTAGAGATATTGTTGACTAGAGGTGATGAGGTGTAAACTCTCAGTTAGGACATCCTACCCTTCCAAAATAGCATTTATGACAACAAGAGTTGACTTGATGCCTCTTTCCAAGTTAACTCACTGTCCCACTGATCGTGCATGTTTATTCCCACTGATTATGGATGTCTATTTTGGAGGCACTTTTGTATATTGGAGTTCTTTTTAGTTTAGAATTAGTTAACTGAAGTAGACTTTCCAATTAACTATTAGGTTACCTACTTTTAGACATAGAAATAAAAATTGCTAATTGGCAAGAACTCATTGTTAACTCAAGGAGATTTTAGGGTTCCCTACTCCATTGAGCTTCTATAATAAGAGCATCCTTGCTCATTGTATTTTAAATTTACTTCACGACAGCAAAACGCTAAGCTCAAAAGCCTTCAACTTTGTTCACTTAGTATATGTTCTTCAATCGTATTTGTTATAGCTAAACATTGAGCACAGCTAGCGTTCTTTCTATTCAAATAGGTGTGTTCGATCTATGTTCATGTTTTATTGGTTGATCGCTTCTTGTGTGATTGTCTCTTTGACACAAGTTGCTATCCCAAAGTGTAATCTTTGATCGAAGTTGAGATAATAAATCAGGAGAGCTACCTTGCCTTTGATCCAAAAGTCTCAAAATCTATCATTGTATGTTGTTCCAAATAATCTTTCTTTCAATCTACACCTCGGAAAGAGCACTGCACCTCCTTGGGAATTTGGAGAGTAGGATTATTGTTATATGTTGTTTCTAGTGGTCTACATTTCAGCCTACACCTCGGAAAGAGCACTGCACCTCCTTGGGAATCCTGAGATCTAGCCTACCATTTGATGATTACTTGCATGAGTTCTATTTCGGCATAAATTTGGAAGTTCAGAGCCTTCCGATGCATTATGAGAGATAGTTCGTCCAAGTGATCGAACCATTCCATTTCCGCTCTTATATCCTCTTGCTCTATTTTTCTAGAGGAAATAGGATACATTAAAAGTTAGCCTAGTTGTAGTTAAGATCTGTAGAAACCAAAGAAAATCTTAGCTGCAACGCATTGAGTTTATGCACCCTTGTGCCCTGCCGCAAAGTAAAAAAGATAGAAACTTAGTCCATTTTACTTTTACGCAACCATCAGGAAAAGAGGGAGCTTCACCTCCTAATTTGAAGAGCAGTTAATTCTGTGCATAGTTGTTCGTTTCCAATAAGCACTCCAGAGGTGCTAATTGAAATGCCAACAGGGCATAACTAAACATAAACTACAATTTGGTTCTACAACAATCAGGGTGTGTTAAAGCTTGTTCACAATCTAATATTTCATGAGCATGCAAAACACATTGAGGTTCAATGCCACTACATTCAAGATCATTTTCAACAACAAAATATTCAACTCCTATTTTATTCAATCGAGTATATTGTGCTAACAATCTCACAAAATCACTTGCAACATTGAAGTAAAGCATTTTGCCACTTCTTGACTTGTGCTCTTGAGAAAATGATGTAATAACTAATATCACATCATATATATGCAAATAACAATAATAATATAATATTATTTTTGTTAATAATAACCATAGAAATGGTTATTTGGATGGTATATGGTTATTTGGATGGTATATTACTCGTAATGATCAATAAAAGATTGCTCATTGTTGTTGCATCATTTCTCCCCTCTAAATTCTCAAACTTGTTAGTGTCAAATAAAATGTGTAGCGTGTTGACTACTAAGGGTTGAATTTTCGAATTTCCATCACTCGTGCAGTACATGAGTTTGGTGCACAAAGAATTTTTTACTGTGTAATTGGAACTAAAAGAGGTCCAAAAAAATTGTTTGGAGTTGTGGACAATATGGTTACTCTCTAAGGGTTTCCTTGAGGTGTCTAGTACTTTGACATTGTGGACTTGTGTGGAAGGTCATCGGCAACAAGGAAAGAGAAGGTTGGAAGTTTTTCATGGTCTCAAGTTTCCAATGCTAGAGGCCACATGCTTGGGCTCACTTTCAAATGTTGGGCAAGGCTGATTGAATATGGTGGTTGTTATGTACCTTCAAAGGTTGGATGTTGATTCTCCTAGCAAAGTTGGTGGTTGGGAAGCAATTGAATAGGGTGAGCCTAGGTGGAAGATGCTTGGCTTGTGGGGCAGTTTGCTAGTTCTTTTTGTTGGGCTGCAATTTTTTTGGATTTTGCTAGTAATCTAGTGTCGTTTTGGCCCATTTTGCATGTATGTTTAATGTTTGGGCTTAAGCCCTTCTTTATTTATGTGATTATGCATTTCTTTTCAAACAAGAGCCCCTATAGATCCCTCATTAATTGAGTTTTCATTGTGAAGACCCAAGTTCAAATCCCCAAAGTAACATCTAAAGTGGAATTCTATGTGGTGACTCTTGCACTTCCATTCTGGACTTGTATCACCTATAAGCTATGTTGTTAATCCTAATACTAGTTTGGGTTCTGGTTTGCTTGTTCTATTCACGGATTTGGCAAAATAAAAATTGCAGTTGGGTTCGCTTTCAATTCATCAATACAAAAACAAATAAAAATCATAAATATATACATATTTATATATCTAAAATCAAGAATATTAGACATAATATAGTATTTTGCAATATTTTAATGTATAGTAATATTTATAAGTTTAGACATAATATTATATTTCCTAATATTGTAATGTATAGTAATATTTATAAGTTAATATATAATATTCTAATATAATAATAAAATTATAAAGAAAATTAATGTTAATATTATTAATTTTAAAAATTTATTAACATTCATAACTATTCATTTTTTATTAATAACAATAATATTTATAATTTATTTAAATAGTTTTTTATTATTAATAATAAATAAAATTAGCCATTCATGGCATTGTGTGATGGTTAAATCGTGGCATTGTTGTTGTAGCCACCATGGTTCAAATCTCCACTGGGCCATTGTGATTGCAAGTATTGTGCCCTCGCCAATCCAATGTGCTTGCAAGCTTGAACCTTCACATTGAAGCTATTGGTGTTCATGCCCATGTCTTTATGCTCCAAAACCTCGTTGGGACAATTTACTCATAGGATTTGTGCCCCTACTAGGCTAATAAGCTCGTGGGTTTGGACTACTCACATTAATGCAACATGTTCATGCCGAGGATGAGGTCACCTGTTTGTGGCCTCACCTAGCTTGGACCAAGCAGAAAATTCGTGGTACCAATCAAAAAATTAATATAATAGAAATTATGAATATATGAAATGACCCCTAAATTATTTTCTTGCCATGAAGTCGATGCCATCCTCTATTTCATTTAAACAAGGTTCACCTAGGTTCATCCTAGTAGCAAAGCAAAATGGTCTACAAATTTCAAAACAATCAAGGACATCAAACTTTTGTGAAAATACTAATATAAACAAATCGTGATTTTAAAGTCTATTTTTGCTTACGATTTTAAAGTTTGTTTTCAGCTGCGACTTTAAAGTTTTCTTTCAAAGACAGAAAAACTGCAATGTACAGAAGGAATTAGTGAAATTTCTCATGTGCTCACCTACATTCATCCGATATGAACCCATAGGGAAATTGCAAAACCCTACTCGCGTCCCTTACTAAACCAAACCCAAATCCAAATGCAAGCCAAATCAAGCCCAAGGTAGTAGGTCCAATGGGCCAAACTAGTAACATAGCTTCTAAGTTGAAAACAACTATATATGTTGAAGTGGATTAGTTGGTCATGTTGGTTGAGTTAGTCCTTGATGGATGAAGTGATTCAGTTTGTGGCCTCGTCAACTCAATCCAAACTAAAAATTCCTAAGGGACCAATCAAAAATAGTTATATTGTATCATACATATATATAATTGCATCACCATCCCCAAATTTGGATGCATCATCCCCAAAACCCATCCCTACATTCCCCCATTCCAAAACTGGATAAAAAAAATTCAAGTGTTGAAGGATTCATATTCCCTAACCTTCAACTTAAAGCAAGCCAAAAATCATGATCTAAAAGTAATGGAAAAACTTGAACCAAGGAACTCATTGACTTCTAGATGAAGCGGTTATTGATTTGATCCATGTGTTGTTGTGTCAAATTGTCTAGACGTTAGGAAAACATGGTGCAAACATGCCAGTGGCTTGGGTCAAAAGCATGCAACAAATTTATGTTACAACGTGTTTTCTTTGAATTTCAATGACGATGGGACAGGTAGACATGGCTTTAGAATGACACAAACTTACCAGAATTTTGGGGCAGGCAAGGGAAGTTGAGGTAAACTATTAGAAAGTTAGATAAAAAAATGATATTTGAACTAAAGGAAGCTGAAATTTATTTTAGATACATAATACAAATAAATTGATCTGGATTCCATGATCAAAAATTGAATGACAATGTCATTTTTCACATTATGTCATACAATTTATGATTAAAATGCACAAATTTAGAACTACAACTACAATGCCAAATACAAAGTGTTGAAGCAAATACACATTGAGAATTCATTGGTCCAATTATAAATCCTATATGATGGCATCTTATCATCAACTACAAGTATAGAATTTATTAATTAAGTTCCAGATACAAAAGTACAAAGTACAAACTGAAAATAAAACTAAATGACAATAAGAAAATGCTTAATTGCATTGATCAGCAAACTCATTAATCAGAGTCAACAATAGATGGTAATGTCATGAAATGCTCCTCATCACTGGAACTGCTAGACTCATCTAGAGTTTGCAACAAGACCCCTACCAATCCTAATTGCACATTCTAGTTCTAGTAAATTTGTGTTGTCTCCTCAGACTGGACATTCCATGGTATTGTTGCACTCTCCCTGTACACATTTTCTTGTGATCAATGAGATGTAAGATAGTATGTATTGCTTCTCCACTCTCCTAGAGGCATGGATACTCCTCCTAATAGAGTGAATAAAGCTATATGTAGATAAGTTCCTCACAGCAACTAAGGAATTAGAAACCTATGAAAGGAAGCCACGACAATTTTTACATAGCAATAACAGAGACCTCTATACCCACCAGCAGCTTACTGGTTTTTCCTGTGCCAATGGCAATCTATCTTCTCTTATCCCTTGTAGGGATCAAATTCATCAAATTTGATCCACTAGGATTTGATTAATATAGCATCATCACACTCAATAGGAACAACTCTACAATGCCTCTCCACAAACTATTTGGGATTTAATGCATAAGGAGTAGAGCATGATGGAATATTCAGCATCGCCCACCTCTATTGAATGGCGGGCTGAATGCACTCATGGTAGAACTCTACGGTCATATCTCTGAAACAAATCACACCTTTCATTTCATCAAGCATGCCAACTATGTGCTTGTAGATCTCTCCAAGATTGGGATCGTTAGAGACCCCATATTTGATGACTGTGAAAACCAGGGCCATAATGAACAGTATGTATCTCACATTTAACCAAAAGGAACCATCAACCACCACATACTTCACTCTCTTCCCCAATCTGCTTTGCAGTCCCCCCACCTACTCCACTCCCGAGTCAGGATCACATGTTGCAAGGGTTCTACAGCTGAACCATCCTATAGAATAAAATGAAGCAGGATGCAAATATAGTTTCTACTAGTTTCAAGAATTCATTTCACTAAGAAGACCGAAAAAGTGCCAATGACGTGTGCACCAATGAGGTGTGGCAGTTGCAAATGAAAATTTGTCCATTCCTTTCATCTACTGTAACCTATTTCACCCACTCATTATTTCTAAAGTCCCTGATTCTCAAAAAAGTACTTACTCAATTTTAGCAAAATTCTCGACAGGTCTTTCTTCTTCTGTCAGATCAATTTTCAATACTTAAGTCTAGGATAATACTAGATTCATTTTTAAAACTTCAAATTGCACAAAGCACAGAAGCAGATACAGAGAAGGGCAATACCATTAAGCAAATTTATTTTTTAATATTTAATATTAAAGTAAAATTTATGTTAAAAAGATAAAGCAACTATAAGATTTCTGATTGTTCTTATGCTTTTCTTGTTTCAGAGAGCATGAGGTGTAAAAGAAGAGGATAGACAGAAGTTTAATCTCATTGAGCATTATGTATTTAATACTTATGGAAATAAAAAAACAGCTATGTATTTTATTTAATACTTGTGCAAATATAAAAACAGCTACCTATTCTGAACTTTGAACTTTTGAAGTAAAAACCTTGAACTTGAAAATGAGAAGAGATCAAAATCTGATAAAAAAAATTAAAAATCTATTTTAGTTTTTAATTGATATTTATAGATGTTAGTTTTAGATCAGAAATGTAAGCAATTAATAATGCAACACATAAGACAAATGAACACGGCAGATTACCCTAGGAAAACCCTCCTTCTCAAGGGAGAAAAACCCAGCCAAAATGTATCTCTTATATATTTAATGAAGAGATCAGAAATCTGCTTACTATTGGGCCAAACTCTAGGCCAATCTGATATAATGAAACATGGCACCTCTCCTAGATGCGAATACACAATTTCTATGAATTCTCTTTGATATCGATCTGCTCTAAGCAAATGATGGTCTGTTGTAGATATGCGATCTCCTTGATGAGTGCGAATTGACTTGAGAACGAATTAATTGATTGTCAAATGGATGATCATCTCCTTCTATATATATAATGCAAGGAGACTCTTCACAAGCAAGGCGACTCTTCACTTGGTTGGCCTCTTAAAGAAAATAAAATATTAATTATAATAAGGCCGACTTGCCTTAACAATTATTTTGTTTAATATTTAATATTCTCGAATTAGAGAGAAAGATATCTCCCACCGCTATTACATCAACACTCCCTCTTAGCTAGGGAGGTATCTTTTCAGATATCCATGTCATGGAGTCTCTCAACAAAACACCCACAATGGCTACACCCATCTATGGAAAAGAGTTCATCACGGAATCCCTCAATGTGATATTGTCATGGAGTCACTCAACATGACGTTCACCATGGCTACTCCCATGTGTGGAAAGAAACATGTGCACAAGTGCCCATCACGGAGTCTCTCAACGTGATGTCGTCATGGAGTCTCTCAACATGACGTCCACCATGGCTACTCCCATGTGTGGAAAAACACAAGTACAAAGAGTTCATCACGGAGTCTCTCAACGTGATGTCGTCATGGAGTCTCTCAACATGACGTCTTATCTCAGTCTCAGAGATGAACAAGGGCTTGCACCTCATATTTCTCCATCTCAGAGAAATATACACTACAAGGGCTTGTTGACGTGGTTTTTGTGACCGCACCAAACAGCAGAACAAAATAGTCCGAAGGCTATTCCATTCTCTCTTGATCAAAGTATTCCGTGCGCTAAGATTGCGAGAAAGTTCGCACGTTCAACTCCAAGGTTCCTTTAATGCGAATAGACCCATTTCGGTTGATGTGTATTTGCTGTGTTCTTACAAGGGGACTTACACAATTGTTCAGACTTCTTGCAGTTAGCAGCTAATGTATGATTTTGAAGGGGAATTCTCGCGTATGATTTGGCGATATAGCTTGTTTTCCTAAAAATAATCAGAAATGTGCGGAAAGTAAAGGGTATAAGGCCTAAGAAATTTATATTCTACTCTAGATGCAAGATATGTGGGATTCAGTTCTGGCAGACTTCAACCAAATTTCACCTAGCCTCACGTCGGACAGCTTCAGCGAAATCAGTGCAATCTTCAAGGGGATAGCAAAAGGTTTTCAAATTATGATTTAGCATACATACACCATCACAACGACGCATATAAGCATACAAATCACAATTGAAGTTGAACACAAAATAATTTCCAGTCGACCACGCAAGGCAAACTTATCGTCAACAAGTTGCTAGTGGTATGGAACAAAGAAGCTACCTCAACAAAAATGCCACACATCAGAGTAAACTACTTGCATGAAATTAAGCTATTTGGATACGAAAGGAAGGAGAGACCTTGCTAGCTATTCATGACAAGACGAATTTCACCATCAATGAAAAGATCTATTATCATGAAAAGTGTTACACAACAATCTCCCAAAAGTTTTCAAAGGGAAAACTTTCTTTCTTCTCCACACTAAACAAAATGATCTACTATGCTCTACTATGCAATCTCTCCAATCTCTAACTCTAATGCTAATGCCTGATCTAATGTATTACAAATGAGGGGGGCTCCCCCTTTTATAGCTAGCCAAGTCCCAAAAGACGGCTAGGGTTACAATCAATAGAGTGGCCAGAATCGTGCCACCTCATCCCTAACCCTAAAAACTGCCAGAATTGGGAGTAGTACATTAAATGAATCAAAGATTCCCACTCACTCCCAAAAATAGCAAAGGCAATAAATTCCCATAATCAGTCTTCTAGAAGATCCTCGCCCAGTAGTGCGTTCCCATTTGCCTTCTCTCTGACTGCCAACTCAACAAATCTGCCAAGTACGGCCTCAACCTCCTGAACTGAAATCTGTGGAACACAATCTAACTAAAACTCTAATACCGTGACTGAATGTTCATGCCTTGTATAAGATTTTCTCCAAGCAGCTAAGGAGTCCTGCATGTTCTGGATCAAAGTGGAGAAAGTAGAAGTATTCTCGAAATCATCCTGTACAAAGGTCTTGACATCTGCAAAGAAAGGCACCAGCAAACCCCTCAAATTATCAACACTTATCTCATCCGGATTCAGCCGCCTAGCAAATATGGCCTCAAAGGTGTTCTAAACTCCATCTATAATGTTGGCCATAGCCTTGTGTACTCTGGCTGAATCTGCCTGTGCCGCATCGAAGAAACCACGCCCTGTGATAGCCGAAAAATACCACCGAGAGAAATCATATCGGTCATTCTCCTGAATGACGCCTCCATCAATCAGCAACTGCAATGGCACATGCCTCAATACCTCAAGACGCTGGATCACCTTACTCTGATAGATAGAGGCATCGCCCCAAGCATGATCCACTGCATCTATCCGTGTCAAAATACTAGAGGCCTGCTGAAAGGCAGAAGCAAGGTCCTCCATAAATTTCTCTGTCTCCACACGAACTCCTGTGACCCATTTACCTGCTTCTTGTGCCATCCTCCCCAACTCAACCAAGCCGCTGATCGACTCTCTAAGTACATCTGCTGGAGGTTCTATCACTAGTACATCCTGCCCTCGAGAACGAGACAACTGTTGTACATATCCAATTAAGGCTTTGTGTTCTCGTTTTAGCTTCTTATACTTCCCTTCTTTCTTGAACAACCTATCCTTGAGGGCGAGGAAGGAGTTATCACACTCCTCAACAATCTGCGCACCAGTAGGGCGTCCCAAGTCTAGAGTCGTGACCACATAATTCTCAGGAACTGCTTCATTCCGGTCACACTCAACTCGTGGAACCGCAACGTGAAGAGTACGAGAGCCATCCTCTTCAGTGGATATCTTCGAAAATTTTCTTGCTTTCTTCTTCTGTGGAGGTGCACTGATCCTATTCAAAAACTCCTCCATCTCAACTGCTGGATCAATTTCCTCACTAGGGCTTCTCCTCATTCTATCTTTAAGCCAATCGGGCACCTCATATTGTATATCGAAGGGCTGCTGCTCCTGTGCCTCCACTTCTCTAACTTGTTCAACTTCTTCATCATTCTGGCGAGGCTCATTGTCCTGAAGTGGCTGAGTATCACCTGACACTATATCATCATCATCGTTCATGGCCTCCTCTAATTCCTGCTGAAACTGAGGGTCAGTAATAGTCCCCTCATCATCATGCTGATCGATCCTAACAGGTACGTTGGCACTCTGGCCAATTGACTCCCTCCGTGGAGGCTGAATATCATCCTGTACCACCTGCACCTGATTCAGTGCATTTCTCTGATCAGCAAACAAAGAAACCTCCTGTAAACTTGGAGAACGTGTCTCCAATGGTGTTGCAACTGTGGCTCGTGGAGGCTCTGGCTGAGTAGGCTCCTGTCTAACTATTTCCTTCTTCCTGGACTCTGGGCCTCGTGTAATCTGTTTTTTCCTGCCAGTAGTGGGTGTCCTGTGATCTCCCATCAAATTGTAGGTCAAGGCAATCGACCTACTCTTCAACCTGTTTACCCGCCTATCAACCCAAGCTCTAGTGAATGTCATGACTGGGATAGAAAGAGTATCCAAATCAGCAACCTCGGGCTCTGACCAATCTAAAGGTGGAAGTGGAGTATCTCGAACAGCTGCATAATCAGGATGTACAACATCCATATCCTCATTGACCTGGTCCGGAACTGGCACAACCTCACACTCCCTGATCAAGGTAATGGGCAACCGAGAGAACATTCTCTTCCTCACTTCAATCTCATCAACTGCATCAGCCCAATAATCCTCTATGGTGGCCTTATGCTTAAATTCTTCTAACAACACCCACTTGATGTTATGATGCGGGTCATAGTGTTGTCGACTTGTGTGATATGAGAAGTGATAAAACTGAAGCTCACTCTCAGCTTCTCTAGCTGCCTGTATCGAAGGACACACCTCATCCGAGTTGCCCATTACAATTGGAAATTCTATCCCTCCCTTCTTTTTCTTCTTTTGAATTTTGTCAAAGGCCAGCAACTGCCTAGATATTTCTAGCATCAATATTCTATCTGTTGGGTATTTGGGCAGCCTATATGGGTACGAGGAAAAACCTTGCAGCCTAATGTAAGAGAATCTCGGAAATTGTATAAACCAACACCCATACCTCTCAATTAACTCCTGGGCGTCCCTCGAGATTCTATGATGCAACCGCTCCTGAAGCAGCCTCGTGATATACATGGTGAATGAATCATTGACACGTTTGTAGTGGGTTGTGCTCGACAGGTGCAACTGTGGACAGGCATCATAGATTTTGAACTGATGAGAGCCGCATCCAACAGGTTCTTTGTAAGATATCCCCCTGTACTTCGTCATCCGTGCCAACATATAAATAATGTAAGAACTCATGTAAAAGGTCTTCGTTCTCCTCAAGCTCAGGAGCTGCTCATGCAAGTTATCGCTTATCATCTCGGCCCAATTGACATAATCTTTGCCTTCTAGCACCAGGTTGATGTAGTAAAACATCCAAGGTTCAAAGATGAAGGACTGTGCACAACCTCCAACCCTGCTCAGCATCATGATGAGGTCACAGTACTCTTGCTTCAAGTCATCCGCTATGATCTGTTTGGGCAACTTCGTTCGAGAAGGCTTGGGAGTGCTCATCCAGTGGGTGTTAATTGTCTCTGTGCATTGTTCAAAAGCAGAAGCATACATCCTCTCAGCTCGTTCTCTGGATTTGTAGACCATGTTTCTGTGCACCGGGATCCCGAAAGCCTCACCAATGGCTGCTGGAGTAATATTTGCAAGTACTTGGCCATCAGGTGACATGATCGACTGGTGTTCCTTCTTGTAGCAATTAGCGCACTCCATCATCAGCTCCGAACACTATATAGCTGGCGGGAAACCAGCAGCTGCTTATAGTCCACTTCGGACGATGTTGTGTGACGTGACTGAAGCCCGATGACTTCCAATTCCAAACATCCGATTCTTGAAGGTTTCCAGGTTGACGGAGCCCAAGTTAGTGTCTGTCAACTTGCCCGGCTTTGAAATGAACTTTGACTCTGGCATGAACGTCTTACTCAGCTTCTTGATTACAGCTTGTCTTGAGGCACCATTGTCCTTTCCAGTTGTCCTTGCTTCAGCCATCTCAGCTTCTTTTCTTCAATAGATTCGAACTTCAACACTTAGAACAGATTTCTAAGTGAACCCAACCTTCAGCACTCTCAACCAATGTCAATCAGCAACTTCGACTTCTACAAATTCGTACTTCACACCAGCAATCAGCAACTAGCAAGTTCGTGCTTTTAAAGTTCTCAACTACTTCTTTGCTTCAAGGCGTCTCTTCAACTGGCAATTTCCACTAAGCTCAATCAAGATAAGCTCTAACTATCAGCAAGTTCGAATTCAAGCTCTTAGCAATCAGCAAACTCAAGTCTTCAACCAGCAAGTGCGTCCTCTTTGCTAATGCACTTCTCAGAAATTCAAGGCGTCTCCTTTAACTGCAAATTTGATCAACTTCTAAGTGTGCCTCCTCAGCAAACTTTACTCCTCAGCAAAATTTTGAATTCCCTCGAGCTTCAGCAAACACTCAATCTTCAGCAACTTACTCAGAGCAAGTTCGACTTCTTCAGCTGTGAAAACAAGTCAGAAACATCTTCATTTTATAGCTAAAACTCGAATTCTAGAAGAAGCCATTTTTAGCCAGTGCATTTAACTTCCACTACTTTGTTTCAAAAATTCGAATTCTCCCTCTCTAGTATTTCTGACACTTGTCTCCAGTCGTCGGGAATCTCGTTCTTCTAGAAACTGGACTTTGACTGGCGTCTTTGAATTTGTTTTCGAAAAATTTACTTTAAATCCATCTTTTAATTTACCAGCCGGAGCTCTGTCACTTGAATTCGAATTTAACTTCTCCTCTGCTCTGGAAAATTCATCCTCGAAGAATTCAATCAAAATTATCTAGGCAACTCATCTCGAACTCATCATTCGACAAAATTCACTTTTAAAGTCATTTTATTCATCTTTGCCTTAGAAAATTTTAAATTCTCCCTTAGGAAAATTCACAATTTGAGCACTGATTAAATTCTTCATTGAAAAAGTGTCGGCGAAGTTCGGAAGACTTTGAAATCCATCTATCATCACGAACGTCCAGTACCCAGAAGAAAATTTTCTTCAGAACGCCTCGAATCCATGGGTACCCAACGAACGAGTTCATTTAATTTTTCAATTTGAACCTTAGAAAAATATTATTTTCACCATTTTAAATTGATTCTTCGCCTGTGATCACTCTGTGTTACTCTGACTGAAGAACTTGAATTCATCCTGCATTATCATCGTCTCTGACTTCATCTCTGAGGAAAGTTGCTTGCTCTTCGGAAAATTTCATCACCCTGAGGCTCTAGGCGTATTTTCTAAGAAGAAAATAATTGCCCTTAGAAAATATTTCAATCATCTTGCATTTTGAGAATTTGCCTTAGAAAATATTTTGTTTGCCTGCCAGCGAGAGAAGTATCATCTTCACTTAGAGAAAAAAAAATTTATTCACAGAGGCGCCTTGTACATTTTATCCTTACTTGCCACTTGCAAACACTTCACACCTTAGAAAAATATTCCCACGCCTAGGCAAATTCTCCAACACTTAGAAAATATTTTATTCCTACTTGAGGCGCCTAGCACACTTAGCATTTTATTTCACACCTTGGAATATTTTCTAACACTTACCACTTCCAACGTCTAGCAAGTTTGTTTTGACTTCACACGCCTTAGAAAAAAAAAAAATTTCTAACACCTTATAACTCCCATTACCCTTGGCGCCTACAACACACATGAGAGAAAATCACGCAACACACATTAGACTTGAAGAGGAAAAAATCACGCCTTAGGAAATTTCTTGTGTTCACCACGCCTTTTCACTCACCTTCTACCTTATTTACCACCTCCGTTCACCTTTTACACCTCAGTGTGGGCGCATTTGAGCATGTCAGAGGGATGTCCTTTCAACTTCACTTTTTTTGTCTTGACATGCACTAGTTTGGGCGCATTTCACCCCTTGAGGAGGACGAGTTTCTTTGACCTTGTTGACTCTCTTCAAACTTGGCGCATTTTCATGTAGGTGGAGGATAAAGACGTTGACTTGTTGACTTTCTCTTCCTTTGGGCGCATTTTGATATAGCTGGTGGATAAACTCATGACAACGCCTCAGGAGTGACTCTTCACCTTCCGATTTTTTGTCTTCACATGCATGACTTTGGGCGCATTTTGCCTATGGAGGAGGATGAAATTGTTTGACTACTTTGACCTTCCTTGCCTTGGGCGCATTTCACCCCTGCTACAGGATGAACTTGGGCGCATTTTGATGCATGAGGAGGATTAAAACGTTTGACTTTGCTTTGACTTCCTTGTGTTTTGGGCGCATTTCACCCCTGCTACAGGATGGGCGCATTTGGATGGGGGTGGCGGATTTCCTTTACTTAGAAAATTTTTTCAACTTTCTTCTCTTCAAGTTGGGCACATTTTGGCCTAGCAACAGGATGAACATCTTTGACTTCTCTTTGACTTTTTGCATCTTGGGCGCATTTTGCCCTGTGTACAGGATGAACCTCAACACTCTTAGAAAATTTTCATGCCTCCTCACTAGCTAGCGCATTTTGCCATGTCTTTTGGATGAAGTTCCAGACTTAGACAAATTTTCTCGTTCCTCGCCAGTATTTCATACCCTGCTATTTATAGTAAGCCTTCTCATTTTTGCACTTCTGAAGCTCGGAACGACCTGAAATTTCGCACACCGCCTCCTCATAGCCTTGTTGTCCTGTTGACACTGCCATCTTTAGTCACCCTGCTATTTTTAGCCTGTTTCTGAAGGTGGTTTACTATAAATAGTAACCTCTTGTTTCTGGTAGCTCCATTGCTCCGTTTGACTTGGAATTTGAATGAGGTGCTCCTCACCACGTGACCTGACTGTTGACACTGACGCATGCGCCTGATTTACTATTTTTAGCCAGTTTCCAAATTGACTTACTATAAATAGTAAGTGCTCCGTTTGACTTGAAATTTCACCAAAGAAATAGCCTGGCATACTGATCGCGGTGGTTTACACCGGTTTTCGAAAATTTTGACTTTTTACGCCTATTTTTAGGCTCCGAAGCTGGAAACCCTAACTTGCTTTGTATGCGTATCAAATGAACTCTGTTCCTCTGCGTTTCTGTGGCTCTGCGATCAGCTCGTGATTCTGAACTGCTGGGAAGCAGCTGCCGGGACACACCTGCCAAAAATAGCAAGTTCCTTACTGAGTGAGAATCTTCGTTTGCATGTCACACCATCGCAAAGCTCTCGAAAAACCCATCAGGAATCACCCGATATGCAAAAGAAACCTTGACATGCAAACCCTAAAAATAGCCTCGGAAGGCTGAATTCTGAAAGTGGTCGTCTCGTTTTGCATGTTATATCATCACGAAGGTCTCGAAAAACCCAGAAGGAATATGCTGACATGCAAAGAAGAACTCTGCATCTGAACCCTGAAATTCATCCCGGAAGCTGGACTGCTAAAAATAGTAAGTTGGCGGTTTTTGCTCAAATCTTGCATGTGAGTAGTCTGATATGCTCTGAATGCCGTGTGACTGTCGTAATCTCAAAATAGCTGACAAATTGCCCTGAATTTCACACTTACTAAAAATAGCAAGTACCTCAGAATTTGACGAAAATTTGCCGGAAGCCTGCTGCAAACATGCTGACAACAATGTTAAGTTCGAATTTTCAATTACTGACTCTATTCGACCTCGGACTGACCATAAACGATGAAACCCTAATTTTAGACTTGGTCAATTTCACACTTAAACTCATTGACGGGCGCAACCCCTCGAAAGGCGGACATCAGAAAAGAGACAGAGCGAGAGAGAGAGAAGAAAACCCAAGCCAAAAGACCGGAACGGAGCAAAAATTTAGGGGGTCCCCATCTTGAATGGGGCGATGTGTGAAAAAGGTCACAACAGGGCTTTCACCTCATATTTCTCTGTCTCAAAGAAATATACACTACAAGGGCTTTCACATCATATTTCTTTGTCACAAAGAAATATACACTACAAGGGCTTTCACCTCATACTTCTCCATCACAAAGAAATATACACTACAAGGGTTTTTGACCCAAACTTCTCCATCATAGAGAAATAGGCATTACAACAAGTCTTCATGATGTTGTGACTCCCTCTGAAGCTCCAAGTATTGGCATCAACCTCCTGACCTCCTCGTCCAAGGTTGCCTTAGTTGGTATGTCAGACTCCCTCTGAATGTTATTTCCTCCTCTTCGAAGAAACTGATTGACTTTAGAATAAGAAACCTTCTGAATTGACTTTAGAACTTGGCTCCTTCTGAGATGTCCCTATGTCACTTTTTGCAGTAGAAACATGTTGAGTAGACCTTAATTTGCAATCTCAAGCAAAGTGACCATACTTGTCACACCTGTAACATTGAATGTGAGAGATCCTTCTTCTTCTTCGGTTTTAGAGAATCTGGTTCTCTGTCTCTATTCCTCTTTCTTCCTTTGCCTCTTTCTCTAAAAGTATGTGTACCAAGAACTTAATTTTCTACATCATGATAGTTTCGCCCAATTCCTCTTGCTGCCAACCTAGACTCTTCTTGAATACAATCAGCTCGAAGACGATCAAACTTGGGCAACTTAGATCTCCCATTGATGCTTTGAATAAAGGGTTCCCAAGATTGAGGAAGACCATTTAGTGCCAACATAACAAGATCTTTGTCTGCAATTATATCCCCAATAGTGCTCAACTGATCTCTCAAATCAGCAATCTTCATAAAGAATGAGATGACTGAATCATCTTTAGCCATTTTTACATGGTGAAGTTGTTGTCTCAAAGCAAGGGCTCTGCTGGTGTTGTTGATCTCATACAATCCTTTTAGAGTATCAAACATTTCTTTAGCTATCTTCAACTTAGAGGTGATCGGTACTAGGTGATCCATCACAAAGTCTATCATGATTTTTCTAGCCTTCGTGCCATTTTTCTTCCACTAGATTTTTTTAGTATCATCGGAAGGCTCCGGCATATCACTTTCCACAAAATCAAGAAGATCATTTTCCTCTAATGCAATGAGTACCCTGGGTTTCCAAGAGTTGAAGTTTGTGGCTCCATCAAGTTTATCTTCTACCTTGACACCGATCAGCATCTTCTTTTTCCGCACAAATTCACCTTCAAAGATCTGCCCTTAGGTCTGAAATAATCTGCAACCTTTTGCCTTCAAGATCTGCCCTTAGATGAAAAGTTGACTTAACTGCTTAACAAATCTGATCAGATCTTTTCTTAGACCCACACTGATACCATGTTAGTTTTAGATCGGAAATGTAAGCAATTAATAATGCAACACATAAGACAAATGAACACAGCAGATTACCCTGGGAAAACCCTCCTTCTCAAGGGAGAAAAACCCAGCCAAAATGTATCTCTTATATATTTAATGAAGAGAGCAGAAATCTGCTTACAATTGGGCCAAACTCTAGGCCAATCTGATATAATGAAACACAGCACCTCTCCTAGATGCGAATACACAATTTCTATGAGTTCTCTTTGATATCGATCTGCTCTAAGCAAATGATGGTCTGCTGTAGATATCCTTGATATCGATCTGCTCTAAGCAAATGATGGTCTGTTGTAGATATGCGATCTCCTTGATGAGTGCAAATTGACTTGAGAACGAATTAATTGATTGTCAAATGGATGATCATCTCCTTCTATATATACAATGCAAGGAGACTCTTCACAAGCAATGCAACTCTTCACTTGGTCAGCCTCTTAAAGAAAATAAAATATTAATTATAATAAGGCCGACTTGCCTTAACAATTATTTGTTTAATATTTAATATTCTCGAATTAGAGAGAAAGATATCTCCCGCCGCTATTACATCAACAATAGAAACCCTAAACCCTAAAACATCTAGCTAGTTCGAACTTTTAAGTAAAAACTTGAAAACGGGAAGATTCAACAATAAAAAAAAGTAAAGAAATATAAAATATAAAAGATACAAATAAATCTGAAAATGGGAAATGGGAGATTCCGTCTTTCTCTTCCTCTTCCTCTCACTCTTGCTGTTGGTGATTTCAATTGAACATGGGCAAATGTATTTAAAGTTTTCTAAGGATGTGGGTCTTGGTAGGCCCCTCTTTTAGGTTTACATTTAGGGCTTTAGGTTTTTTTAGCTTCAGACCTGTTTTCTCCCTGACCACATGGGGCATCCCCAGGCAAGCCCCACAATGGGGTGCATCCTCTTTCTCTTCCTCCCACTCTTACTGTTGGTGATTTCAATTGAGCATGGGTATACATATTTATAGTTTCTTAAGGGTGGTAGGCCTTGGAGGGTCCATATTTTAGGTTTAGTTTAAAAAATCTAGGTTTTTTCAGTGACAGACCTGTTTTTTAATGAGCCCATGGGGCATCCCCCACAGATGAGAACATCTCTAGGGACATCCCCTAATCTACATAGCTGTCCCAAGGACAGACCTCTTTGGGGGTGGTGCCCAGTGGGACAGCAGAGCCTCATTCTATCCCCTTCCCACCTCCCCCTGGGATGTCCCTATTCCTGAGAACAAGGATTTTACTCCAGGGACATAAACCCAGGGAACACTAAAAATTCTCGAAACCAAATTGCCTCACATGCTAAGCTAATTATTACTTGAATTATGGTTTTACTTGTACTTGTTATTTTGCTTCCCCACAATATAATTTGAATCCAATTGGAATCTGTCTAACTTATAGGCTCAAAACTTGCATATTTGCCATATTACAGAGAAATGTGAAATATTATATCATTTTTCAAATGTGATTCTCTACAATTAGCAATAACCTATCTAACCACTGTAACTTCAGGTAACATATAAGGTCTGTGGGTAGTTCAATTGATAAGATTACCAAGAAAAGTTGTCCATAAAGGGCAACATTTATGTCCAAGGATTGATAATGAGCTATGAATTTCCAGCTAGAAAAAGAGTCAGATATATTGTATAACAGAGGTAAGTGGAGATAGTGAAAATGCAAAAAGTGATTTTGAATCACCTGTTTTTTACCATGAATTGGGTCAAGAACTCCAGCAAAGAAACAGAACAGATCTATTTCTTTCCCCCAACATTTCTTCTCACCATCAAAGAGAAAAACTTAAAAAAATATGTTAAGGCTAAGCCAACAAGAAAATAGGAACTAGAAAGCATGCTAAGGAAATCCTCCTTTAAGAAAATTACAAGAAACTAAGAGTCTATAACATGAAATAATGTGACATTCGATATGTAAATACAACACAAAAGTTTGAAATGTGCCTTTAATCAGCTCAAGCGGACTTTTGATGTGCATGCCAAACTTACTTAAAAAAAAGCTATTTAGTTCTTTCTATTCTTCAAAAGAGGTGAGCAGATAGTCAAAGGCAAATATTATAAATGCAAAGATAATCATTTATCCTTCACAGAACCTTTTGAATTTGTTAAACACAACAATGCTAAGCAATATTGCCTTAAACAATATTTGACAAGAAATCCAACATCAAAATGTGGAGATTATTAGTTACAATTTAACAAATCAAATATACCCCATGAATCAGAAGTCTAAGCAAGCAGAAAAATAAAATTTAGATAAAATGGCCAATGAAAAAATTAAGTAGATGTTAAAATAGCAATTTTGACAAATTCATACTTCAGAGAGGTGTATCAGCATTTGTAGCTACAAGTTTTTTAATTGTGTATATCTTATCTTCCTTATCACTTGTCAATTAAATTACTCAAGTCTCAATGATTTCAATCACTAAAAATTTCAAACCTGTATCAAAACTATTGGAAAATGTAAAACAAAAGAAAAATATGAATTTCTTTTGGCAGTTGTACAATACTGGTTTAAAGAAAGCAATGAAAATCAGACATACTGCAAGATGAGCACGCAGCATAAGCCTGAAATGACAGGTTCTTAGTACAGCCCTGAACAGCTTCCATAAAAGATAATTCAAGTGTCACCTGCAAAAGAGGCGGCCATATTAGAAAGGTTACCATGCTAAGTCTTCATAAGTAATTTAGCTTTTTGACATGAAAGTAAATACCTTCACATCCTCCGCCCCAAGCGACCCTTGATTGAACATATTCTTCAAAACCTGGCATCAAGACAAAAGTATTATATCTACAATGGGGGAAAAAAAAGGTAAGAGTCAATTTCAAAAACAAGCATTTATCTTCCCAAGACTATTACATAAGAGAACCTACCCACTAGAAAATCAAGCCATTATTTCTTGAAAGTGTAATTTTATAAAATACTTACAACTTGACCGTTACTATATTTCAAGGTTATATTTCAAGGTTAACATCGTGTTTAATTTCATATATAGATATTCATGCTATAGCAATGAAACATTAGATAAACCAAAGGTATTACTATTTAAATGTAGATACCATTATTGTATTTCATTGCTAATGGCCAACTTCATAATCTTTATACGATTTGTCTTGATCTAAAAAGATGTATATTTCTGTGAGCCTCAACCACAAACGAGCATTTAGACCTATGTCCTCCAAGGTTTGGGAACATGGAGGTGTAAGAGAACTGAATTTTAAGGACAGTAACTATGGAAAAATTATATGCTGCAAATGCCAGTAGATGGGTATCTTCTTGACACAGAGCCTCCTTTACCCCGCAAGATTTCAAAAGCAATCAAAATGTATGCAATTTGTTATATAAATTTAATCAACAATAGTACAAATACACATACAAGCACAGACATTAGATATACACCACAATAAACAAATCATCAATTGTCCATTACTCAAAAAAGAATAATATTTCAAAAAAGTTCATATCTATGAATTTGATTGTATATACATACACAATGTCAAGTTCAATGTACTCATACATAGTTCCATGGATTGCATCTTCCCTATTGAAGAATGGCTTTCTTCCACAATCATCCATCTATTGTTCAAGTCTTGGTAGTTGATTTCAAACTTGGTTTGTTTTTGTGGATGTTGGTGTAAGGAGCAAGGATGAAGGGAGGCTACTAGAAAATATAGAAGAAACTTTTTTAAACGTGAAAACTCAATCTATTGTTTTTCATTTCGGACTCTGCCCTTATTTTTCAAAATTTGTTGGTTTAGGTTTGATCTATAAAATGGATCTCGGAAACATGACCAAGTGGTTCAAGAGTTGTCTGCATGCTCGGAATCCCAAGACTTTCAGTTTAATGGTTTCGGAAGCTACTAACTCAGTTGTCAGCTTGAAGTTCAGTTTTTTTGCTCAATAGGAACTTCTGCACAAGTTCAGTGTACACCTATGAGGAAAAGTTCAAGTGGTTTGAGTTAGTCTATTTTGCATTTCACTTTAGTGATAAGAGTGAAAGTCTTCTATTTGGCAAGATAAGTGTAGATAAATATTTAGACGTATCTTCCATCTCATCCTTATAATCAGGGATTTGTAAGTAAAGCTGATTTTTGGAAGATTACATTTTTAGCTAGATTATATAAAGTAGGAGTTAGACAGAAGATTGTAAGCAGTTTATTTAGATCGTCTTTCGAAGGAATGAAAGACTATGTTTTCTAAGGACTGGAATATTGAATGTAAAATACAACTGGTTCCATGCAACTATGAGCTATATCAATTATGGCAATTTCTTTGTACCTTTTTCGAAAGAATGAAAAACAAGCTATGAGGTGTAATTATCTATGTATGCTTCTAGTTTTTTTTTTTAAAAATTTTATTGTTGTGTGATTGATTCAATGCTTCTCACACTAGGAAATTACTAATTAGTCACCTGGTATTTTGAAAAGAATTCTTCATGGCATCAAAGCACAAGGTTTAAAAACCAAAAGGGTGGATTTGTTTGGTAATCACATAGGAGGGTTTTGTGAAGAAATCATGCAGCCAAATAGAGGGAGAAATTGCAGATTTTTTAAAGAAAATCTTGACCAAGAGCAAGGTGAAAACTGCAAGTTGGCTAGATACAAAAAGAGCAAAGTTTTTCTTCCTAAAATTCATGGATCTATTTTGCAAGTCATGGCATCAAGGAAAGGAATAAAAGCGCACCTATTTTTTGATTAAATCATGTAGGATATTTTTGATAAAACCATGCAGTTTTTTTAATAAAATTGGGCCACTTTTGTTTCTATTGGTAAGCTGCAACTGTTAACTGTAGGGTTTTCAGCAAATCTTTGGCATCTAGGGCATATATTTCCACAGCAGAAGGTTTTTCAGCCCCTTTTCTTACAAAAAATTTAGAAAAAAGAAATGACGGGTTTAAAGGACTAGCGACTAGCGTTTAAGCCATTTTTTGTAGGATTAAACCCACAACTAGGGTTTTTGAAGCCGCAGCCAAGGCAAAAAGTGGTGGCCTAAATTTCTCCAACAACTAGGGTTTATAGCCGTGCTTGTAACATCAAACTAGGGTTTGTAAAACAACTAGGGTTTTTTAGGCTGTTTTTTGAAGGGCTAAAAATGGCAGCTTGAAACAATGACTAGGGCACACAACAAACCAAGGGACTTGCTAGTATTTGAAACAACTAGGAATGTGAGCTAGGGTTTGAAGAAGAGCTAGGGTTTACAAGAGGTAACCTAGGGTTTTGAACAGGAATGAAGTCAAACATCAAGGGTAAGGGAAAGGATGACAAAGGATCCTGACAGCTAGGGAAAGCTTCAGTAAAATTAAGCGTTTCAATTATCATATGTTTGGTCATTATGCATCACGGTGCCCAGACAAGAAGAACCAAGAAAAGAAGCAGCAGAACGAGGTAGTAGCCTCTACAAAAACTCAAATGATTGAGTTTTCTGCCAAACTTGAGAAAGAGTTCTCAATGGTTTATTGTCTATCTATCAACACAGTTTTAAGGGATGTATGCTATGTGGACAGTGGAGCCTCTAGACATATGACATCAGACCGGAAATATTTTATCAATTTCAGGGAACATAATTCTGGAGTTCAAGTTGAGCTTGGTGATGATGCCAAGTATCCAATAAGAGTTGGTACTATTCCCTTTCAACTTTAGTCAAGTATCTCTTTGGAGGTCAATGAAGTTTTGTGTCTTCCTAGTCTCAAGAAGAATTCGCTTTCAGTTTCTGTGATGGAGGATAAGGGCTTCACAATTGAATTCATGGATCAGCAAGTTCTTATCAAACCGAAAGGATCTTTCCCAAATATTGCAAAAGTGTTAGGGTTAGAGAAGAAATCTTTACAAGTTACAAGGTGAACGAGTTCTAGCAGCATTGATGATAAACATCAATGATCTAGAGCCTTACAGCTTCTAGGAAGCTGCAGATCAACAGGTTTGGCTGGATGCCATGTTGGAGGAGTACACCTTTATCATGCAAATGATGTACATTGTGCCAAAGCCAGAAGGGAAGTTAGTTGTGAATTCCAGGTGGCTCTATAAAATCAAGAATGTTGCTGATGGCAATATTGAGAAGTACAAAGCGAGAAGGGAAGTTAGTTGTGAATTCCAGGTGGCTCTATAAAATCAAGAATGTTGCTGATGGCAATATTGAGAAGTACAAAGCGAGGTTTGTGGTGAGAGGGTTCTCTTAGAAGGAGGGAGTGGACTATGCAGAGAGTTTTGCTCCAGTCACCAAAGACACTTCCATTAGAACAGTTATGTCTTTAGTTTAGTAGATGTTAAAACAACTTTTCTTAATGGTCTAATTGAAGAAGTGTATATAGAGCAGCCTTAGGGCTTTGAGGAAAACGGGAAGGAATCCCATGTTTGTAGGCTTAGGAAAGCATAGTCATATATAGAGCAGCCTTAGGGCTTTGAGGAAAACAAGAAGGAATCCCACGTTTGTAGGCTTAGGAAAGCATTGTATGGACTTAAACGAGCACCCAAGGCATGGTATTGTAGGATAGCTGAATATCTGCTAAGTATGGGCTTTAGCAAATTTGAGGCAAATTCTAATCTATATTTCATAGTTGTTGGATCTGATATGCTTGTTTTGATACTACACATAGATGATTTGTTCATTTCAGGTGCAGAGTAGCTCATTGCAGTGTGCAAGGAAAATTTATCTGTTGAGTTTGAGATTAAGGACATCAGCCTGATGCATTACTTCTTGAGCTTAGAAGTTTGGTAGAGACCAGAGAGATTTTCCTTGGGTAGGGTAAGTACGCATTTGAGATCCTGAAGTGATTTTGAATGGAGAATTGTAGATCTATGGTCACACCTATGATCACTAATCTAAAGTGTGTAATACTAATTTCTTTAGATTTGAAGATGATTGATCCCACATTGTACAAGCAACTGATAGGTACCTTAATGAGTTTAGTCAAAACTAGACTAGATATATGTTTTGCAATGAACACCTTGAGTCAATTTGTGGTGGAGCCAAGGTAGGAGCATTGGATAGTGACAAAACATGGGCTTTGATATTTGAAGGGCATGATGGAGTTTGGTCTGAGATGTCGTGGAGATGGTGATGTGAAGTTGTAGGGGTATACAGACTCTAATTGGACGAGTAGTGCAACAGATAGGAAGTGCACCTCAAGTGTTGCTTTAGATTGGGTTCAGGAATAGTATCTTGATTGAGCAAGAAGCAGACTTTAGTGGCACTAAGCACAACAGAGGCAAAATATATGGAAATTAATACCAATAGTTGTGAGGTCATCTGGCTTCACAAGTTATTTGTAGGGTTGTTTGATCAGGAGTTGGATCCCACGGTCATTTACTGTGATAATTAGAGTTGTGTCAAACTCTCAAAGAATCCAATGTTTCATGACAAGACCAAACACATAGAGATCAGATATCACTTCATCAGAAACAAGGTTCAAAAGGGAGCAATGAAGCTCCCATACATCCCCACCAATCAGCAAGTAGTTGCTATTCTAACCAAGCCCTTAGCAAGAGGGAGGTTTTAAGTCTTCAAAGACAAACTTGGATTGAAGTGAAAGTCTTTTATTTGGCTAAATAAGTCTAAATAAATTGTGGATAAATATTTAGACTTATCTTCCATCTCATCCTTATAGGCGATAAGGAAGTTTTTGTAAGTAAAGCTATTTTTTGGAAGATTAGATTTTTAGTTAAATTAGTCTAAAGATGGGAGCAAGATAGAAGATTATAAGCCATTCTTTCAGATTGTCTTTCAGAGGAATGAATGACTAAGTTTTCCAAAGGACTAGAAAAGGGAATATAAGATACAATTGATTTCCATGCAACTGTGAGTTATATCAGTTGTGGAGGTTTCCTTGTACAATTCTCGAAGGAATTGAAAATAGGAAATGAGGTTAATTATCTGTGTATGCTTCTGTTTGTTTTCTTTTAATATTTCATTATTGTGATTGATTCAATGTTTCCAACGTTAGGAAATTAGTCACCTGGTATTTTGAAAAAAACTCTTCAGTTGATGGCAGTCTCGGGGTGATTTGGAGCATCACAAGGAGGTCAGAAAACAGGGAGCAAATGAAGAATAAGTAAAAATTTACTGGTGACAAAACCACATTTTTCAACAGGCAGCAGTTTCATAATCACTCCATCAGTTTCAAAACTGCCAGGTTTTAATAACTGGTAGTTTTGTAACCAGCTAGGTATTTTTGTAACTGCCTACCGTCATTTAATGGCAGTTTTATTCTGTGTCTGAGAATGGACATTAAAAGGGCTTTGAACATTTCATTTCACATTCCCAATGTGTGGTATGCATTTTGGTGAATCGGCAGATATGCAGCTGTTTTGTTCATGACACAAGATCATTGTAGACCTGTTGCCAGCCACTGTTGTGGATCTGAAGCTCATTTGTTCATGACATGAGTTCATTGTAGGCATGCTGTTACTCATTTACATTTAATTGACTGTATATAGTGAAACAAGGGGCTGCTTTTTCAGTCTTTGCTGGAGGTTTCCCCCATCTGTTGTACTTGTTTCATCTCTGTTTTCAGTGTTTTGGATGATGTTTTTATGTGTTTCCATGTTGACAAAATGAACTTGATCGGATATATTTTTTCAGTCTATGCTGGAGGTTTTCCCAATGTGTTGTACTTAATTTATCTCTGTTTTCAGTGTTTTGGATGATGTTTTTATGTGTTTCCATGTTGACAAAAACTTGATTGGATATAGTACATGTTGCATGTGGAATTCGATCATATAAGGAGAGTTTTATCAGATCTAGAGTGCAAATCCCTTTTTTATGAGCTAATTGAGAAATATCTGCTTCAGTTTGTGAATCAAGTGGTATCAGGGCAGGTTTAGATTCCTTGTGTTTTCTGTGATTCCAAAAGTTAAAGAAAAAGATCACAGGTTATGCCCATTATAAGATTGAGTAGGAGTGATGATTTGGAAGTGTTTAACCCTGAAATTGATACTAAGAATTGCAATAGAGCAGCTAGAAAATGGCAAGAGACAGAGATAGGGAAATTGATAAATATGGAGCAAGACGAGCAAGAAGAGAAACCCAAGAAGACTAAATAAGAGCTTGAGGGGGTTGGGGACAGCCTCCTTCTAGTGGAATAGCATCCTCTTCAAGGCTGAAGCAAAAATTGGCATTCCACCATTTGATGGAGAGGTCAATGAGGAGAAGGTAGACAGATGGATTGCGCAGATGGAGGTATACTTCAGCTTGCATATGCTGAGTACACAGCAACAAATCTCCTTCACAAGATTGAAACTCTCGATCCATGATCTTACTTGGTAAGAAAGCTATGCCACTTCTTTGCATTTACGTAAGGTTCCACCTACTCAACAATGAGGATTTGAATGAACAATTCTACCCATATGTTAAGATGAAGAGAGAGCTATCCAGTGGCACTTCTATCGACAAAGTCAAGGACAAAAAGTCGAAGAATAGAAAGATGAGTTCTATATGAAAGTGGTTCATCTAAACAACAATGTGATGGATAGAGAAGTTTTGATAAAGTACATTGAAGTGCTATTTGGGCACCTCAAGAAGCCTATTTTGATGATCAAACCCCAAGATATTGATGATGTTTGTGCCCAAGCCTGCTACCTCAAGATGGACAAAAAAAAGAACCACTATTTTCTCAAAAACAGCAGGGGAGGAAGCAGCAACAACACGGAGAAATAAGAAAGGGAAAAGACAAATGGAAGGGTAAAAAGAACAGCACAATCACAGTAAAGACAAACAGCAAAGAGAATCAGTATTCTAGTCATTGTGACAAAGAGGGATATGCCGAGGAGACATATTGGAAGCTTCGTTTAATGGGAAGTGTAAGGAGATAGAGAGCAGTTCTGAAGTGGATGATTGATTGTCATGTGCTACCATGAAGAAGGGTGCATGTGTGGGTAGCAACAAATCTCAAGAGGAGTGAACTGACCAAACTTTTCCATATCAAGATTCAGCTTAAAGGCACCCAAATCCGCATTTGTTAGAATGGCTGAAACAAGGAATTGAGATCTCATATAATACCCATCATGAAATCAGATTTGTACACACCATGCAGTTCATGGATGAGGCAGTTGTGGATGTCATCCCACCGAATGTTTGTGGGATTGTGTTTGGTAATCCATACCTTTATATTTCAGATGTTGTTTTCTATAGAAAAACAAACAAATATGGGCTCATCAAAGATGGGAAAGGATTCGACATCAACTCATATGTAGTCAAATCCAAGGCTTCACTAGTGAATGATTCGCAAGCTAGGCGACCAATAAATGCTAGTGACAAATTTGCATTTCTCATGTAGGGGGAATAGGCAAGAAGAGCAAGTGGCTGAGGAAAAGTCAGTTCATGGGCTGCATATAAGCAAAGAAAAGAGGTTTGTGAACCAGATCATTAGGCAGTTCAGTGAGCTCTTTAGAGACCAAACGGGCTGCCCCCACACAGAGCAATTGAGCATGAAATCCAATTGTTACCCGATTGCCTACTTCAAAACATAGATCTGTATCACTAAAGTGTATTGGAGGCTAATGAAGTCAAATCTAGGTTGTAGGAGCTGCTTGAACATGGAGTAATCAAACCCAAGACCTCTCCATGTGGTTCTCCCATAGTGAGGATACCCAAGAAAAATGGTACTTGATGCATGTGCATAGACTACAAGGCTTTGTAAAAGATTACCATCAAAAGTGAAAATCGACTACCCTTGATTGTCGATCTTTTGGCTCAGTTGCAGAATGCGAAATACTTTTCCAAGTTGTATTTCAAATCCTCATATCAACAAGAATCAAGAAAGATGTCCAGAAGACAGCTTTTAAGTCAAGACAAGGTCTCTAACAGTGACCAGTACTCCCATTCAGACTATGTAACACAACTGCAACATTTATGAGGCTCATTAATGAGGTATTATGACCACTTATAGGCATCTTGAACAAATCTTGCAAGTTTTGAGGGACTAAACTTTCATTGAATGGCACAATGTCATGTGCCCAAAATCTCAACATTAAGATAATAATTAAATAAGATAAAAACATAATAAAAGTATAAACATTAGTAATTATAATTATCACAAAGATAATATTATAATTAAATTATCAAAGATAATATCATAAATATTAAAATATGAATTCTAATAATTTAAATATTATTATAATATAAAATATAATAATATATATTGAAGAAATAAATGGAGCAAGCAAAGAGATAAGGGATTAAAACAAGATAATTATGGAATATAAAATTGTAAATAATGGCAATTTAAATAATAAAATAAATACTAAAAATATATCAAATTAATATAACACAATAAAATCAATTAATATAAATATTATCATAATTATCAAATCATAATTATCAAATAATTATTAAGAGATAATATTATAAATATTAAAATATACATATTTAAATAATAAATATAAATAATACTATAAATAAATATAAATAATATTACAAATAAATTAAATAGTAAAATATAATACACATCAAAACAAAATAATAAATTGAATATAATTTAAGATATCATTAAGGAATGTTTAACTAAAAGTCATGTCCATTTGCGGGGTTATCTCTATTCAAAGAGATGCCTCTCTTCATGGAGGTATAAAGATATAAAATAAGATTGTGGGAAGATAAAAAAAAAGACACTTCAGATTTGAGGAAGATGATAGAAGAGTAAAGGAATGATGATGTAAAAAGGAGATCTATCAATAGTGTATAGAGAACAATAAAATAGAAATTAGAAAGGTTTGGAATTAGTTTTCAACAAGCAGCAATCATTTCAAAAGGTTGTGTCTTTTCTAATGAATGTCTCTTTTCAAAAAATTACATCTTCTCATTTGAATGTGAAGATATAAAAAGGGAAAGAATGAGATATATGAAGAGCACAAAGATTTACTGAGAGGAGAGGGAGGGGAGGCGGTGGTGGGGCGGGAGGTGGTGAATCAGTAAATCAATCAAACTTTCAATTCTCAATCTTTTCAAGCTTATTACAACCTTCTAAACGAACTTAAACTCTTATCAACATCAACCTTTTGATATGAATCAATTTACACAAGTTGACACAAATTTATTGAAAACTTTATATGACTTTTACAAGTAGAAGTAGGCACCAATCTACTTGTTTTACAAAGAAGATGATTTAGTAGGCTGCAACCTACAAGGGATACCCAAACCTCTTAATTATTTAGTAGGCACCAACCTACAAGGAGCACCAGCCTTTAATGCAAGGCACCAACCTTGACTTGATGGTTGCAAGATGATGCCTTCAATTTGACCTGTACTATCCCAATCCTCCAATCTGCCTTTGGTGAAGAATGATCTCACACTTAGCCCACACAAGGAGATGGGACTTCAGATTTAGAATGCTCACTTACCCAACCACACCTTTTTTCTTATCACAATCTATATATATAAATATATATTCTTTGTAGAATGAATAGCCACATTCAATAGAGTTGTCCCTAAAACCGTTGTTTGAAGATCACAACCCTTAGTTAATTCTTCATACTATCTTTAACTTTAATCACTGCCTTCACAATGTTAAACATAACCTTTCATCTTTATAAATCACGTCCTTTCTAAACAATTGATAATTGACTTTTAAAAGATCGCTACTTTCCAATTACGAAATATAATCGCTGCTCTTTATTGAAAATTCGTTGTCTTTTTATATTAACAAGTAGTTTATTCTAATCATTTTTCCTTTATTAACATTGATTATCTTCTTGTCTTATCCATTCGAGAAAATACTTGCAGACTACCAACTCGTGCATATGTGATTCCACAACACCCGACAATAATAATAGGTTCAACAAGAGCATGGCAATATCAGAGTTGATTGAGAAACATTGGCAATAGAAAAATGTTCCATGTTTGATAACCATGAATATGGAAGCCGTCAATGATGGCCACGGATGACTCATGTAATACTCGTCTCCTGAGAATCAATGCATCGTTGAGCAAACCTTTTTCCAACGATCATTCTATATTTATTCCACTGTGACAAGTAATTATGAGGCCACACAAAATAGCCACGCCAGTATGAATGAGCGCTACAGGAAACTGATAAGATGCATCGACCAACATATATAAGTATATTACCCGATAGTAACATTTGGAATGCTTGTGATGATAAATATTATTAGATATACCATCTAATATATCGACAATACTCCAGTCAATACTCTCGCTTGATAATACAAATACAGTGCTCCTATTTCCTAACGATCATATATTTCGCTTCCACGACACCAGTAGATGTCAACCATATTTAATCCTTACGGCACCAGAAGTGTGAAAACGTCCAAGGATACACAAATGGTGAAATATCGATATCCCCTGTTACTTAAACTCTAATTGCAAATGTCTGAGACAACAACTACGATGTTCATTCTGAAGCCGTCTTCAGTGATCCTCGTTCAACAATGCAAGGTTTCCATCTAGTCCTCAGCGTGATACCAAATGGTTCAAAACTATACGTTCTTCCCATCTAACCAGCAAACCACGATGCTTTGATTGTAACTTGAACTTCACCAATCGATGGAGAAGATAGCTCCTCTTGCACCAATTTAAGATTAGATATCCCCCAATGATTGCATAGTTGTTGGCATAGTCAAGTTCGCTGAGTAGAGATACCATTAACGCGTCTTTCTTAAAACGTTTTATATAGAGATCCACCTAATGTAATTCATTTATTCCATGAGGGCGACTCAGGTAATATATTGATTCAATGTTGTTTTATCTATTTTAGACTTCCTCTAATTCGCCATCCTCAGATTTTAGACTTTCTCCAATTTGTCTCTTGCCTGTAGCCGTCACTCCTTCAAATACGTCGATAATTCTGCTTTTGTCTTTACTATGTTGAATTCAACTTCATCAGAAAGTCCCACGTAAAACTTGAGGTAGATACATTTCTCTTATTTCATGGCTCCATATACCCAAACATATCTTAGATTGATATTATAGAGTCTAAGCCAAAGATAATATGCTCCAATCTGAGTAATCTTATGACTTTTTCTTTTTTGTCAAGTATGCTTGGTATGTATAATCTCTTTTATCCTTCATGATCTTTATCTTTCATAATATTCATGATAACCTCCAATTATCTCAACTTGAGTACCTTTGACATCAATGACAATATTTCTAACAATATATATATAGAAGAAAGAAGGAAATAGAGAATAGAAGGGGAAACAAGAGATAAAATATAGACTGCAAGATCCTCTGAAATTTATAAAGATAGGCAGATGGAAAGTAAATAAGTATTTTTATGAATATAAGGATATAAGTATTTTATGAATTTAAATAATAAGTTAGATAAATGTTTGTACTTTTAAATAATGAAGTTGATAAATACATCCTGGATTCAAAGAATAGTCTAATTAATAGTAATTCGTACATGATGCTATTTATTTAATGTTATCTATTTTTTTTATTGATTGCATGGGGAATAATAAATCATGCATGCTACTAGTTATCTTATAACATTGTTGATATGTTATGCTCCATTGACATTATTGTATGTAATTACATATATAATACGATTATACAATAAAGATACTTGTAGCAATTATTGAGCCTTATAAGTAATTGTGATTATTTGATAGAAAAATGAATAAATTTATGAATGTCTTTATCCTATGATTGATTAGGAAAAAGAGAAAAAGAATGTACTATGAACACTAGACCATCATAAAAGGATATCTTCAAGAAATCAAGACAAATTTAGGGTAATCCCAAAATGGGGACATTACACACAAAAAGTAAGTTTGCACAATAATCACTTTTCTACCTTGGGCATGTAGTTGGGGAAAGAGAAATAAGGATTGAGCTAACAAAAGTGTATGCCATGCTCAAATGGCCAAGGCCTTCCAACATCACTTAAACTAGGAGCTTCATAGGAGCTGTGCAATGCTTGCGAAAGTTTGCTGAAGCTTTCTCAGCCACAGTGGCACCGTTTCATGCTATCACAGGAAATGGAAGGTGTTTCAAATGGAGCAATAAACAACAAAAGGCTTTTGAGGAGTTGAAGCACAAGATCAGCCATGAACCCATATTAGCATTGCCAGATTTGTAACTATTTGAGGTCGAAATTAATGCTGATCATTATGCTATGGAGGTTGTCCTAATGCAAAGAGTTAAACCAATTTGTTACCACTCATAACCCTTTCATGGTTCAGCCCTAATTTATAGCAACTATAGCAAGGAATTGTACACATTGATACAAGTAGTGGAAAAATGGAAACGATTTTCCAAATGGATCATCAACCTCTCCAATATTTGTAAGCTCAGACCAAACATCACCAAGCTAGACACTATAAGTGGATGGCATTCCTGCAACAATTCCACTTGGTTATTACATACAAGAGGGGTTTGAAAACAAAGTTGCTGATGTGTTGTCTAGATCGCCATTGCAGTCAAGTGTCAACACTAAGTACACTTTCCCAATTAGAGCCCATTGCCAAATATTTTTCTATGGAGGATTATGAACATGATAAGGGTTTTGGAGAAATATATAAACAAGCACAAAATGGTAAGGTTGCTGATTTTGTACCAATTCAAAATGGGAAGGTTGTGTGTTCCAAAGGAAAGAAGATTGCTTTTCCTAACATAAGCTCATACCTCCAAGGTGGCTAGACATTTTGGGGTCTCCAAGATCATTGTTAACCATCAGCAATCTGTACATTGGCCTTCTATGCAAGTCAATGTCTCCAATTTCATAAGATGGTGCAAATTTGTAGCATGAGCAAACCTAATAATCAGAAATCGGGGGGGTAGCAGCCACTACCTGTACCATTTCGTCCATGGGAAAACATTATCATGGATTTTGTAGGTCTACCCATGTCCAAAAAGAGGCATGACTATATTTTTGTGGTGGCTATCCAATTTAGCAAGATGTGAGTTCTTGCAAGAAGACACTTTCCTATAAAGATACAACTGTGTTATTCTTTACACATGTATGGGTACATTTCGGTTTGCTGGAAAGTATTGTTTCAGATCAAGATTTGAATTTTTTGGAAAAAGATTGGTGTGCACTATGGAAAGAATCTGGCACCAAATTGAAAAGATCAACCACATTCCATCTCCAAACTGATGGACAAACAAAATGGTAAACCGAATATTGGTGCAGCCATTAAGAGGGTATAACCCAAAGCATCCAAAATCTATTAAATATATTAAATAATGTAATATTAATGGTCATCTTAATCGTCTTTAGTTAGTTTAGATAGTTTCTAAATTTGTCTTTAGTCAGTCTACGATCGTATCGTCTCTTGTAAATCTATATAAGGAACTTTCGTTCCTCTGTTTAATACATTGAATATTTTATCATGGTATCAGAGCGGGTCTGGGTCTAACTCCCTCACGGGAGGACTTAGGATTCTAGGAGGGTTTAAGAAATTTTGTGAGAAGAATTTCATGGGCTTTGCTTAAGCTATAATTCGGGAAAAAAAATTTATCTGCAAACCAAAGGTCTCGTTTTTGTCTACAAATCGCGGATTTTCGTGAAGCGGGTTTTTTGGTGAAGCATTTTTCTTGGAGGATATTGTCTAGTCATGATTGGGCATCTGTTCTGGTATTTGTCTGAGGGTTTCGTGACCTCCATCGTTGGGCTTTTTTGAAGATTCGTGGGCGCACGTATTTTCCTTCCGATTGCATTTTTTCGTCTTGCCTTCCACGTGTTTTGTTGTGTGTGCGTGACGTCAAGGGTTCCTTTTGCTCGTGGTGGCATCTATTCTTTTCCCGTGCCACGGCCTACTCTTCCTCCTGTGCATCTTTCCTTCTTTTTGGCTTCTACTCGTGATTTTTGTTTCAACGGCGTTTTCTAGCGCTATTTTTTGGAACTTGTGGCTCTGTGTGACAATCTCCTACACGCATCGAGGGCTTGTGTCATGTTCTTGGATGGATTTTTGCTTCCTTTTGGGCGCGTTTTTCTTCCTCTAGCGGCTAGGGTATTTTCCAACTCGGCTCTTCTCTGCACGGGATTTTCTAGGCATCGATGTGTGAATGGGTTTTTTATTTTTATTTTTTTTCCTGAAAAAAAAAACATGAATGAGTTTATAATTTTGTCCTTAAAAATTATTTGATGGCTTTATAATTTTGTCCTTAAAAATTATTTGATGGGTTTATAATTTTTCCTTAAAAATTATTTGGAGGGTTTTTTAATATTTTTTCCTCAAATAATTTTGTGAGGTTTTATGATAGTTTCTAAATTAGTCTTCAGTCTACGATAGTTTCTTTTAGAAACATCGTCTCTTGTAAATCTATATAAGGAACTTTCGTTCCTCTATTTAATACATTGAATATTTTATCAAAAACTAGGGATGAGTACTTGGTCTATATTCAGTACAACTATAGCCGAGCAGTTCATGCTTCTACAAAATTGTCACCATTCAGAATGTATTTCAGATATCTACCTCCTAGTCCCCTAGATGTTGTTGTGGGACAGACACATGATGATGGAGAACATGTGGATTCAGAGATCCACAAGGCTGAAAAATTCATTGCCAAAATTCAGCAAATTCATCTCCATGTTCAAGATAAGTTGAAAGTCTCAAGCCAGGTAAAAGAACACCTTGACCACCACCGTGAATAACATATATTCAAGGTGAAAGATAGAGCTTGATTGTACTTGGGAAAAGAGAAACTTCATGGGCAAGCAAAAAAATACTTAAGCCCTTGTTTTATGGCCCATTTTTTATCATGAAACAGGTGGGAAAGAAAGCTTTTCTTCTAGATTTGCCACCCTACACAAAGATCTATTTGGTGGTGAACGTGAAGAATCTTCCTCTCTTTGAGCTTTCCATGCTTAATGAATAAGGAGTTTTATTACCTCCATTTGAGGATCTTGCTCCAAGTACACACCAGCAAGTTGAAAATGATTTGGTTCTTCTTTAAACAAAGATGCAATGGAAGCGTGATTCATGAGACTTGGTTAATTGGATTGAAGGGTCAAGTACCAAACAAGGTGAAGTGGTATCCAAAGGAAGATGTAGGGAAGAAATCTCCTCACTTGTTGAGTCCCCAAAATTTTGGAAACTGAAAGCCTGCCTATTGAGGAGGTGTGATGTAAAACAGATAATTGGAAATAAGGTCAAAGGTCATGTCCATTTGAAGCAGTGTTACAAGACTCGCCTAGACTCGGCGAGTCTTGGCGAGTCCCGAGGCGAGTGAGGCTGGGCGAGTCTTTGGGACTCGGCTGCCGAGTACTCGCCAGACTCGCCGAGACTCGCGAGACGAGACTCGCCAGACTCGCCGAGTCCCGAGCCAAAGACTCGGCCATCAGTTTGTGGGCGTGTGTGTCAAAAAAAACACATTTTAAAGTTTCAGAACTGCTTAATTAAATGGCTAAATCTCGACCTTGATGTTTTTTAAATATGTAATTAGTGTCTTTAATTTACAATTTTTTTAATTAAATGGTGCGCTGCCCCTTGACCCCGCTGGGGGCACTGCCCCCAGACCCCCGCAAGGGGCGCTGCCCCTTGACCCCGCTGGGGGCGCTGCCCCCAGACCCCCGCAAAGGGCACTACCCCTTGATCCTATTGGGGTGTTTCCCCCAAAACCTCATCAAACTATAGGTCTAAGCATGTTATAGGCCAATGATGAATCATGATCGTTAAACCTACAAAATACATATCCCCTGTTGTAAATCTTTGCATCTTTTGCAGTCAAAGCCATAATCAAGGATTATCTTGTTCCATACATTAGACAACAAAGCATGCAGTCTTGAAGGCTACAATAAAAATTTAATAATAAATTCCTCACTTGAATATACACACCAATCATTGAGATGCAAGAAAATATCATGGCTGCATCATCATCTATGACCTATCTTAGACACTAGCGCATGACTTGTCGTGATGTTGGGATGAGTAATGCAAGCTCTTTTGAGCCATAGACTTATATTTTTAATTTTGATATTTGTTTTGATGCCATGGATTTCATATTCCATGAGTTTTGTATACATTTGACAATATTTATATATTTGAATGTGTTATTTCCTTCAGCTAAAATTTGCGTTTATACTTATGTGATCGATGTATGTTTGTGTATGAGATCATAGTAATTTCTATTTGATGATGTTATTGTGTCTTTAAGGTTTATTTATTAAAGGGTGCGTGAAACAAGTGTTAAATCCTTAAAAATCTCTGAATTTCTTGGGTTTTTCTATTTGCCGAGTCTTTGCCGAGTCTTTGCCGAGTCTGGGCGCCGAGTCCGAGTCCGAGTCAAAAATTGGCTTGCCGAGTCCGAGGCGAGTCCGAGTCTTGTAACTATGATTTGAAGAGTTGTCTGCATCCTAGGAAGACAAAGATTTTATACAGTTCAACAGTTTCAAAAGCCAGTGAGTCATTGGGTTGAGGGCAGCATTAGGTCAATCCAAAGCATCACAAGGAGGTCAGAAAATAGGAGACCAGATAAAGAAATCAAGTACAATTTTGCTGGCAATGAAACTCTTTGTTTTCAACAGGTGGTGGTTTTGTAACCCCCTTGGCAGTTTCGGAACCTGGCAGTGATTTCCTAACCAAGTGGGTCTTTTAATAACCACCCATAATCATTTTGCAGCAGTTTCATTCTCTGTGTTCCAGAGGGGAAATTGAAGGGTTTTGGACATTTTATTTCACATTTCCGACATATGGAATGCCTTTGACAACCATAAGAAAACTTGGGAGAGTCATAAATCACAGATCACACCTTGCACAAGAGCTGGCTCTCTTAGGTAAACTCTTATAACATTCAACTTGCACAAAGAAGACTGAAGAACAAGATATTTTGAGAATCAATAGACATTGTTGTGGATGTGGAGCTCATTCTTCATGCCAAGAGCTCACTATTGGCTGGAGCTTTTCCCTGTGTTTTGTGTTTCTCCAAGCAAAATTGTAAGTCATTGTTGTGCTTGGTTTATCTCTTTTCAGTGTTTAGGATGATGTTCTATGTTTTTCCATGTTGGCACAATGAACTTGATTGGATATGGTAAATGTTCAGTGTGGAATTCAATCATATTAGGAAGGATTTAGTTAAGCTAGAGTAGAAATCAATTGTTGAGGAACTAATTAGGGAATATCCACTTCAGTTTACAGATCATAGTTGATTTAAGGTAGTGTATAGTTACTGGGTTAGATTAGTTGGGAATGTTCTTACATCTCCAGAGTGTGTGACACATCCTCCGATCATACCAAGGGCCAACCTTTTTGTCCTGAACACAGCCAGACATTTATGGTCTAAAGCATAGTTTACATACTCGGATTCAGAGAGTACTCGGCAAGCCTAAAAATTTTGACTCGGGAAAAACTCGGCAAATACTCAGCAAATACTCAGAAAATGTGAGTGGATATTTATGTATGTGTATACTCAGGACTGCACTGTACACACATACATATCTATAAACACACACAGGATGCCAAGTTTCCATGCATATACACACACAGACATGCCAAGTTTGTGGGTTTTCTGCGAGAAACTGGCAATTACTCGATAATTTGATGGGAGAAAATCGTCTGCATACTGCCCACGAGTAAAAGCAAAAATTATTCAACAAGCAAATTTTTTGGAGATTACTCGGCTACTTGGAAAGTAATCGCCAAGTATGTAAACTATGGTCTAAAGAAGCATGCCTCACATACATCCTCAACTAGAAAACACAAGCAATGTCTCCTGGGAACTTATCGTTTTCTATAAATAAATGATGAACCATATTAACTCAACCTACATTTCATTGTCTGAATAGAGGCAAAAAGTGAACCATATTAAACACAAAAAAATGAAGTCAATAATTAGAAAATATCAGGAATAAAACATACCTCATTCATTCCTCCTCCAAACATATCCTCAAATCCAAAACCACCAAACCCAAAACCAAACCCTGCACCACCCGGTCCACCTGGACCACCCCCTGCTTCTGCCTGTGCAAAACCTTCAGGACCAACCTGGAATATTCAAAAGAAAATCAATTATCTACTTAAATAAAATCAATTGTATTAATAATCTACTTTATAAAATCAATTATTTAGAAGAATTAACATTGTAGCAGATTTGCATATCATTAAAAATATAGTGCAGGATACTAAAAAGAGAAGAACAAAAAGCAAATAACCTCAATCAAATAACTTTCAAAGCAATGGGAGATTTTCGGCGCAAAAAGCTACTATAACAAATAAAGAACAGTACACTACAAAATAAACCATAGGATACAACCTACAGATACCAAGAACAAACTAACTATTTGAGAATTGATAGTGCAATATAATAAAATAGACTAATGTTACCATAACCATCTCCTTTCATCAATTTGCAACATTGCAACTACTTAAGCAATTTGAATTTTGAACTGCACAAAAAGAAACATTTTTGGGGCCCATTTCTGCTGCAATGCAACATGTGCTATAATCCTCTCACCAAGTAAGAACCACCTGCTTTTGTTCAAGCTTCTATGAACCTGCCTATAAAACTCTCACTTTATTACATTGCAAGGCATAGTACACTTAGCAGAACAAATAAAACATTTTAAAAAGCTTTAAGCTAACATGAATTTTTAATCTTAAAGCATCAAGTGACCATTTTCAGTATAGCAGTCTAAGTGATTCTCTCTTAGTCAACAAACTGGGGCTCTGTTGGGAGTTCATTGTACCATTTGGAATATGCCAACAGCTACTTTATACTTCAGTTTCCTGTCTTTCAAAAACCTATGGAACAAAGAAACAAAACAGTGCCTGCAACTTTCTCTAACACTAAACTAGACATCAATTACAGGAAAATACAAATGCAATGCAAACATCAATACATGATCGATGCCAAAACACAAACTTATAAGATAAGAGATTTAGAAGGTTGTGAGATATAGCTGAAATTATAGTGCCAGTAAATTCAACCCAGAACTGCAGTAAGCTTGCAAGGTTGGATTCCTGAGCTCTTACAAGAATGTAGAAAGATAATAAAGCGAATTAATAGAAGATGTTGCACCAACATCAGATAAATTCCCTATATCAGCATTTCAGTTGTTCCAACTGCCAAACCAATAAATCAGAGATTTAACATTACTAATTATCTCCAGCTTAAGATATTGTAACATAAATGTCCTTTTTCTGGCCAGTAATAAGTTAAATGCAAGTTGTTGCAGTCAACAGAACAGAGACTCTTCAAGCCAAAAACAATTATAAATCAGACATTGATTAGTGATCACTGTAGGTGTTACAGATTTATTTAACATGCCCTGACTTAATTGCAGTTAGATTTATCACCGACACACAAATGTAATTTTATTGAACAAAGGACTGTTAGTGGCAAATACTATTCAAACAACAGACAAGCAAGTTCCCTAGAAATAGCATTTAAAAGAATAGTTTTAAAGTATCTGAAAACTCACCACAGCACAATAGTTGTCATACGATGCCTGAAACCTGTTAGAAAATTAGTTTAGGCATGTAGTGCACCTTGCAAGCCTTGTAAATCCACACTTGGAGGAATCCATGAGAATCCTTGAATGATGCAACTCACCATTTCGAATGTTGGGTATGACATTGTAAGAGCATGATAATAGGAGTGACAAGTGCACGTGTAAGAGAATCTATGACAAAGGGAGTTACATACAAGTTGGAATGTTCTTGGAAGTTGAAGAGTCTCAACTTGAGAGTCCATCCTGAGACACTTGGGCACATGGTATTGTTGATCCTTGCCTATTTATTAAGTGTTGGCTTTGGTTGAATATGAGAGAAAATTTTGTGTAGGGAGATAATGCCGAAAACCTGTTGGAACTCCTTCAAAATCTAAGTGTAGAACTCTATAGTGCATAAAATCTCATTGTATTTGTAATCTCTTTGTTAAGTTTCTATTTGTTGTAATGTTTTGCTATTTTTGACATTTCAATTATGTTCATACTTTATTTTTATCTTGACAGTTGTCATTGCAAAAATATATATGTTTTAAGTTTCCATTTAATATGAAATTTATTCTCATCGTGGGGTTTTAGCATTTAGTATTCTAGTTTTGAATATTGAATGCTTGAAAAATACTAACATTTGGTACCAAAGCTTGGTTAACCTCAACCTCTGAAAGAAAGGACCCTCTCTTTGAGCAGTAAATTTTATTTTCTGTGGGAGCTGTGCAGAAATTTCTACAGGTACAGATTTTGATCTCTCGAAGCTCAAAATGGAAGAACTCCTAGATGATAGAGGTTTTTAGGTTGATATTTCTGGAAAGAAACCCTCTGGCATATCAGATAAAGACTGGAAGAACTCATAGAAAAGCAAGGAGTCGGTTCCGCTGAATGTTTCAAGTAAGACACCACAAGTAAACTTTGGGCTAGGTTAGGAACTTTGTATCAAACTAAGTCTCTAGTTAACAAACCTTTTCTTAGGAAGTTGTACTCTTTGAGGATGGAAGATGGTGATTTTGTAACTTAACATTTGAATGCCTTCAACATTGTTATCACTCAACTTGCTTCAAAGGACATGAAGATAGATGAAGAAGACTAGTGTATTACTTTGTTGTGTTCATTGTCAAATTCATGGATAACGTGGTTATGGCAATCAGTTCAACCATTTCAAAGTTAAAACTTGATGAGGCGGTTTTTTTCTTTGTTATTAAAGGAAATGAGGAGAAAAACCTCAGATTCCATTAAGGAAGATCTTAATCTCCTAGCCAATCTCAAGTCAAGCCACTAATGTAACCACTGTTACAAGACTCGGACTCAGCAAGCTGATTTTTTACCCAAACTCAGGCTTGTGATGCAAAGAAAGACTTCACCTAAACACACTTGACTGATTTGATCCCTTTCAAACAAAGATTCATTTCAAACAACCACTGAATGCATACTAGTGCACTTGGAAACATTGATTTGAAGGCCTAATGGGCACTTAACAAGAGAACAGCATCAAAACTTGAGAGCCTTGGTCTGTACAGACCTCTCACAACATATTTCAATGATTGATCACCCATTCATGATTCAACAATGCATAGATTATTAAATATATTAAATAATGTAATATTAATGGTCATCTTAGTCATCTTTAGTTTATTAGGTAGTTCTATTTTATACGTCAGTTTAGAGTTTAGTATGTTTCTATTTTCATTCTTTGTTTTTCTCTATATAAGGAGACTACGTCTCCATTTGTAATCATCCAATGTTGGACATCGAATATTTTATCATGGTATCAGAGTGGGTCTGGGTGTGACTTCCTCGCGGGAGGCCCAGGATCTTGGGAGGTGAAAATTGCAGGTTTGTTTTGTTTGGAAATTGCAACCTGAAGAAAGATTTCGTGGTTTTGTAATTCGAAGTTTTTTAGGGGGTTTGTAATCATGTCTTCTGATTTCGTGAGTTCTAAAACCCTCTTTCTTGGTGTCGACGGCTGTCTCAACCAAAAATCGTGCCCTTTTCTATCTGGTTGCAACTGAGGCTTCTGGAGGCATTCTTTCTTTTTTTCTCGCGTCGGTCTCACCTTCTCTTTCCATGAGACAAGAGCTCTGTTTGCTATCAGCTCGACCGGTCTGCTCTGTTTGGTGTTCTGTTCGCGACGTGTTCTAGTACGCTTCTTTCTCCCGACGACTATGTTCTCCCGATGCGATCCCTCATACTTCGCGTCTTTTGGGCTCCATTTTCTCTGTAAACACGATTTTTATTTCTGTCTGAGCGCATCTTTCTTGGCGTTTCTGGTGTTGCGTGATTTTCTAGTGTTAAATGGCGACCAGTTTCTTTGTCCTTTACATCATTCTTCTGGTGTTTTTGGCAATTTGATAAAGACGGGATTTTATGTGGGTTTTCATAATTTTGTCCCATAAAAAATTATTTGGTGGGGTTTTATAATTTTTCGCCCTTAAAAAAAATTATTTGATGGGTTTTAGAATTTTAGCCTTAAAAAATTATTTGTTGGGTTTATAATTTTTCCTTAAAAATTATTTGGAAGGTATTTTTTTTTTCCTGAAAAAATTTTGTGAGGTTTTCTGATTTTTGCCTGAAAAATCATGAAAGGGTTTTACCGTTTTTCCTTAAAAACGATGTTTTGTATGCTGATCCGTGTTTCGGATTCCTTTGTGGGTTTTTACCATTTTTTTCCGAAAAAACGATGCTTTGTAAACTTCAACTTCAGGGTTTTGTGATTTTGTCCTCAAAAATCGTGGTTTCTTGCAATTTGTTCTAGGGCATCGTGCTCATCTACAAAAGTTTGGAGGGTTTGCCGATTTTTCCTCAAAATTGTGTTGTTCTCGATCTGTCCCTAGTGTGTCTCTAGCTACAGGGAGGGACAACTTTGTTACCCAACATCAGGTTGGATGTTTTGTGATCTGTTCTGATTGTTTTCAGAAGTTCTGCAGTTTCTAAGAGAGTTAGTGGCAGAGTCAGTGGCAGACTCTTATCTTTTGTGGCAAAACGTTCTTTGTTTTTGTGGGTAGTTAGAATGATGACCATTAAGGGAGGGTATTAAATATATTAAATAATGTAATATTAATGGTCATCTTAGTCATCTTTAGTTTATTAGGTAGTTTCTATTTTATACGTCAGTTTAGAGTTTAGTATATTTCTATTTTCGTTCTTTGTTTTTCTCTATATAAGGAGACTACATCTCCATTTGTTATCATCCAATCTTGAACATCAAATATTTTATCATAGATTTCATTGAACCCTCACGTAGCTAAGGTTTCAAGACAGTTTTCATGCAATTTAGAACACACAAACATTAATAACTCCTTGTGGCCCAAAGATCTCGGCCTAAGAACTTGGAAAACATTAGAAGGCATCAAAACAGAGATGCACTAAAATTTGAGCATTTTTCATGAAGCCAAATGGGAGATTTGAATTTTTTAGTGTTGTTGGAAACCCTAGTTAGGGTACAAGGCTGTCATCACCAAAAATGCAATAATTTTCACAAAACTTAATGAAACGACTCCAAACAAAAACTAAAAGTTTTGTATTTCATAGCTTCATCATCCCCATGCCTGCCTCGATCGTATCAAGTCGTAAAAAACCGTACCAAGCAAGTTTCTTGCTGTTTCACAGTAAAAACCTATACATGGCAATCACTAATTTGATCATAACTTTTGCAAAACACAATGAAATTCACTCAAACCAAAAGCATTAGAAAGATAACAACATTCTCCAACTTTTTCAATAACTTGCAGGATCGTACTATACAGTACAAAGCTGTACAATCCAATTTACAATCTGTTACACAGAAAATGCAAAGGAAAAAGTGCAAAATTAAAATATTTTCATTCCAAAAAGTTCTCCAACCTTTTCCAACCCTCGTGCTCGTGTGTACATGTCATATTTATGGCATTACATTCATTACTATCATTCAAAACTAATTCCTAACTTCCCAAACCAAAAATGCAACTTTTTGACAACTTTGACATGACAACTTTTGCAACTTTTTGCTCCTAATCATCAAAATGACTCAAAAAAATCCCAAATGGCCTAGAATGGTCCAAATTGACCTTATTGACCCAAAACAAGTCCAAACAACCCAAAATTCAAAGTTTCACAAAATGACAAAAAGTGCCTCAAAGGATGCCCCTATATCAACTTGGCACCCACACTCAACAAAGACTTGGCAAATTAAAAAACTCATGAAATATAGAGATTTTTTAAGGATTTAAAAACTGTTTCATGAACCCTTCAATAAATAAACTTTAAAGACACAATAAACGAATCAAACTAAAGCTACGTTGATCATATACACAAGTATACATTGATAACATACATATAAAATTAAATGTGGGCTTTAGCTGAAGGAAACAGCATTATTAGATACATAAATATTGTCCAGTGTTTAAGGTGTACAGAACTCATGGATTATGATATACATGGCATCAAAAAAAAAAACACAATATGGAGTAATGAACAATAGAAAAAAGGAGCTTGTATCCCTCAGCCCAAGATTACTAGCTGTATGTGGAGTCATAATCTGTATGTGGAGTCATTCACTTGCATCTTAGACAAGTCTGTAAATGCTGCTAATCCTTAAGAGCATTACTTAGGATAAGGTTTGACTTAGCAAACTAGAAGAATAAAATTATTTTAAAAAATAGAAATTTAATTGCGAAAAAGACAAAAAAAAAATGTTGCATTTCCATCCAACATGGCCAAAAATATTTTTATTTTTTTGTTTTTCTAAAACTAGTGTAGTGACCTGTGAGTAGCACCCCCAAGTAAGTCAAAGGTTAGAGCCCCTTGTGGGGTTATGGGGGGATGTAATGTCCCCTTCTCGTCAGTGATTAGCATTGCAATTCTTCAGTCTATTCCGGAACCCGTAGACTGGAATGAGGTGAAATTAGGGTTTCTTGGCGTGGAGTTTGTGGCATTTCATGTTGTTTACTATTTTTAGTAAATACTTTTATGACAGTATGCAATTGGTTGTCTTCAGTCATCTCTTCATTTGAGCATGTTGTTTGATGCTTCAGTATTGTCTTCTCAAGCTTTATTTGGTGAAATTTATTGTTTAAAGGCTTAAGTGTTATAATATTCAGTTGACCACCCCTTGGCCTAAGGACATAACTTGTAAGTTGTTTTAAAAAGGGGTCATGAAGGGTACGCCATGTCATAAGAGTTATTAATATTTTACTTTGAACTTTATGCTTGGAGAAAAGTGGACGCCACCTTTTGTGTGGAGTTATATTTTATGAAATTTGAAAAAAAAAAGAATTCAAAAAGGTGTCTCTTGGCGTACCATTTAGGAAGTTGAGGAGTTTCTCAGTTCTTATAAAATGAAGGCATCACTCCAGCATTTGGTATCCATTGTTTACCTTACTGTTATGCTATTGAAATGTCTATTGACATATTGCTTCGAGGATGTCTACCTCCTAGCCTTTTCGTCCAATTTCGTGTTTGCAATATAACACCTAGTTGGCTACATTGCTGCTTCTCAACATCAGACTAGCAGATTGAGCATTAAAGATTGAAGAATTTTGGAGTATTTTCACAGTTTGAGTTTCCTGGTTTTGCTTCAGCTGAAGCTGATTTTTGTTCTTATCTTTTGGAGTGAATTTTATTTTGTTCTGGGTACTTTGGCAATCCATTTGTTGACTCTAGGCGCCACCTTCCACAAAAAATTAGAATTTAATTTCAAGCTGCTGATTTTATCTTGCAAAATCGATTTTTACAAGGAGGTCGTACCATTTGAAGAAGCCTTGGAATTCGTGCTAAATAAATGGGAGCTTTTGGTCATTGTTTCTGGACTTTATCTTGGGCGTCTAACCTCTAGAAAACATCTGCAACTGATTTCACATCATTCGGAGGTAAATTGATCAACTTATGAGCATTTTATGATTTCTCAGTTTGCTGGTTGAATTTCCAGAATTCTGATTTTTATATCAGATTGTTGCAATTTCCAGTTTTTGAACATATACTTCAGTATTTGAGAGTTATATTATTGTAAAAGTTCATACTTTATATCTAAGGTTCATTCCTTATCATTGTACTTTGTAATTTGCAGAGTTTAATTTGTAAGGTTGAGATTAAGCATTACTAATCCAACCAATCTTTCAGTTCTGCTTTTACTTTTCTGTTTTATCATTAAATTACCCCTGGATGGTTTACCGCCAGTGTGGACAATCTATTTTGTAACTCTCTTATACCCACTTCATAGTGGTGAATCCCCACAGTTGTGTGGATGCCCGCCGCAGCGGATGAATTGTTCTTAATTGTAATTTTTCCCCCCACTGTTTGGTGGTAGCGTGGAAATGTTCTTATAGCTGGTTATCCGCCTATCAGTTTATAATTTCAATTTTCAAGACTCCGTCATATGTTAGCACCTCGCCCTCAGTGGGATCTTGAATGCACATCCTTGACGTTGAGTAGTTTTCATCTCAAGTTCAGTTTTCTATTTGGAGTTAACGCTAACCGAGTTGATTGAGTGCTGGTTTGTGTGTCAATTCATCGAAAAAAATTGGTTAGCATATTTCAGGGGAAACACCATGAGTCAAGGGGTAGTGCCAATTGCAGAAGTTTGGGGGCAATGCCCCCAACAGGATCGAGGACCAGCACACCTTGCAAGGTCGGAAGGCAGTGCCCCTGGCACATTCCTTGTCACGATATAGGGTGGGGTTGAGAGGCAAAGCCCCTACCACCAAGCCCAAATTAAAGCCTTTAAGACCACACAAACCGTCATGGAGCATGCTATTTTTCATGATTTTATCACTTTTAACCATCCTCCAAAAGTCCTTCAAAACCCTTCAAAAAATGTTTGACTTTCATGCCTTTACGTTTAAGCATTTTCAATTCTTTATGTTTTCTTTTCTTATTTTCATTGACCTAGCTAAGTCTACCCATCAAGACTTGCTGAGTCCAGCAAGTCTAGCAAACTCAGCAAGTCTAACTAGACTCGCCAAGTACTCAGATCACAAGTCCCAGGCCTCATTTTGGGCTACTCGCCAACTCTAGGTGAGTCCTAGCAAGTTTTGTAACTATGCTCTTGTAACCCATAGAGGAAATACTTAATAATTAATAATTGTTATCTGATAAAAATAGTCACTTCCAAATGTTGTCACCCTTAAACTTGCAGCTTTTTATATTAAAAAATACACTTGGTTATCGAGTTGTAAGAGATCACTTGTTTTTTATTTATTATATATACTATTATTTGGCTTTCTAAAAATTATTTTGTTATCTTATGTTTGATTGCATTTTTATTGGAATGAGCAGGCAAGTAGATATGAATACATTTACATTGGTCAACCCAATATAGCAGCACAAGGAAATTTGTATGTTATTATTTATGAGCAGCAGTTTTGATTGTCAAGACAGTAATAACAGAACCTAAGAAGAGGTGGAAAACCAAGCTAGAGGTAAGAGACATTGGAAAAAGGCCCATAAGATTGTGAAGAAAAAGCAATTATATTGATATCAACCAGAATCCTATGCCAGATAAATATCATTATCAGTAAAAATTGGTCGGTTGGAAGTATCACAAGCTGAACCTATGCTGGAGAGTAAATGGCATAAACTACCGGTAAAGATTTTGAGTTGATTGTCCATGTCTGATGAAGCAAGAAACAACAGTCGCTTAGACAAGCTAATTGTCCAATAATGTGGAAAAATGTAGAGCTAAGCCAAAAACTGCTTAAGGGGAGGAGGTTGAACTCAAAACCATCTTTGATTTCCAAACCTGCAAAGGTTTGATGGTGAACCCAACCAAAACCCAACTATACACTATCTAAATTGGGAATATTAATGGAATGAGTACAGTATCACACAAGATAAGACAAGATGAGTAATTTCTAGGCATGCTACAAGATCAAATGGTTTGATCAATTAAAAGATGATGACAAAGTTTCATGGCGGGAAGTAGAAGCAGCATTCACTAAGGAATTTACAAAGCAGCACACAGATATACAAATCCTGAATGAATTGATTAAAATTTAATACGAATTCATCAAGGATTATAACAAACAAAGGTTAAATTTAGAAGAGATGTAAGTCAGTCTGACTCGCAATGATCTCAAACAGCAATATTTTGTGATTAAAAAGAAGGGAAGAAATTATATTAATGACACAAAGTGACCAAAATAGGTCAATGGGACTCAGAAATACAGTTGGAGACAATAGTAGGAGGGAGCAAAGAAGAGGCTCTCAAAAAGTTACAAGCTAAAAGATAACTAAAAGCAAAATGAGAGCTGATAGCCGAAAGCCATTTTGACAAACAAAAAGGAGGGATGAACCCAAAAAGAGGAAGTCCTAATCCTATCAAAAGGGAAAGAACCCGTGAAAGCACCAAAATGACTAAAAATAGTCATAAAAAAGTCCAAATATCCTAGAGAAAGACAAATCACCAAAGAACAAGGGCCAAGGAAACTGATTTGCTGAAATGAATGAAATAGGTCTAAATTTCTAATACATATCACTAGATGAAGAATCAAAACACTCACCAGTAACAATGAGCATCAATACAGAATCCAACGATGCACCCTGTAGAATGCCCTAAGCTAAGAGACCTTGGATGGATGCCATTCGCAAAGCGCAAATGCATAGCCCCAAAACTCTACCTAAAGCTCTCCTAAAATCCATGGTGAATGACCCTCCACCATCTAAAATACCATTGCAGGTGGAAAAGAAGATGATGACACATGCCTAAATATGAGACCTTGACTAGGAGCAAAACACAACAAAAGTTTTATGCCTCGGGTGATAAATATGGGGTGCCCTAGTTCCAGTGCATGCAAAGGTAGTGCAAACAAAAGTACATTATCTCACTAATTAGTCATCAACAATGTGAAAATTTGTGGAGTTTGGAGGGCATTTAATGCCTCCAATGCTAGCAACGAGCTTAAAGAACAAGGCGTTCAATTTGGTGGCCCTAGAGGTCCCCTATAAGGCCCTACACCTAAAGGTGAGAACCTCCCTCAAGAAAAGAGCCAAGCATCACTAATCTGGAAAGTGAAAGGAAGAAGATAGTGAGCCATTGGAAACTCTATAAAAGCAATGCTATATCCCTTTAGCAGGCGTTCATGTTGCTGGTTTAGAGTATGGCTGTAGCACGTTTTGACTTACATCTTTCTGAGGAGTGGGGTGATTTTTGTGGGTATTAACTCATTGGATGACTAGCATTTGGGGGCCCCTATGCTCCTGTTTTGGTGTTTTTAGAAGGTGTATCTGATTTTTTCTTGAGGTCACCCTTCTCAAGGAGGCCGTACCATTTGCTGATTGTGCCTTGGCATGCATGCAAAAATAATAAGGGCTGTTTGGAAGGGTTTTGCTGTTTGAGATTGGACGCCTAGCCTCTAGGCATCATTCGCTTTCAGTTTGGGATCATTCAGAGGTGATTTGACAAAGATACAAGCATTTTGGTGGTTTACCAAGGTTGCTGGTCAAAAAATCAGAATGCTGCAATTCTGTATAAGACCTGGTATTTTCAGTGTTTTACCTTATTTTCTTGATGCTCATCTTTGTATTTGATATGGAGATCATTGTCTGACACATAGTTGGAAAACTCGGACTCGCCGCGGACTCGGCAGCCCAAAAATATGACTCGGACTCGTGACTCGGCACGGACTCGGGAAAAGACTCGGCTAGGACTCAGCAAAACCGTAGTTTTACAAAAAACAAGAACAAATTAATGCATTTAGAGAACATAAGAGCCTAATTTGATTATCAAACACTCATAATTCAAAGATTACACATGTCATATGATCATCAAACACTCAATAATTGAAATTTAATCATTCATAGTCATCAAATACTCATAGTTTCAATGTATAACATCATAAGATTATAAATATTTACATATAATCTTAGCTTCTTTCAACCCCAATTCAATTTGCAGACCTCTATTTCACAAACTTGAGTGTTAAAATGAAAGAAAAAGTTAAAAAAACATGGGTTTTTAACCCCTTTTGACTCCCAGCCACACAGGAGAGTTTTGGGTTGGGACTCCCGAGTCCAACCTCAGGACTCTTTTTAACCCCTTTTGACTCCCAGCCACACAGGAGAGTCCTGAGTTGGGACTCCCGAGTCTGACCTCAGGACTCTCCGAGTCCTGAGTTTGGACTCCCGAGTCCTGACCCAGGACTCTCCTAGACTCGACTCCCGAGTCCGTGGCGAGTCGACTCGGCTGGCCTATGGACTCCCGAGTCCACGGCGAGTCCGCCGAGTCCGCAAACTATGGTCTAACTAACATTTGTGCTTTCAAGTTGCTAAGAATATCTCAGTTTCATTGTAAAAAATTTCAATATTGTAACGCTGATTCAGTAGTACTAATCAGCCCTTTCATTTCTGCTCTTTAATTTCATTGAGGTTGGCTTGCCGCCTTGTTGCTTTCCTTTGTTACCTGTTGAAAAGTGGAAGAGATTGGCTTGCCACCTAAGCATTTTACTTTACAATTACTTTTTTTGTAGCCCACTAAAAAGTGGAAGAGGCAGGCTTGCCACCTAAGTATTTACTTTTCTATATTGGCTGGCTTGCCGCCAATATCATTGTACTTCCATGTAATGACCCGAGCTCCGGATCATTCGATTACCAGTTTATTCCTTATTGGATTGACAAAAGTTGTCATCCAATATTGTTAAAACTAATTGGATTTTCAGAATTATAAATAAAATAAAATCAATATAATGAAGTCTAATTCAAATAATAATTTAAATATAGATATGATAGTTGTTTTTTATTTAGTCTTTAAAAATCATGCTTTGAATATGTAAGAGGTTAGACCTCTTAAGATTGTTGTTTCTGCAGTTAACCTTATATTCATGCAATTTAGACATAGGTGCTATTTCTAATTTTGCTTATTACTCATGCATCCTTATTAGATGATCTCAGTTCCTATGAGCTCTTCAATCTGCTAAGTTAAAATAAACATATCTGTCTGAAAATCTATTTGCAACCTTTATTTATATCTTGCCCAGGGATATGTCTTTCCGTGAAGGATGTATTTTCTTCCCTTAATAAGGATGTGTCCCTTTATACCAAAAACCATCGCTGCCTTAATTAGTAGATTTATTTTTATTATTGAAATTGCCTTAGTTCTCCTAATCGCTGTTAAACTCCTCATACACCCAATACTATGCAAACATGACTAGAACCTTCGATTTCTCCTATGAGCTTTGATTTCTATAATCATCGGCTTCTTCAATAATTATCATTACATATCATAATTGCTTCCCTCCACGAATTTGATGCTCTTCAAATTATCACTCTTTTATTCCCAAACATGTCGAATATATTACCACATGTATTCTCCAAGGAATAGACAGCTTGAAGAATTATCAGGCCCTCACAGATTATCTCCAGCAATTGCCTAGAATTGAAGATATCGTTCTTAGCCTGAATGTGGTCTTCCTACGAGTTACAAAATTGATCTCTTATATCTTTTTCTTGGTGAAAGGAACCTTTCATGTCCTTGTTTACGCTCCACGGAGGCTGACTTTGAACGGTATTTGTCTTAACCTTGAATGTGATCGTGACCTCAACAACCTTGACCACGATCTAGATTGTCGTGAACCATGGCCTCTATAGCCAAATGGAGACCTTCTGCAAGACTTCATTCTCATTTCTTTAGGCCTCTTCCTATATCTTTAGCAAACACAACTATCAATTCATGTCCACCGTAAAGTTGTCCATCCATATAGTATTGTGCTTCAACTGCATCCTTAGACTCCTGAACTCTACAAACCCGAAACTACGTGGCTTCCCACTATAATGGTTTTGAGGCAAATAAGTCTCATATTGGCCCAAAGTTTTCAAAGGTATCCTGAGCTCATGTGATCTGCAATCAAGAGGCAGATTGTGAATTTAAAAGACTTTTGGTGGTACAATAGTAACCATCGTTATAGCCTCTAGGATTTCCTCCTCTTCTGCCACAATATTTTCTTGGAGGACTATATATGAGACTGTTTCTAGGTATCGTCTTTGTGTTTTGATAGTTCTTGTATATTGGAGGCAATCTTCAAATAAAACCCAACCATATTTATCTCCTAACATATAACTACTGATATCCCACGAAATGGTGGAGCTCGGTAGTATGTGCAACTGTGATAATGAACATGACCAAAAATATGCCAAGGGAATTAGGCAGCAATATACTAGAAGTCAATGTTTCCAAATATTGTTGTTATGATAAATTGTCAACATTTGTAGTCAACTCTTAATCTTCAACGGTTACCGACAACAAGGATGTTGGCCTTGGATAGTATCAACTATCCTTAATCCATTTCTGAAGCAACCCGGTCTGATAATAGCCATTTAATATTACTTTCTTTGTGCCTTAAAAATGGAACATTACATTCCAGCATTTTCAATTATTGCAATCAAATCCCCTTACACCATATGCTCTCACCTTGCCCACTTTTGGGTGATCAAAAAGTGAAGGGTTACATTCCAGTTTGCTTATCTTTCTTTAAGCTAACGTTAATGGGTGAAGTTTCATGTGAAAAAAATTTTAAAAAATAACTAAGGGGGGATATTGCATCAAGATCTTGCAATTTTCATATTAGGGCACATAGTCGGATTAGGTTAATCAAGTTAAAATCATTCTAATACATTTCCCATCCCTTAAAGATGCAGATCCAGGTCTGATTGGCTCACCTTCATGGTTGAAAGTCAATATATACACCTTGTCGATCTCTATCTTAATGAAACCCTAGAGAAAGGCCTTGAATCCTATTGTTCTAAGCAATTAAACTTTAGGATCACCTTTTTCTTTGTTTCAACTTGAAGCATAAAAACAAATAATCCAAAAATCCATAGAAGGTGTAAATAGTCAAGAAAATAGTGGGGTGAGTTTACAAAACTACAACTCCACCAAAAAAACAAACTAGGTAAACAAACAGTGAAGGAAAACATGAAGAACAAGAAAACTATCCCATATTGCAACTAGTGTCATTAATTTATCCCAACTTCCAACACTAACACTTCTCTTGTGCACAATCATGCACCTACTAGGGTTCCACAATGGTTATTAGATTTCATTTGAGTATCTTGTTGGAGAGTAGTAGCCCTACTCTTGTGGTCTACAAAAAGTCTATTGGCGTTGAGGCAAAAACTTTCAAACCTCACCCAAAGCTTCTCACTATTGTTAAGGCTGAAGGTATTAATCTGATTTTGTCTCCTAGCTCACAATTATTTTTTGAGAATGGTATTGTTTCATCACTAGAAAATCATCACGTTCCAAATTAGGAATCCACTTCAAATTTTCCTAAGTTTGATTCTTCGGAAGTTTTCCTTTCTAGTGCTGCTAGCTTTTTTCAAAATTGGGTTGCCTCCATTTCTTTCCTATTTGCTCATAGGGTTAAGATAACTACATCAAATCTTACAGCTAAGAGTAATGAGTACTTGGTAAGGGGTAAGGAAGATGGGATTGATCATGTCCTTCGTAATGCTATCAAGTAAATAAAAGATTCATGGACATATCCGTAAAAAAGGTTGTAAGACAAGCTTTTGGAAAGCAAGGTCTTCTGCAAAAAAAGGCATAATTCCTTCCTCAAGTTGAATTCAGCTTTAACAAGGAAATGATTACTTGAGAAAATATCTCAAAATGCCATGCCCTAATTGGCAAGTTACAATGGTTTTCTGGCCAAATTGAAAGAGTCTACATGAGTGGTCCACTAACATATGGAAGCCATTGGTGAAGGTGCAAGTTGATATTTTACCATGTGCTTAGGGATTTTTTTATTATCATGTGAATTGGAGGAAGACAAGAATTTACTTCTAAATTTCGGACCATGGTTTTGGGATGATTATTTCTTATGTTTAAAGCCATGGTATCCTTCTTTTGATCCCCAACATGACTCTTTTCCTTTGACTCCCATTTGGGTTCATCTTCTATAGTTTCCTCCACAAGTTTGATGTAAGTCAAGGTTGCAAGCAATCAACAATCCATAGGAAATCTTCTAAATGGATCTCTTAAGACTTCTATGTATTCTCACATTACTTTTGCACAAATATGCTAAGTACCCTTTTGCAATCCTATGACTAGAGTGGCCTAGGTTCACCCAAGGTGCTTGGGCAAGACCCTGGGCAAACCCAATCCACTCCTAGACGAACCCAAGGGCCACCCAAACAAAAAATAAAAAATAAAATCATTTTTTAAAACATTTTATAAACAAAAAAGTACCAAATACCTAATTTCACCATTAAGTGATAAAATTGTGAAAATGGCATGCGCCTTGATTAAAGGCCTTAATTTGGGCTTGGTGGCAATGGATCTAACCTCAACCCCACCTTGTATTGTGTCCAAGAATGTGCCATGGGCACTACCCCTAGACCCCACAAGGGGCACTACCCCTCAACCCTACTAGGGGCGTTGTTCCCAAACCCCCAAGAGAGGTGTTGCCCCTCAACCCCACTAGGGGCATTGCCAACAAACCCCCATGCAAGGTGTAACCCCTCCACCCCATTGGGGTCTCCACTCCCAGCCCCCACTAGTTATTGGTATCTCTTGTCACATAAGAAACTTGATTACAATGAGGGGGTCTAGGAGTGGAGACCAAAATTGACAACTTAGACAATTATCTTTATGACTATCATAATATCATTGATCAATGATAAAGTATCATACTATCAATGATTCAAATGTCATAATTATTATAAAATAAAATATCATATGAATATCATTTGTATTTGCAATTTTGTATATTTTTTAAATTTTTTGCACACACATATTTTACAGCTGTACCTAGTCATACTATACCCAAGGAAAAAAATTGGCATACTGTCATACCAAAACCCCAGTACCATGAGCTGAACTTTAACATGATATTACAGCTGAGAATATAAATTCTTCCAAGATTTCTATGGATGGAAATGATTGCTACCTATGAGAGGGAGTTGTTGAATGGTTTCAACAGGTGTGATTTCTATGTATGGAAATGATTGCTACCTGTGAGAGGGAGTTGTTGAAGGGTTTCAACAGGTGTGATGCCTGAGTTTCAATGATTGAAGTTGATTTGTGCCTATGAGAGGCACAAGGACATATAATACGTTGTTGGGTGTGATGCCCAATATCTTCCAATGATTGGAAGGTTGCTGTAACCTAAGATAGGTAGCTGATTTATTTCATGTATGTGATGCCCAAGAGTCTTCAATGATTGAAGAGATCTACACTTATGTGAGAAGTTTTAGGGTGGGATCCCTTAAACTCCAACGACAGGAGTGTTGATCTATGTAAAGTGCCTTGCCAAATCTGATGTAAAAAGTCTGAATTTCTGACCTTGACGATTTGACAGACACTTTGTATGCAACCTTGTTCTTGTTGTTTCTGGTTTTCAGTTCACTTTGCTTTGATGTTTCTTGTTGCAATGATGATGTGAATGCTTAGAAATCACTTCTAAAATGTCTATGCAAATTTCTGATATGAAAGTGCAACTCTTTTTGTGTTTTTAGATGCAAATACATGAAGTATGGATGCAAAATGTAAACCTACAGCCAAGAGACATTTCTACAAACACTTGGCATGCAAACTAAATCCAATACAATGCAAGCATATATGAGAGGCATTTTAACAAATAATTGTCATGCAATCAGCCCTTGACATTTAGTCATACAATTGCCATAAAACCCTTATAACTCCAAATTGTTATTGCAAAGTGTATGAAAGTACACAATCTGAAAATGCAATATATCTCAGCTGATATGTCTAAAGGAGTTGCCAAGACTCTTGGCATACAATTCTCAAGTGCAAATCTGAAAAACATTTACAATGGCAGCCCTCTAACATAAGTTATGAAATGATTACAAGCTGTTATGATTGCCTCCAATGTTCATAAATGATATGAGCTAAAGCAAGACACCAAAACTTATATGCAAATCGATCCTTTTGCTTCAGCCTTTCAATTACAATTTCTTTGAACTTCTTAATGACTGAAATACAATGCCAAGTTGCTAACACAACAACCTACAGCCCCTATATGAGAATATGACAAAATGCAATAGAAAAATATCACTTGCAGAGGAACCTGGAACAAGCTGTAGCAGCCAATGATGAAGTCGATTCCTCTTGAAACTGAAGTATTTTGCTTGCCCAATGCTGCGCCTATCTTCCTTGCCTCAAATCGACCTCCTATGAATTTCTTTGGAATTTTTCAAAGGCTCCAAACATAAAATCGTACCCTCCTCAAGTGCGCCCAGCATGGTATCAAATTCTGATTTCGTCCCTTCATGATATCAGCTGCAAATGTCTACAAATTGGAAGCCTTCACCTCACAAAATCGTCCTTAACCTTGGACTGGAAAATTCCTTCTATAAATCTGCAATTATCTCCCAAATCGATTTGTCCCTCACTCCAAAATTTGGCTGAAAGCCACTAAATTTTGTGCTCAATGTGAAAGATTGAATATCTTCCACTCTTTCAACTAGCTAGGGTTGGTGTTGCACAACCGAAACCAGCAATTCAAGAGAATTTTACTTCTCCAGCTGTGTCAAGCATTCAAGCTCTCCAATATGCAGAAAATATAATTGACTCCAGGATATCTCAAATGCCCCCCAAAAGCCCCTTATAAAGAATTGACAAGAGATTTTAAGAAGCTTCTAGAATAAATTATTATTTTATTCTTTTAAGTGACTTTTTAATATTATTTTATTTTTTAGTCACTTTAATATTAAATTAATTAAATATAAGGTTACTTTTTAATATTTTATTTTTAATAACCTTATAAGTAATTAATTTAATATATTCCCCTTATTGCTCCAAATTGGGGACATGAGAATCTACACCTGTGATAGGTCGCTGATCTGATTTAATGTCAATTGCTTTGTTCAATTTCAGCACTTTTCAATCACTACAGACATGGCTACTCGTGATCTTAAAAAGTATGACTTCCTAGAGGGACCTTCAAATTTGACTCCTTGGAAGTGTATTCAAGTTGCAAATGTTGCTGCACTAAATAGATTTTTGGGTCTTTGTGGAAACCATGTTGACACCTCCAACTGATCCTACTCAGTTGGCTGATTGTAACAAGAAGATGGCCAAGGCAAAGAATATCATCTTGGCTTACGTTAAGAATCATTTGATTCTTCATATTGCTAAAAAGAAATCAATGAACAAGATGTCTGATGCCTTGACCACTGTTTATCAAAAGTGTGAACATCTACTGGAAGATGTTGCTAAAAATCTGAGTGCCCACATGCATGAATGACACAGACACAATGGCCACATTCCTAATGAAAATTGTAAATTGCAACTATTGTGGTTAAGGTAGAAAAAAAAGAATATGGTATCCACAATCTTAAATGGATTGTCTCCATTGTGGGAACCATTTGTTTGGGGTATCTTTTTGGGGTATCTATGCTCATGAGAAGCTTCCCAATTTTGAGAAGCTTTGGAATAATTTCATACAGAAGGAGAGTAGACTGGAGATTGTTATAGCTAAAGCAAATAAGAGTTAAATGAAAAGATAATTGATATTCATAATTGGATGTTTTACAAAAGGAGACGGAGGCTCCTTATAAAGAAATTTACAAAACAATGTTTCTAAAAAGAAACAATCGTAAACTGAAGCAAACTAAAGCTAAAAAGCGGAACAATTCTAAAACAAACTAAACTGTAATCAACAGTTACTAAAAGCTAACTTAGTTAACTAAAGACTAATTAAAACTAAGATGACCATTAATATTACATTTAATATTTTAATAGCCTCCCTTAATGGTCATTGTACAAACAAAAACTAAGTCTACCCATAATCTTCCGGAAACATATCATCGGTGACTGATAACTGGAAAAGCATAACCGCCTTGCAATTACCGATCATTTCCCGCAGAACAACCAAATCTAGAACCGGCACTCAAAAAGTGAGTATCTTCTACTTCCAGGTAGTAGAACGTTTTGTTGAAACTCTACGTATTTTCCAACATGATATTGGACAAAGGCACCATCCCTCCCGTTTTCTAAAGCACGAAAAACGAGGTAACACTATGATCAGCTAGCAAAACACTGGACAATCAGCTGGCACTACTCCCGAACTATAAGATTTTTCAAAAAAACCTTTGAAAACTATGAAAAAGTAAGATTTTTTCAAAAAGCAATCCTCAAAAAATTGCCAAATTTTTATAGAAAAATTTTCAAAAACTCTTGTAGCAAATTTTTTTCAGAAAAAATTTTGAAAAACTCTTTGCAGAATTTTTATTTTTCCTAGAAAAATTCTATCAAAACTGGTTCAAAAAACAACCCTTCAGGTTGCCATGAAAACTTCAAATCTTCCCAAAAACACTGATGAAGATGCCCAGTAAATATGAAAAAAACCTTTCACAAACTAGCTCAAGCACAATCTTCAATTAGTAGCCCAAAAATCTTCGAAAAATCTTGGAGAAAAACTCCATGATTTTTAGATAAACACAACCAAGAAAAGAAAATGCCTAGTAGCCACAAACCAAAACCCAGGATCTTCAACGAACAACACACAAAAATAATGCAGATCCGCACAACCAAAGAAGATAGGATCTCACCAAACAACAGATTGGAATCACAAAATCTCCAAAAAAAAAACTTCAAAACTCGTCAAAAAAAGGCATGAAACCTTGCAAAAAAACTGCCAAAAACCAGAGGATCATAAACCCCTAGACAGGCTGCACACCCACAAACTCAGAAAGAACACAATTTTTCTTGAAAAAAATAGCAGAACACACGATCTAAAGCAGACCCATGATTTTCAAGAGCAAACACGTTTTTCCATAAACAAGCTAAGATATCACAAACTAATAGCCCACGAATCCATCAAAGCATTGCAAACAAAAAAACCGCGTCTATAAAAAAACCAAAAACGCATCTTTAGAAAGCCCAGAAACACAGGCAAAAGAGAAGAAAAATGCTCAGATAGAGAGGAAAGTCGCGCTCCAAAAACAAAGGCCCTAATCATGTGTTTTTCCAGACCCGCTGCAGAAATAAACGCAAAAGAAAACACCAGATTAGAAGTCGCGACCTCCACATCAAACACCAAATGGCGCAATTTTTAGAAAAAAACCTTGCAAGTACTAACGCAATTCAAGTCGCGCACCCAAAATAAGCACAAAACTTTGACGAATCTTCAGAAAAAAGACGAAAACCCTCAGAAACACGTCACGCATTTTTAGAAGGAAAAGAGTTGTCAAAAACCCTTGAAGGACACGATTTCATGCAGAAGGAGCTTCGAAAATCTCCCTCAAAAAACACTTTGAAAATCTAACAAAAAGAACTTCTCAAAAGTGATCGGTGATTTTTCACCAAAAAACCACGAATTTTGACCAGAAAAATAGTGCTTAGAAAATTTCCTTAAATCTTCACTAAATAACTCCAAAAAAAATTCGAATTTTTTTTCTAAACCCTAGAAAAAATTTCTTCGGCTAATCAAGTTTGAGCCTAAGCTCTGATAATTGATATTCATAATTGGATCTTTTACAAAAGGAGACAAAGGCTCATTATGAAGAAATTTAGAAGACGATGTTTCTAAAAAGAAACAATCATAAACTAAAGCAAACTAAAGCTAAAAAGCGGAAAGATCCTCAAACAAACTAAACTGTAATCAGCAGTTACTAAAAGCTAACTTTGTTAACTAAAGACTAATTAAAACTAAGATGACCATTTATATTACATTTAATATTTTAATATTAAAACCTAGCTGTCATCATGAAGATGAGGAAAGGTGGTAAGAAAGGAGGGCCTTGGAATGGTCAAAAGGGCAAGGAGAAAGAACAAATTCTTTGTACCACAAGATGAAAGACTTGAGTCACATGACATCTTTCAAGTGGCCCTATGCATCTCAATGTCTTGATAAGAAGAAAGTGTGGCAGCGACAGCAAGAGATATATTGAGGTTTTCCGTGCTTCAAATGAGGGATTTTGTAACAGCATCAAATATTTACCTTTGTCTTTTATTTTAGACATTATTTACTAATTGTATTATTTTAAAATTGAACAGTGATTATTTATCAATGACATTCAAGTTTGACAGATTGATATCAAATTAGTATATTGTATTTCAAATTTTGAAATTGTAATGCTTTTGTTTAACATATGCACGATATATGGTATTCTAAACTTAATTGAAATTCTGTTTTTAGGCTGCAAATACATATATATTATATATGATTTTTATTTTTTTTGGTACAGACGTACCCAGCCCCACAAAAAATCTGTCGTACCAATATACAATACCCACATATCCATACCCGTACCCACACCCAATACAGCAAGTTAAAATTAAGGCTTAGCATATTTGGAATTTAACTTTAAATGAGGAACTTGTAGGGTTTACTGTGAGGCATGTGTTCCTACAAGCATATGCAGAAACAGTCCTAGATCAGATTTAAATACCCACCAGAAGCAAGCAACATCCAGCTAAAAGTAGGGAAGTGTAACCTTAAATATACAAGGACTGGATAGAGTATTTAACAGCATAAACTGTCTTGCTACTCTATGCAAAGCTTACATATCTTCTTATTTCCTTTAGATGACAGAATATTCAAACTATTATTGAAGAGACAATGAGACCATTACCCTATCATATAGCGATCGTTTCTCGTCATCTTTGAGTACCTGGCATAGGGATCATGTCAAATTTCAGCATCGCAGACAAAAGGAAATTGCTTAAACTCAACTTGAATGCTATGTCACTGAATTCTACCAAATGTGAAATGTCAAGTTAAACATCTCACCTCATAAGCATGTTGAATTTCCTGAAATTTTTTCTCTGCATCCGGATCCCCTTTATTTACATCAGGATGATGCTTCTTAGCAAGCTAAAAATATAAGCTGGATAAAGTTAATAGCCAATCCATTGTCTTAAAAAGAGAGTGTCCATAAAGGGAACAAAGCAACCTGTAGGACCTATAATGTACAAAACCAAATTCTACCAAATAATATCTCTAGAATATTTAATTCCCAAATGCATAAGTCAAGGAGCTCACATTAAGAAACCTGCAAATGAGAATATCAGAGAAAACCCTACCATATTAACACAAGAAGCCAAAGAAATAATACTTGTAATTATTGGCTACTGCAAATATTTATTGTTTTGCTGGATGGCATAGCATACCGCATAATAAGCCTTCTTGATTTCTCCTTGACCTGCATCCTTGCTTATTCCAAGAATATCATAGAAGTCTCTGGCAGCCATCCCAGTCATCCCTGTAGAAGGGAAAACAAATATCAATCCTGTAAGATCCTTCACTTTAATATGAAACCAGTCTTTTGTTCCGCGCTCTATTGGCATCTCATTGTAACAATAATAGAAATCTTTACCTGTAGCATGGAAACTCCTCTTAAATGATATAGCTCTAAATTCCTTGTTGCTACAGACATTCTCCCTTCCACAAGCTACAAAATAGAATAAGCCAAATTAAAAAGTAATTTTACTAAAGAAGAAAAACATAATATCAAAGAAAAATGTAAACTCAATGACAACATGCACAAAGGGGCATCATGAATGGTAACCCAAAAAACAAAAATAGGCATGTCAAATTGCACAGTTATCACATGACTACCATAGCCAAAAATTCCCCAGGGGTTGAAATGAAAATGTAAAAACTAGAAAAATATTAATTGTACATTTAGTGCATCAAATTCTGGACAGAAAGGCATATCATCAGGTTTAGGATGGGAAAACAAATAGCCTGCATGGAGGCATAACAAAATATAATAAACAGGATACATCACCACAGTTTCTGCTTAGAATTTTTTAAATAATATTGTAGTTTAAAAATCTGCTAAAACATGGCATCAACATAGGTCCGATTTGTTAGAATTTTGCCATAAACAACAAATTCTTCCTAGGACCTAATGTTTATGACCTGATCATAAAAATAGAATTGGAGAATAAAGATATTTAATATTCAATAATTTGAAGCTTAATTACAAAAAGAATTGTACAATTATATAGACATCTTGGATGCATGAATCAAGGATATGATATGTTCAAGAGGTATGTGTTTAACTCCCTATACTCTCAATCAAGAGGTGTGTTAACTTAGTTTAACTAAGACAAAGGTGGCCTTGATTAAACTGAAGTAGCACCTAAATACTATCAATCAACAATTGAGCAAGCATGGTGGCACTTGTGTATTTCAAGTCATGGTGTAAACATGTCACTATTAGCTACCTAGGTGAGAATAATTAAATATTCCTAATATCCTAAGTAAACTTAATAACTAGGTGCAATATTACACTTAGGATGAACACTATTCTAGGTGAAGTGAAATATTTACACCAACATCCCCCCATAACTGTACCTCGGGAGGAAATAGAAATGGGTCCCAACAACTAGGTCATTTAGGTATCTATGTAAAATGATAACCCCTCAAAGGAGAGAGAAACCAACCAAAAGAGAGAGAAATCTAAATAGAGAGGCTCAGTACCCCCAAATATGTGATGCCTCTTGTGCCAATGGTGAATGCTCAAGTCTGAATGTTAGAGAGGATCCATGCTTGTCGAACAATATTTCTCCCCTTACGAAGAAAGAAACCCAAAAGTGAATGCAAAAGATCTTCCCACTCCAAAAAGGAATATGTCGAAAGAAAATTTGAAATGTATGTCTCTAGAATTTGTGCAATGGACCTCATGTCAATGCTAAGTGCCACCATGATCAGATCAAGAATCCCAAGCCCAACCAAAGAGGATGACTACTCAAGACGATGTGGAAATACATGTGCAACAAATGCCAAATAAGTAGTGTGTGGATATGGAATCTCAATGCATGCCATGTGGCTAAAATGCTCATCCCATGAGATGTTCTACTATGAAGAATCATTGGAAGCCCTCAACAAAGCATCTCTAAACTCTATAAAAGCAACAACTAAAGGTGGAATCTTAGCACATGTCATGTGACTACATTGCACATCCCACAAGCTGTCTTGTTGTGAAGAATTATTGGAAGCTCTAGATGAAGCCCCTTGGAACTCTATAGTGTTAACAAGAGGTGGTGGCGGAGGTGTAATGCATGCCATGTCACTAAACTACTCATTCCACAAGATGTTTGCATCAAATGTTGAGTATGAACAAGTGACAAAGTTGGCAAAGGTGTTGGAATATCAATGCATGTCAAATGACTACACTACACATCTCACGTATTGCTCGCATCAATGATGTGAGTATGAATGAATGTATATGGGGCATCAAAAGGACCAATTGTTTCAATTTCATCCAAATGTGCAAGCTTCTCTAAGGGAATATCACAACCTATTGGAAGCTCAAGATCTCCATACAATTGTTTGATTATGGTCATGGCCATAGTTGCAAGACTCGCCAAAAACTCGGCGAGTTTACAAAAACTCGCGAGTTTTTTTGGCTGGCGAGTTTTCCAGGCAATTGTATGCCGAAAAAACTCGCCGTACTTTTGGCGAGTTTTTCCAGAAAGTACGGAGAGTTTTTGAAAAAAAATCGCACGATCTGGAAAATGCCCAGGTAGCCAGCTAAAAAGGCATTTTGAGTTATTTTTTTCATTCATTTGCGTGCTCTGCTTCAAAAAAACACTAAAATGATGTGTTCCATGAAGGTTTGTGTGGCTTTGATGGTCTTAATTTGTGTTTTATTGTTAATGCAAAATGATATACACCATGAAGGTTTGTGTGGTTTTGGAGGTCTTAATTTGGCATGGCGGCGGGGGCCTCGACCCCGCCCTGTATCGCGACAGGGAGCGCGCCCAAGGCACTACCCCTCGACCCCACTGGGGGCACTGCCCCCAGACCCCCACAAGGGGGCGCTGCCCCTTGACCCCACTGGGGACATTGCCCCCAGACCCCCACAAGGGGCGCTGCCGCCAGACCCCCGCAAGGGGCACTGCCCCTTGACCCCACTAAGAGCACTGTCCCTCAAACCCATTGGGGGCATTGCCCACAAACTCCCATTGAATTCATTTGATTTTCTAGGTACTCTCCACTAGTTACCTTCAATTTTACAAAAACAATTTGCTATTTTCATTTTGTTTCAGACCATCAGTATCAGTGTATTGAGCATTCCCAAACCCATTAGGGGCATTGCCCACAAACTTCCATTGAATTCATTTGATTTTCTATGTACTCTCCACTAGTTACCTTCAATTTTACAAAAAACAATTTGCTATTTTCATTTTGTTTCAGACTATCAGTATCAGTGTATTGAGCATTCCACATGAGGATGCGATTTTGTATCTAATTTTCTTTCAAATCCATCAAATATAACTAGACTCAGCTTGTTTCTTCTATGTACTCATTTTATTGACTCATTGGATGCATCTTATCATTGAATTTTGCAAAAACAATGCGTTTATAATGAAGTTTAAGCAATTTTTTAAGTTGCCGAGTTTTTTGCTGAGTTTTTTCCAAGTTTTTGCCAAGTTTTTTCCGTACCGTATTTTCTGGGCTTGGCAAGTTTTTGCAATTGGCGAGTTTTTCAACTATGGTCATGGCAATGATAGGGTAATTAATGTGTTCTATGTGATGTAGGATATCCTCAAAAACTATAGAATCTATTAGTTTGTAGATCATGTCATCATAGTTTAACCAAGCACATTTTTGTTCATGGTCACTTGGCTCAAGAACAAGTCCATGGAGAAGTAGGTCTTGCTCAAGGTAGTGATTGTTTATCCCTATTTTCCAAGACAAAAAGTTCCCTTTGTCTAGGGGGACAACATGATTGAAATGAGATGCCAAAAAACAAGTTTGCAATCCCCCCTAGAATGAAACTTTATCTTAGTTCATTGTTACAATATCCCAAAAATAATATTCATAACCCCCTCGAAAGTGTGTGTTTACATGTCATGTCCCCTTTTCGATGAGGACCTAATTTAAATTTGAGGAGGGAAAATAGTGTTTCTAAACACTATATCTGAATTTAATAATAATGTAATAATATTAAATAATAAATTTAAATTATGGAAAATAATATTTAAATTTATTGAGGCCGACCATTTGGAAGGTGAGTATTTATATGGAATCACTTGGCTTTGCTGATCATCACGGAATCAAAATCACGTCTTTACTTGCTAGTACGATCATCCCTGCTACCCGCGCCTACTAGGACATAGCCCCTACCCTGCGTCGTGGTTCTCTCTAATACATCCCATCTGTCAGCTATTTCACCAACACTTATCACAGGTTGGAACTCGTTGAGCAGCAAACACGGGTTGAAGCGAAGCAACGAATACTTTGGCCAAGCCTCAGGCTCTGGCCACTACCCTTCACCGCACAGCAGCATCTTCCTAGTGTGAACTGTGAATAAGACGAATATTGGAGAGCGCAAGACTGAAGTCGTCTGAGTCACAATGGTAGGGCACAACTGAAAGGGCGACAAACATTGTCGCATATCGTGAGGCATCCTGGGCACACTCATCCTTATCGGGAACATCTCACTCTATCTGATGTGGCTATTGCGAATGCTCAAGCAATCTCCTGGAGATATTTATTGTGGGATATGTATTAGTCGAGTTGTAAGATTTGGCTCATTCAGTGTTACCTCTTTCCTATATGATTTGGTAACCATCAGTGCTTGTGAGTCTCTGATAGGTGAACATTGTCCTGCTATGTATGAATTTTCTGTTCTAGACAACTTATAGAGATTCTGTAATACCAATGGTCTCACTATGTTAATCATTTATTTTAATCAATTATGTTATCATTGTGCATATGAATTGTGATTAGCATATTCCAGATGTGTGTGTTTCTCATCTAGAAAAGATAAATTGCTATTCTATGAGTGAACTGAGCCAGGCACATTACAATGGTATCAGAGCCACAATCCTGCCAGCCTGTGGACAACCCTATATATATGCAATTGAGCCAAAGAGAGTTGAGGGCTATTGAGAGCGAGAGGAAGAAGACTGACGCATCCTCTCAAAACGGTGACAGTGGAATAGGATGCCGAGGTAAGGAGAAGATGGCAGATCAAAACAATGAGATCAAATCCTTCCTGCAAAAACAAGATCAAGTGAACCAAACACTGTTGCAAATGATGCAAACCCTCACTACTACAATCACCAGCAGCAAATCAATGCCTAATAATGCAGATGATAGTAATTTTGAGCGGTCTGGAGGGGGAAATCATAGCAAAACTTCAAATGGACAGACTCTCAAACCTTCCCATCCCACCTTTTTGCCTAGGACTAAGGCACCAAAAGATGGAGAAAGACAAAATCAGCCTAATTTTAATAGCATTTTAGAAGATTACGTGAAGCTTGACACCATCACCCGAGTAGAGATTCCTTTTGATCAGTTCAATAATGCTAAGAAGGGATTTAGAAGTGATGGAAGGCAACATTTGCAGCGGACCAATAAAGACCTCCAGTACAAAGTGAGCAAACTTTCACTCCCTACATTTGATGGTTCAGGGAAAGTTACTAGACGTGCATGGGTTCAAAAGATAGATACATACTTCTCTCTCAGCCCTATGACTGAAGACGAGGCAGTCAAGTTTGCCATTCTGCAATTGGAAGGTGTAGTTCACGAATGGTGGCACCATGGCATTGTGACACAAGGGTTTGACCTTGTTACTACATATGCTGATTTCACACAAAGTTTGTAGAGAGGTTTGATAGAAAAGATCCAGAGGTGTACTTCCAAGAACTGACAAGGGTAAAACAGCATGGGAAAGTGGAAGATTATGTTGCAGAATTCCAAAGGCTTGTCGTTATGGTTCCGAATGTGTCAAATAGGAGACTCATATTCCTTTTCATCGAAGGGCTATCAGAGTCTTTTCGTGGTTTGGTGAGGGCTTTAGAGCCAACATCATTGGAAGAGGCTATTCAAAGAGCCTTAAACCTTGAGGACTCCACCATGAAGAATAAACCTATGATCAAGAATGCACCAACAGGACAGCCAAAGAAGTCACCTCACGAACCTACGAATCCACCACCAAGGTCTCACGAGATGGACTTGTCTAAGAACAAGCTGCGAATGCTTCCATTGCAAGGACTGTGTGTATGAGGTCACAGGTGTATGGGAAAAGGACATATCCACTATATTGAGGTAACCTCTAATGATGATGTTGAAGAGGGGGAAGGTGAATTTGCAAGCCTTATTGATGAGGAGGTGCACGTAGAGACACTGGCAGGAGGACATTCGGGAGGCACTCTTGCATCACTTTCAAGAGCACCTAGGTATCATTCTCTCTGCATTAGAGGGGACTTACAAGGACAAAGGGTAATGGCATTGATAGATAGGGGAGCCACCCATAATTTCATCGACGAAGGGCTAGTGGCTAAGATGGTCCTAGGGGAGGAAGATTTCGAAGGATTTAATGTGACAGTAGCATATGGTTACACTATTCCATGCACTTGTCAGATTCAACAAATGGAATTGACCTTAGGAGGACACAAGATGCAGGATGATTTCTACATAGTTGGCATTGGTGAGACAAATGTGGTCTTGGGAGTGCAATGGTTGCACTCGCTTGGGGAGTACACAACAAACTATCAAACTCTGGAGTTGAAGTTCAAAGTTGATGGAAAGGAGGTCATCCTTCAAGGATTCTCCAAGGCAGGCCCTACGGAAGTTTCGACCAAGGCAACAGAGAAGATGCAGACAGGAGCAAAGACATTAAAATGAAACCCTAAACCTAATTTGTTGACGTTTGTGATCTATAGGCGAATTCTAAGGAAAATTAGGACTAGGGGGCATTACACACAAGGAGACCCTTGGATGTTGGTGGTGTCACTGAGACACAGGCATATATCACAACTGCATCATCATCGAAGACCTATCTTAGACACTAACGTAGGGCTTTTTGTGATGTTGCGACGAGTGATGCAGGCTCCTCTGAGCCATAGACTTATATTTTCAATCTTGATATTTGTTTTGATGCCATGGATTACATGAGATTTGTATACATTTGACAATAGTTATAATTTTATATATCTAACAATGTTGTTTCCTTCAGCTAAAAATAAAATTCGTTTTTATACTCATGTGATCAATGTATACTTGTGCAGATGGTCAAAGTAGCTTCTATTTGATTAGTTTATTGTATCTTTAAAGTTTATTTATTAAAGGGTGCGTGAAACAAGTTTTAAATCCTTAAAAATCTCTATATTTCATGGTTTTTTCAATTTGTTGAGTTTGGGCATCGAGTTCGAGTCTGATTCAAAAATCAACTTGCCAAGTCCAAGGCGAGTCCAAGTCTTGTAACACTGATTTATACAAACATATTTATATAGATCACTTATGTATTATATACATGCAAATTTAAAACTATAAGAATATATATTTATATATAAATATATATCATTTATATGTAATTTGTTAGAGTAATCATGCATTAGCTAATAATTAACCTTTACTTAATTATTAGTCTAATTTATTCTCATGCACTTAAGCTAAACTTAGGAGTGATTTTCTATGTTAACTAGAGAGCTATTATTAGATCATTTTGTCTCAGCGCATGAGATGTTGACACTTGTCATGATCTAATCTCTTTATCATTTGGGGTTGCTCCTATATAGCACTCAACCCTCATTGTATTATCATGCTTTGTAATACTTGATCTCTTGAGCTTTCATACTCTTGAACTCTTGAATTTTGTAGTTTTTCTTGTTGAGGAATATTGCATATTATTGTTTGCAGCTCTTTTGCGTGGAAGATGTCTTTGTTCGTTGTTTGATCTTGTGGCTCATGTTTTTCACAATTTTAACATGGTATCAGAGCATGGATTCAGTGAACCCCTTCTCAATTTATGAGGGTTTTTCTTCAACGAGGGTTCCAAGCTTCAAATCTGGATTCTCCATTGCTTTTTTTGCAATTTTTGGAGGTGGGTGATTTTAAGGTGCATTTTGGCGCATAGAGGACCTCACCATTGGATTCAAGAGGCCAATTCGACGAATTTTGACAATAAATTCGCCTATATTATCTGTCGGGAGCTTTTGAGGCAAAACAAATTTGCACAAGGGCCATTGTACGAACTCTACATGCAATTCAAAAAAAGGCAAAAAAATTAGGTAAGGTTTTTTTTATTTTATATACTCTTTTTTTCAAAGAATTATTAAGAAATTTTTGCAAAGATATACAAATAAAAAAATTGCGGGTTTAATATTAAAAGGAGGCGAATTAAATGAGGGTACCCGTAGGTACTTGCATGCGCAGGCCTGCAGGCCCTTTTCGCCCCCATCGACAACTTTAATGCCGACTGGCAGCCTACCTTGTGCCTTCGGCAACTCCTTTCTTACCAACCCATTTAAAACTCCACCGGCAATTTTCAAGGACTATCAAGTTTGCCAGCAACTAGAATATTCTGATATCTTCTTTGCATATTCCAGCATTAAGATTTTTTGCGAAAATCGAAACTTTATTCTGTCGACCATCTTTTTTCCGACAGATGAAAAAAATTTCCCACTGCCATCAAACTTTTTCTATCCAATGCAACTTTCCAGTGATATTTTTCTGTCGACTGGCTTTTTTTTTGACCACCAGTTTTTTCCTAATGACATTAGCATGTCGTCATGTTGACGTCAACAGTACAACCTGCCAAAGGGCCCCTTGAAACCCTCTTTGTGCCATAAAAGAGATGTTTTTTCTTTTGGCCATAACTTGGGCAAACGAGATATCATCGAAAAGTTGGTTCCGTCAACTTTCCAATGGTGTGGGTCTCATCACCATTTTCCGCTGATGGTGCATTCTATAGCCTATTGAAGTCAGAAGTGTTGTTTTCAATCCCAAGCTCATAACTTTTGACTTGTTTCTCCGTTTTTTGCGATTATAGCGACGTTCAGACAATCTTTCAGAGCTCCATTCCATTTTTCGAGATTACTCTTCAAGTACATTTTATTCATTTTTTGTGTTTCCACATTCTAGTGAATTACTTGGATGTCTTAGCTCTTGGACACTTTTCGTTTGCATGGGATGACTCGTTTTTAGTTGTTCTACATGTATTTCCAATTTTCTATCCTATTTGGGCATTGTAGACATCTTTTCATGCACATTTTCTTTTGTAGACACTCTAATGGTGTATACCTTTTGGAGATTTTGCACATCTTGTTGTGCCTTTTGTACTCGCACTATGATATAAAATGCCATGGGGGGGGTTGACGTTTGCCTTTGGTTTTCCATCACACCTTTGTCACGTGAGTGTCCCTTCCATGACAACAGTGAATCCTAGTGATTCTTGCCTCATGTGTGTGTGCCTTAGTTTGCACACCCTTTTATTTGCAGGTTGTTTCTCCTACATGCACTTCTTGGTTTCACACAGTTTCAGTGTACCTATCTTGGCTCTCCCTTTTCAACGTTATGGGGGGGGTTTCTACTATTGGTGCTAATGATTCCTTGGTTTCGTTTTTTGGAGTGATCTATATATCTAGTTCTTGTTCCTATGTACTAGTTGGATGCAGCGTGTACATCAGCAGCTAGTTACCCATGCATTTCAGTGTGATGGAGCATTTACCATATGGACACTCTTGCATTCCTGATTCTAGAGGTTATTCATTTCAGCACTACATCAGTCATCTTTTAACAGTTGTCTACGGCTTCTTCATGCTTCAGTGATGTTCTACGTGTTCCTCTCTTTTCTGGGACATTGTTTTGGTTGGATGTTTCTTAGTCCTTCACATTGATTTGGAGGCTTTTTCAGTCCTCCATTCACCTTTCTCTCTTTTGGAGAGGAGTTTTTCCCATGTTGTTTTCTCCTTTTCTCCAGTTTTGAGAGATCTTTTGTTTGTACATGGGTACCTCACCAGGCCTTGTTTGTCAGACCCATCATGCATTCTCTTTTTAAGGTTTTAAGCTAAACCCTAAGTCCATCTTAAGGGGGGTGTTAGAGTAATCATGTATTAGCTAATAATTAATCTTTAATTAATTATTAGTCTAAGTTATTCTCATGCACTTAAGCTAAACTTAGGAATGATTTTCTATGTTAACTAGAGAGCTATTATTAGATCATTTTGTCTCATTGCATGAGATGTTGACACTTGTCATAATCTAATCCCTTTATCATTTAGGGTTGCTCCTATATAGCACTCAACCCTCATTTTATTATCATGCCTTGCAATACTTGATTTCTTGAGCTTTAATACTCTTGAACTCTTGAATTTTGTAGCTTTTTCTTGTTGAGGAATATTGCATATTATTGTTTGCAGCTCTCTTGCGTGGAAGGTGTCTTTGTTCGTTGTTTGATCTTGTGGCTTATGTTTTTCACAATTCTAACATAATTCATATTGCATGTATCTCTTTCTTTTTCTCATTTTATTCATTTTATCTTTGTTTTTCCTTGATTTGTCATTTTTTTCCTTCCAATTTTGTTTCTCTCCTCTCCCTTCTCTTTGGGCCAATTAGTTGAATTGGTCCCTTTCCTTGCCCTTCTAACTTATTGGATCTTGTGTCCCCCTCCCCTCATCTATTTAACTATCTTGGTCTGCTAATATTCTTCCATTCTCTTCTTTGGCTATAACTCATCCTGATCATGGAGTATGATCTGAAATGTTGATGATAAAAAAAATTACATGATCAAAATCTAGAAATATTACCATAATGATATCATGGACTGTGGAAATTTCATGTTCTAATGACCAAAGAAAGATAAAAAACAATACGGAAATCTAGAAAACAACCTACCAATGCCAGTTAACTGGTTTTAAGACTATATCTCAAACCACTTTTACTCTCTCAAATACAAAGAAGAGCTTTTAGCAAGTCACCTCCAACTTTATCTAGCATGAAAATCCTCAATCATACAACATAATTAATTTAAATACATCCCTGTCAAGTTGGAGCCACAAGATGCCAATGAGGCCCTTTGCATCAATTGTCTTGAGCATTTTTTATCGTCTCCAAAAGGAGTTGGAACTCTTCAATATCACCTTCTTAGAGCATGCCTTACACTTGCTTTTGAGGTGGAAGCCAAGCAACAAAAAGGAGATCTGAAGGCCAACTAGTCCTTTGCATCGTAGAAAAACCATCTTTTGCCCTACCTACTCACCACTGAAGAAGAGAAATTTATCATACATTGACTCCACTAGAGTTTGGCTCCTTAATCTAGCAATGACAATAAGTGCGATGCCTATCACAAGTGCATTAAGTACTCTACTAAAAAGTGTCATCTCCTATTTAAGAAGGTAAAGGCACTTCTAGCTAAGAAGAAGCCACAACCTTAGAGATTTGGAGATTCAGATATCAAATCACAGTGTTTTTAATCCTTGGCTAGTTCTCATAGTCATTGACTACTCTGCCAACAACAATCATGTCAAGTCAAAGGAAACTCATTGCGCTTATACTTGATAATGACAACCAGAAGAACCTGATCTCTAAAAATCTGATGGACAATCTTCAATTGCCCACTAAAGCACATTCATGCCTATGTTGTTGCCAATATGCCCAGCTTTTTTCAGCTTGGTGTGCCATGAAAACTTTAATGGAAATATTTTCTAAAATCCAGTGAATTTATCCCTTCATATTCACAGTTTTGTTATTTTGGGATTTCATATTGATTTTTGCACCTCGTAAGATCTATAAATCATTTGAACTTCTAATTGTCCCCTAATTTAAGTTGAAAATTGAGTGATTTTAAGTCCATCAGTCAAAACCTTAGTCTCAAAGATTTTGCCACATGGTCAATTCTCATTATTTTATTCTCAAGACTTCATCTGGCTTTATAAAGCCGATATCTTCCCACTTTTCCCAATGTCATGATAGTAAGCCATGTGATTATCCCTTAATGTTTCATGAAACATTTTTTTGATTTAGGTTCAAACTATGACCTCTCAATTATTTTCTCTCAGACTCTAAGATTGCTACATGTGTCAACATCTCAAGGATCCTTTTCACAATCTTTGGCATTCCTTGGCTTGGTTATTTGTGTTCAAATTCCCCAAATTAATGAGATTGTGCCAAATGATACAATTGTGTTAAGTTTCTTTCCTTGAAGCCTTTCATAACATTGGTACATCTCATTTCCTTCTCACTAAAAACCCAAGATCACAAGATTATGCCATACGGTGAATGAAATCCCTTCTCTCAGCTTCGAAGGTTTGTTGATGTCTTTCTCTTAATCCTAAATCTTTTGGGTGAAGGGATTTTTCCACCTATAGTTCCTCATGAAATCATGTTCATAGGATCTTGTGAGAGTTGTTTGCTTTCCTTTTTGAGCTCAAATTCTCCAAGATAGCAAGAATGTGATATGTAGCACAATCCTACAAAATTCTTTTTTGGAGTCATTGATTTTTCTTGTTTTACCCTTGATGATCTTTTAACCACAAGATAATGAGAATCTGTCAAAAAGTCTCTTGGTTTTCTTGTTTCACCCCTAATGGTCTTTAACCCCAAGAAATGAGATTGTGTCACATGGCATAATCTTCTCAAATCCCCTTCTCAAATATTTTTAAGAATCAGTTTGTTTTTGCATCCTTGTTTGAAATTTGAAAATTCTCCAAGATAGCATAATCACACCACAATGTGTGATCTTAACAATTGTTTTCATGGTAATATTTTTGTCCTTCATACTTCTTTTCCTTAGTTAATGATATGCACACATGTATTCACCCAAGGAGTTATATAAGTTAATATTTTCCTTATATCAAAATTAAATAGCCACCATTTTCAGATTTTTAAAATGTCTCTGATAAGCCCTAGAGTAAATGCATGTGGCAAACAAAAGAATTTCATACTTCACAAAGGTAAATTTGGTGCAAGATCTAGGTACTTAATTGCTTGATCAAAATTGGTGACATCAAGGATTGTGATAAAGGCTCTAGGAATAATATAAGAGCATTAACTCTGAGGTTTACATCGTTTCAAAAGAGTTATCCAATTGTTGAGACCAATTATTTTCAAATCAACTTCAGAGTGCCAAGCATCCAATTGTTAGGACCAATGATCTCTCAAAACCAACTTCAAAGTGCCAAGCATAGTAGCATTCCATTTACACAAAATAATGGCATGGCATTAAGTGTAGGCTTTCTGCAAATACAGACTTAAACGAGAAGGATAAAACAACAAATTTATATATATATATATATATATATATATATATATATATATATATATATATTTATTAGCCAACAAAAATTGTTATTTCAAGCAAAATCGTGCATAGGCATCCAAATGAAAATATAGCATGCATACATTATGAATATTATGGCAACAATAATGAAAATGTTTTGAAATTGAAATATCCCCAATGGGGATTTGCCCTAAAATTCTGATTTTTATTTCTGCTCAAGCTCTAATTCTGATTTGTGATATTTATTTTCTGATTTCAAACAAAATAACACAGCGAACATACAAGTGCCCAAACATGACAAATAAACATGCCCAATGATGCTACCAATTGATATTCATATCAAATATGAAATCCACCATGAAAAACACAAGATAGGGCATCCAAATGCAACATACAGGTCTGATTTTCTGTAGATAACTTCTGCTGTTACAAAACTGAATATTCTGAATTGATTTTACAAGGAACTCAAGGGCTCAAACATGCCAAACATATACCCAAATTTCTGCTCTACAAATCAGATCAGAAACTATGATTATACATACCAAATATATGCAAAATAATCTTCAAATATCAAACCCTAGATGGGCGAAATTCCTCCTTGCTAAGTGCTTAGGGTTTACTGCTCCTAATATGCTCCAAATAATGCAAAATCACCCTCCAAAAGTGGGTGCTCAAGTCTGCTCCAAGTGGTGCTCCAAATTAGGGCAAAACCCTGATGCAATCTGCTCACAAAATGCCACAATGATGCTGCTCCAAATCTTATCTTCAAATCTGGTTATGCAATGATGCTCCAAACCTCCAATTGTCTCCAATGAAGTGCAAATAGAACTCCATTATGAGTCCTCCACAAGATGAGCTAGGTTTTGATCCAACTCACCGTATTCAAAAGGGTTTTCATCCTTGGAATTAAAGCCCAACCAAAGTTGCAGCCAAAGAGAAGAATCTCCAAATGAAAAAATGATATGATGGATGCCAAGTGACTTGCACTTTACTTTATTTTATAGCCCTCCCAAAATAACCCTAACAAGGCCAATCCAACTCACCGTATTCACGAGGGTTTTCATCCTTGGAATTAAGCCCAACCAAAGTTGCAGCCAAAGAGAAGAATCTCCAAATGAAAATATGATATGAATGGATGCCAAATGACTTGCACTTTACTTTCGTTTATAGCACTCCCAAAATAACCTTAACAAGGCCAACCTCCTTTATTTTATTTTATTTTTTCATTTTATTTATTTATTTATTTTTATTTGTTATTATTTTTTTTATTTTTTTAATTTTTTATTTATTTAAAATATTATTATTATATTTAATTAAAATATGGAAACTAGTGTTCAAAAACACTTTTTCCCACCCTTGCAAAATTTGAATTTCAAATCAAATTGGGGACATGACAGAAATACATCGAAAGACTGAAACTTTAAGTGAAACATGTCTCAATTTTGAATACAATCAAAGTTTCAAACTCCAATACGAAAAAACTTTTGGAACCTTTTATAACTGAAAAAAACACTACATTTTTTTAATAAATTGTGATTGTTAGTGCAAGTTTAAAATGTGTTTATCTTTTAAACCACATGTTTGACTAGGTAAATCTTGTGTTTAATCATTGTATTATATGGCACATCAAAATGACTCAAGAAAATTGTTAGCTCGGGATTATTCGCATTCTTTTGTCAAGTAATGTAGCATGTTACTATGTTGCCAAACACTTCATTAAACCAAGCTTGACCTCCAATTATCAACTTTAACTATAGCCTCATGATGTTTGGAAGAGAGCTTTCAAGACAAGGTTTTGGATCTTTGAGCGGTTGGCAATGCCTTTTAGCATCATAAATGCATGTGTTCCATTCATGTGCATGTTCAATAATGTTTTTCAAGTTCAACCTTGTTAAATCTGTTGCCATCTATCTCAAAGATACCTTGGTCTACATCCAAGCTTGGGACAGCCACCTAGTCTATCATGAATGGTCCGCTCCATCAAAAGAGATTTTCAAGTTCTATGAACTTCTATAGAAGTTTTATGCATAATAATCACATGTTTCCCACCCCCTTCATTAACGCACTCTTTAGAGAGCTCTTAGTTGTAATCCTAATGTCATACAATCCTACCAGCATTTGGCGAAGGGAGAGGCTCTTTACTCTACTTCGGCCTCACTCTCTCAACTTGCTAAAAACATTTGAGCTTGGGACTAACAATACATAAACAAGGGCAGAGTGGAGAATATTTAGTGGTTTGTCATTCACAGCCCTTGTTAAGCTCAATCATAGCTCCTACAACAAAAACTCTATGCTTTAGTCCAACTTCCAAGCACTCAAGCAATAGAATCATATTTTGTTCCATAAGGTTGATATCACACACATTAATCACCAACATCTTTTTTTCTTTTTAGGCCCAAATTAAAGAACAAGAAAATATCAAGTGGGCATCTTACTACAACATATTCTACAATTACTAGATTCATGAGCTAACCTATGTAATCAAACCCCAATAAAAAAAGATATATTTGGTTTCTAGAATAATAAAACTATAGCAAAGTTTAGTATCATAAATATTACAATGCATAGTCTATCAAACAGTACTTAGAACTCGCAATTGAGAGTTAACTGTGCTCATAAAATAACATTTTTACAAACCTTGTATTCCACTAGAAACTGTTCAATAAGAAAAAACATGAATGACAAAGTTCTAATGTTTGCACATTGTTTGAACTCATTAATTTCAAATCATTTTAAACATTGTACATAACACAACACCATAAACTCTTCACCAAATCTTAATCAAACTATAATTACTTATTTATGTATGCCACTCAAAGCTTATCCCAAAACATAAACTTAAGTTTTGCGTCTAAGAAGTGAAAATGGGTTCATCAATGTCTTATTAGCTCACACAAAACTAAAGCATCAACTTTGAGGATGTAAGGATTAATGATCCATGACTAATCATAGGTGCACCAAATGTCCTTATGATGTAGAAAAAATCTTGTGAATGGAACATCCTAGCTGTTAGAATTTGTTGCAATTCCAAAACATATAAGTTACTTTGAGTTCCATGTGTCATGCTCAAATACATGCCAATAGAGAAGGGGAAGCTGTAAGTTTGACCCAACAACACAAAGATTTTTTTTTCAAATGACAAATTATTTTATAGTAAAACTAGCTAAGCCTTATCACACGGATGATCATTAGACTTGACTCTTTGCACTTCTCAATCTCAACATATAAGAAAAGAACATGCTTGTTCATTATGATCAATTCACTTTAAGTATTTATAACTCAAGTTTGTGGCATGCCAAAAATGTTGGACTTTAATTTCAAATAGCAAACCCCTTGACGGTAAAACCAGCCAACTTTATCACATGGATGATCATTAGACTTGACTCTTTGCACTTCTCAATCTCAATGTATAGAAGAAAAGAACATACTTTTTCATTATTCTCAATTCACTTGAAGTATTTATAACTCAACTTTGTGACATAACAATAACGTTGGCTCCCCACAATTCCCAAAGAACCCTAGATAAACTTAGACCACTCCAATTGGCTTCTAATCCCTATTCAATCCAAGTTCTAATCTAGCCCCAACCCAAAAGTGCAAGTCTAGGATGAACCATGGGCAAACCCAAGGAGAACTTACCAAGTTCATAAATTTTATTAAAAAAAGTGCATTTCAAAAGAGGCCAAAAAAAAATTGAAAACCCTAACTAGCCCTAAAAAGTGGTTGCCAATTCACTAATAACACACAAAACAAAAACTTAAATACATTCCTACCTTTCGTTCTTCACTCACCCAAAACTCCACTTTACTCACAACTCATGGCCACACATATTTTTTGTGTTCAAACATTCTGCCCTCATCATCCCTACTCCTCAATGGGTGTTAGATAGGTTCTCGGGAGATTAAAGAGCTTGCTTCAAAGACGATCTTCATTCCAAGTAAATTATTTTTAGTTTTTGGAAAAAAAAATCTTAATTTCTTTTTGAGCTCCACAAGAGCTTTTTTCTTTTTTGAAAATGGTTTATTAATGTTTTTAAATTTCATGTTCATTGTTTTAACTCTTAATTTCTTTTTGAGCTCCACAAGAGCTTTTTTCTTTTTTGAAAATGGTTTATTAATGTTTTTAAATTTCATGTTCATTGTTTTAACAAGTCATGGTTGCCTAGGTTTACATTATTATTATTTCTATTTTTCCTAATTTTTAACAAGTAATGGGAGACTAAAGGATATATTATCATATTTTTATTTTTCCTGATTTTTTTTAAAATGTGTACATACAAGTCTAGTCTAGAATGGCTGGGAGTTCTAGTTTAGTGGGCCAAGGATCAGCTATGGCTTTCAAATTCAACCAGTTTTCACTATTTTGGCAACTTGTGACAAGGATCAAGCACTTCTTGGAGGCATGGGCTATCTTTGGTATTGTAAAGAGTGCCAAACCAATTAAAGAGCTTTTATAGTTGAGTCAAATCCCACTTGTGTGCAATTACCAACCAAAGAATTAAAGCTTGTGGTGGGCTAACCAAAAATAGGTTTCCAAAGGGGCAAATTTTTGCTTCTATCGAAGAGAAAGAAGAAGTAGATAGTGCAACCAAAAAAATTAGATCAAAGTCTCATCCTTTAGCAAAGAAAGAATCCCACAAGCCACCTAGACGTCCATCCTCAAAAAATCCAATAGTGATTGCCACACATCCATTTCTTATAACACCATCTATGAGGACAATGGCCTCTCTCTTTTTTGCAAAAGAAAAAAGAATGTGAACCTATTAAAGGAATTTTAGAATGAGGTGAGGAACAACATTGATAAGCACATTGCATGTTGTATTTATGTCAATGGACTTCCTTTCAAACTCATATAATCATCATACTAACAAGAAATGGTTAGAAGAATAAATGATGCACCTACATGGTATGCAGGTCCTAGCCATGAAAAGGTATACACTACCTTGTTAGCCAAAGAAAGCAAGTTTTTAAGCACCTCATTGCACCTCACGGGAGATTCATGGGCTAAAACAGGGGTGTCCATCATTTTTTATCAATTAAAAGATTGCAAAAATAGGCCCCTAATTAATGTCATATAATGTGCCCTAAAAGAGCATTGTTTTTTGGCGCAATTGATTCTGAGGCACAAGGGAACAATACAAACTTCATCACCAACATCCTTGTAGAATCCATTAAGGGGTTGGGACCTCAAAACATTGTCCAAGTCACAATGGATGAACTATTGAACCTGAATTGGCAACATAAAGAAAACCAAACAGTTATTTTGATCCTCTGATCCCTAGAGACCATTTCTGATAAGTTGGAACCCAATTTGCAGGAGTTTCTAGAGGCTAACTGTACTGGAACTTAACTTCCAAAATATTCCTTCAGTTTCCAATAGCATTTCTACGCACATATAAAATCACACATTTCCTAGAGCTTCAACCATTCCCTTGAGAAACTTAATTCAAAGAGCATGGTGTTTCTAACCTAGATGCCCCTAGTTCTTATACACATGCTTCCTAGGTTTTCAAGTACCTATTTAAAATTTCTTAGTGCAATATTAATACTGACTAGTTTTCCTTAAATAACTTGCTGCACAGACTTCTAAAGCAGTGTGTCAATGACTGCCTAGTGATATTCTCTCCTACACACATAAACCCTCATACGAAAGGCAATTGTACCCAGTAATCATGACAACACCAAATCCAACAGAAGAATCATTCCATTTTCCTACAAAAATATAAACCTGCTCCAAAAGCAAACGCACCCAGTAACTATGAAATAAATTGCATCACTTGAGGAACTTGGCTCAAGACTTGTGAGACCAAACATGAGTCAACAAAAGAAAGTTTCGGAACTTGGGAGCCAGCAAATTGTTAAGGAATGGTCAACAATATAAGCAAGGAAAATAGGCATAGAAAGTCGCTCAAAAAAATATTATTCTCATTTTTCTCTCCCAACAGGTCGAGTAGAAATGGAATTCCAGCTGTATAAAAACAATTTTCACCGTCAATGACTTCATGAATAAAGAATTTTACCTGTGGGAAAGCGTTTTCAGATGCAAATTTCTGTTCAGAAATTTCTTTAAAAATTTACTATTATTTATGATTTTTCTATTTTCCAAGCCTTTCACCAAGTCTAGCACTCAAACCAGGTGAGAACCAGGTTCTAGCAACCTAAGCCAATAACAATTTTTGAGGAAATAGAAATAAACCTGGTAGGAATTGCTGGAAAATAGGACCTTTGAAGTGCCCAGAAAAGGTACAGATTCCAGATGCAGGAGCACACAAATTTACATCCTGAAACAATGCCAGCACCAACAAAATGTGTAAGACTCTAAGTAATCAATGACGAAAGGCAATAATAAAACTCCAGCATTTTCTATACCCTCTTAATGCCATGCTGTCATGTTAAACTATATCTATCTACAAGGTTGATTAGCAAAACCTGTTTTACTCTCGAGCTTGGTCGTGAGTATAATATCGACATGCATACAGTAAACAAATTTAATAATATATATAAGGTAAAGTGAAGTGAAAAGGATTCTTGTTTCCACAAGGAAGGTCTCATATAACAAGTAGGAGGTATTTTTGGCTGTGTAGGTGGTCTCCTTTGACAGGTAGAAGGTCTCATATGCTGGATTCCCATGCCGGCTAGTCTATGACATTAAAAATCGCCATATATATACAATATACCCAAGGGTAAGGATACCGGTTTTTTAATATTATACCAAACCCAGATACCAGTTCACCATATCAGAGCCACCATGTGTGTAAACTCACAAGGGCACTTATTCACATTATCCTTACATGATGTTAAATTTTGTACCCCAAAGTTTCAACCTTATGACCAAGCTCAAGCTCAAGGGAAAATCAAATCTTATCAATCCTCCTACACCCAGGAAACAGAACATGCAACATGTATAGAAGAATATGACTTCATGAAACATAAAACAGAACCTCAAGCACTTATAAATACTTGTTTACTTTTTAAACTTTGTTGATATCCTTATAGCTAAAGGTGGTCCGCAATTTCTAACCAATATTAATCCCGCTTAGGACGACGACGGAAGTAGTTAAATGGAAAAGATGGTCAAAACGGATCTATGCAGAAAATCTACAAAAGCTTTGACAAAAAGTTATCTATTTGAAGAGCTTTCATTTGAAACTGAAATACACACTGTTAAGAAAAATTGACGGACTTCACTTACAAAGATGAATAAAATGCATCTAGGCAGAAAATCCAGAAAAGCTTTGGCAAAGGGTAATCTATTTGAGGAGTTTTCATTTGCAACTCAAATGCATTCTCCATGGTTATGATGGAACACTAAGTGTAACCCAAAACATATATAGATAAAAAAATTCTTTTCACGTTATTTCTCCCAGAAGTTCTCATTTAAAATGAAAACAATTACTATGAACTGCAGAAGCTTAGGGTTTTTGAAGTATGGAAAAGTAAAATTTGTTTAGAATTTCTATGATGGGGTTTAAAAAATTCCGGTACTGGAGGTCGCGAGTTAAATCCTCGCCAATATAATTTTTTTTCTGTTTTCAAAAGAAGCTTCTGTACTTGCAAAGAGTTATCCTTTCATTTATAATTCAATTGTATTATTCATGCTGGCGATGAGTCAGCAAGTGTAACCCCAAAACATTGGTTTCAAAAAAACTTGCTGGCAATTTATTCTCTAGAAGTTCTTCTAAGACTGCGCAACAAGCTAAGAGTTTCAAAGGGACAAGCAACTGATTGTTTATTTCAATTGCAATCATTAGGTCGCGGGTTCAATTCCCGTCCTTGAAAACTTGGGAGTGAAATTGAATGAAGCAGAAATAAATGGTTTTACCAGGACAGTATCGAGCGCAAGAGAATCTTTGAAGGGTGCTCGTGCAATGCGTAAAATGTGTCTGATGTTATTTGCAGTTAGACGCGCCATTTGAATGAGCTGAGTTGAGCTGCCTCGAATTCTCTAAACCCTTGCGGGCAGCCCCCTCTCTCTTCTTCTCTAGTAATCTAAAACCCAACGTCCCAGATTATTTGTGTTTTTACTTTTAACAGGATCTTTTGTGGGGAACATTGCCCTAAATTTAATTTTGCAGGGAACTCTCACACATTAACAATTTAGTCTACATAAATAATTAAAGCAATTTGTAAAGAAAATAAAGATGTTTTAAATTGATTTGGAATTTGTTATTTTATATTTTATAATTGATATCACAAGCGATTTGGAATTTATTATTTTATATTTTATAAGTGATATGGGATTTCCACAATCCATAATGAATGTAAAGATTTATTATTTCTAGATTTGAGTGCGTTAGGAAATGTTGATCAAAAAATTTGCACACAATCAAATGAGAAGCAACAAGTCTTTACATTTGTTATTTTATGTTTAGTTTTGTTCTTATTTTAATGAAAAAAATTAATGTAATAATATATTGATGAGCGGTATGTTCTAATGTTAAGTTTTTAATTTATCATTTAATTTTTTTCAATTTTTATGTTATTTTGTTGTACTTATTTTCATATATGTTGTACTTAATTATTTCAATGCATTCATTTCTTATTCTAAGATCGCCACTTTTCTTTATAGATCATTTATATGTGATTAGAAGTTAATCTAGATCAATTTCAAGCAGTACGAAAATAGTCCTTGAATTATAAGATTCTAAATTCAAATTATAAGTTTCCAATATGAATTGTTATGTGTCAACCTAATATATGTTTGTGTGGTATATTACTATGCAATGGTGTGCAAAGATATTCATTGTGTATTAAAATACATCATAATGGAATTAAAGAATTACTAAATCATTTAATTTCAAATTTAGTAGCATTAAAGGAATCAAATTTACATCATTATTATAGGCCACATGCATGTCTATAAATGTTGTCTTTGATTTCACTCATCGTTGTTAATTTAATATACTTAGAGTTTGTCAATATAATGGGAGTTGCCTCTTAGCGACTATTTAACTATCAAAAAAAATAAACTTAAGGTTTGACTTTAGAGAACCCATTCACCTATCAAGTTGGAAAACTCTCAAATGATGTCTATAGACACCACCTCAACACATTTAAACATCTAGAAGGTAAAGGTAAGCAACTTTTAGGTGCACTTTTTGCCAAAGATCATTTATGTGTGTCTCAAATCAATCATGTGTGGCAAATCGAGTGTGGGATCGGCTTCATAGAGCTCAATTTTGATTTGCAAGGTTTATTTGTGCCAACTTGATACTATGAGACATTCATTATACCAAGGTAATTAATTTTCTAATAGTGATCAATAGCTTTAGAACAACATAAACATCATTTTTACATCATCAATCATAAAGCCGAGTATACTGATCCTTGTATTTAATTATCATGTTTATTTTAGTTCAATTATTGATCCCCTCTATAATCTAATTGTTAGCTTAGTTGGTTACATTTATTTAACTAGCCTAGATAATTCATGCAAAGCATTTAAAGCATGTATTTTCTTTACATTTTTTGTGAACCTAACATTTTTCTACATGACTAAAGGTTTTCCCTTTTGGTTTATTCTCCTTCATTAGGGTTCCAAACTTGCTTTTTTTATTGCTTATCTTTCATATCAAATTTTCATAGGGTTTGATTGTGTCTTTGTGTGCTTGACTTCTTTTAGGGTTTGTTTACATTGCTTAATCTTATATTTTTCTCACTCTAGCCAATATTAATTTGACCTTTAGGGTTTGCATTGTTTCATATCTTATTTTTCTAATTTATTACTTTAATCTTGTATCTTATTAGGGTTACTATATCATTCACTCGTCTATATTGGGGTTAGGGCCTTATTTGCATAATATGTTTGACACCCACCTACCCCCCTAAATTTATCTTCTTTTTTTTGTTATCATGGATTCTCATATTCCATTGTCTTTAATCTTTATGCATACTTCTCTTGTGAATTTTGATATGTTGATATAATTTGTGATGTTTGATCCTATTATCCTTGATGGGTTCAAAAAATTTTCATAAGAATGAGATTATATTATCTATGGAGGCACTATTTCATCATGTGTGCACTTTTTCCTCCTTTAGTGGCCTAGCCATTGTTTTTCCTTCCCTCTTGGATACCCTCACTTTACTCACCCATGAGCCTCATAATGTTTGTGTTTATTTTTATGGACAATGTTAGTAATATCTTTGAGCATAATGATATTTTATCTTTAATCACTTTCCCAACATATGGTTCTATTGGTGGTACAATTTTTATGATGGATACTCAATGCACCCTCACTTCTTAGTGACTCGCATACACATAATCATTTATATTCGATGAGTTCATATATCCCTTAGTTGCACATGGCATTGTTATGATGTGGTCTAGCATTCCTTTTATGTGTCATGATCATATCATGCATATATGACTTATACATCTTATGCCTTACCTTTCATGATAGGCCTAATCATAACATCCTCACTTATCATGCTTTGATTAAACCACAAATATCTTACATGATTAGAGATATGCATAATGATATGCTCAAAGGATGCGATATGTTGGATCAACTTAACAATACTCCTACCAAGATATCTCTTTCGGACTTAATGCTTTCATCTAAAACATCTTTTTTAACCAAATCTTGATGGGTTCATTAATTAGCCTATTTTTTGTTATTTTTATGCATGCTTATAGACTTTATCAGACAATCTTTTCAGACAATATTCCTATGCTATACTATCCATTTACGCTTATTACACAACCTTGGACCTAAATTATAGTAATGGAAATATAGTTATGATATAGTAGCATTGCATAGTTTATATGTGAGTATGTACGAAATGTGGTTGGAATTTTGTGTTTAATCATGGTAGTTAGCTTTTTGTATATGTTTTGTGGATTAACCTCTTGCAGCCCAACAAGGCACTATAGCCTGCAACAACTGGAAGTTGTAGCCCGTAGCAAAAGGAGGACTTGGACAATGAAACAGGGGAAGTGCCAGATCAAGCTGAGTGTAATAACTACTATATAAAGGCACCTAATGGAGTTAGTCATGCATCATTATGACAGTTAATAAGGCACTGAAGAAGAAGAATTCTTTTGTTGATAGGATTCTAGATAAATGATTATGTGTTCTACATGCAAATTTATTTTGCAGAGTTTGAATTTTATTAGAACTCTTTTTTTTTTTTCAATTGTAGTTTGAATAATTCAATCTTAATTGCATACTCTAATATCTAGGAAGTTGTAGCTAATGATTTTCAGTTAGGAGTTGTGTTTAGAATAAACTCCCCCATGCTTGTATATAGCCGGTGGTTGAGTCCTTAGATAGTGTTGTTGATTCAGTATTTTATTATCAGGTACTTTTTAGTTTTCAGCTATCATCTACCTATATGTTGATTATTCATAAATGATTTCCTTGAATAAAATTTGTGAGGAAGATTTTGTGTAATCTTTTGGAATGTGTAATGAATGGAGTTCAATTCATATGAATGCTTATAATTTGAAGATTTAGATTTGGTTCTAGTTAAGTGAAGACAACCACTTGAACAGGCCACTTAAGGTAACTATTCTTCACTACATTTATAGTTATTTTATTTTTGTTAGCAATTATTTCTATTAATCATTGATTCATAAATTGCATGTAAGTCATAATAGATTCTCATATTGTGATTATTAAAATAGTTGTTCATGAACATGAATGCATTTAGTTAACTTGTAGTACTTCGAAGGTTATAATAAGTTCAGTTACCAGTTTGAGTAGTTTTGAGTTAGTTTCAGTAATTCTTTGTTAATAGTAGTTCAGCTACAAGTTATGTTGTAGGCACTCATAGCCATTAGAGCTAGTTTACTTCTTTCACTATTATGTTTTTCTATGATTCTCTAGCAATTAGAATACCTTTAATAGGATAACCTAAGTAACCTCAAGTCTTTGAAGGCACATATAGTGCAACACCATCACAAGTTTACAAACCTTGGTTGACAATTTAATGAAGTCTTTACAATGTTGAGTGGACTATCTAACTAGTCATTCCTCTTAATTGTGTAGTTTTTACCAAGTTTACAAGACACTATTTTAGACTCTACATTTTTGGCGTCATTGTCAGGGACGGTGCTACCTTCATAGACTTGTTTTTCCAAGTTTTCATAGTTTACATTTTATTTTCAGCATTAGGACAGTTAAGCTTTATCTTATCAAAATACTAGAAAGTTACACTAATACTATACAGGACCGCTACTATATAAAGCCCTATTCATTGTATGCGGAGGTAGAGAGACCCTTTGGGTAGATTCCTCCCCTCTACACACCAAGAAGCCACAACAGAAATTGATGATTCTAGTACTCAGAGCGAGGGTAATACAGAAGACAAAATTTCCCTATCACCAACATCTACAACACCTACAGAGGGGACATACCAAACCATGTTGATGTAGTGGATGATCCTGAATGTGCAACCTTTGAGTTCCCAATCACCACCCAAGAAAGGGAGCTATTGTGCTAAAGAATATTCCTCCTTTAGCATTACCAATCTTTTATGGGTTGGTGACTGAAGATCCAGACACATTTATGTTTAAATTTGATGTCCTATGCAGGAGTTATAACTATACTTATGATGATCATAGGCTCAAACTCTTCCCTACCACTTTAAAAGATGTATCTCTAAGATGGTTTATGGGATTAGGCAAGGATGTTGTTCCTAATTGGGATACCATGAAAACATTGTTCTTGGAGAAGTACTAACACTATTGTAGAGGACTTGATAGGAGGAGAGATAAAATTTTCAAAATGTCACAAAAGGGGGATGATCCATTAGAAGACTATGTGGAGAGATTCTAGTTTACCTTGAAGAAAAACCCATAAAACAAGTTATCTAAAGAATCCCTCAAGTTAATATTTTTTAGAGGAGTCAATGAGGACTGTATGGATGCCCTCAATATTATTGGGCAAGGGGGTATCTCTCAAATACCATTTGAAGACATTTGCAAGGTCTACAAAAATTACTCGAGGACCTTCACTAAGAGGCCAAGAGGAGAGAGGACATCCACTATTGCCAAATCATCTACTGGAGTTTCAAAGATAGAGATAAGCAATTTGTTGTCCAACATGAAGGAGGAAATTATCAGTCATCTTGCCACTCAATTGGACACTATCCATATAATTAAAAATCAAGAGGAAGCTAAAGCATTCCTCACTGAATGTTGCCCCAATTGTAGGAAAAGGAAGCAAATTGTAAATACAAGAGGGTGGCTAGTATTCAACAAGACAAAACTAAGAAACTTGATTTTTAGCCACTTGAAGGAGAGGATGGACAACTATTTTACATAGCTCAAAGAAGGCCATGGAAATAAAGACAAGGTATGCCACAAGACCCTCTTAATTTCAGTTCATCTTTTCCCATTAGTAATCAGAATTTTTCTGCTTGGAGTTCCCAGCCACGGTCAGACAACCAAAGCCAATGGCCAAACCCTCAACGATGGCAACAACCTCAGTAAAATTAGAACCAACAACAACCAAATCTTTGTTCAGAACAAAATTTCCAAGGTTCTAATTACAATCCTCAATGGCCAACTCAAAAAAACCAATGACAACCATAATGGCAAAAAGGTCAGCAGTGGCAACAACAAAACATGAATTATCAACAACCTTTGCTTCCTCCTCAGCCACAGCAACAAGCCAATATGCCTCCATCAAATACTACATCCTATCCAATAAGACCATCGTAGTTACCTACACATAACCTTAACAACAAGCCTATCCAATAGGCTTATACTAAAGAGGTTATGTAATACCCCACCTATGGGGTAGAGGTGAGTGATTTCCACCTCAGTTCAGGGAAACAATTAGTTGAACCTTCATCCCCTCAAATCACTAAGATGGAGGTTGAGGAACCTGCAATTGAAGCTACAGACAAAACACCTTTGGAACCTAAGTCAGATCATGTACACCAGACTACCTCAAGTCCAAAGCCTCCTTTCCTTGAATGCTTAGCCATTCAAAAACATCATACACAAGCTAAGATAGACCTACCAGGTCAACTTAAGGATGTAAGCATCAAGATCCCTCTCATCCAAGCTATTAAGGACATCCCAATTTACACCAAAATTGTGAGGGACCTATGTGTTAAGAAACCAAGGAGAAAAAGAAAGGACCCTTAAAGAGTTCATGTCTTAGGGAACCTTGATGATATCATGTTAGGGAACATAACTATCCCTAAATACATAGACCTTGGTAGTCCAATAGTGGACGTGAAGATTAATGGGACCCTTATCAAGAACACCAGGACCCTTATCAAGAACACCTTGATAAACTTGGGGGCAACAATCAATGTCGCGACTAAAGAGACAATGCAATTACTTCAATTAGCCAACCTTAGGCCTACACCAATTATTTTATAGTTGGTTGATGGGTCAACATTCAAGCCTGAAGAAATCATTGAAGATTTAGTTATTACATTAGCTTCATGGGAGTATCCTGTAGACTTCATAGTATTGTAGCCAAAGGTAAACCTTGCAGGATATCCACTCATCCTAGGAAAACCATGGCTAGCTATAACTAATGCATTCATTAGCTGTTGGTTTGGAAATATGATAATAGCTAACGAGACTGTGACCAAGAAATTGGTCCTCTATCCTCTAGCCCAACCTCATGTTCATCTTGAGCAAACCATTTTTCCTACCTTGGATGAGGAAGATCACTATTCCCTACAAACTTGATGACAATAGGACGTAGACCTTTATTGGAAGATCAGGATGAAGATGATCTAATTGCTCACATAATCCAAAATGACTGTGGTAAGAGCCCATAGCAACAGGGTTGTCTCTCATTCCTATGAGACCCCTTGCAAAGCATTATACCTACCAATTCCTCAAAAGAAATATCTTAGATATTTCATTCCTTACTGCCACAACAGTGTGTACCAATTATTCCTAACCTTGACCTCTCATATGTGCAAGAATCATCCAAAGAACTAGAAGTCATGCTGGGAAAAATGCTAAACATAAACAATGCATTGATTGAAGAACAACAAAATTCCCTACACATAGTGTTGCAAGCACACGCAACAGCATATGCATGGGACTACCATGATATGAAGGGCATAGATCCTAACTTATGTATGCATAGGATCTATTAAATGATGGTTATATGCTTATTCAACAGCCTCAAAGATGAATTTTTGGAAGAATTGGAATCTTTTTGCAATTTTGAATGTCACCATGTTTACATCTTTTTGGTCGCCCTTGGCCATTGATGTCAAAGGGGGAGAGATTTGGAAAGTTGGGAGAGATTGGAGGAGAAGTTTTTGAATATTTTTTTCTTTGCACACGTTGCCATCAATGACAAAGGGGGATATTGTTGGAAGAATGGAGAAGATTAGTTTGTATGTTGTCATTGATGTCACCATGTTGTTTATGGTATCGGATTGGTCTGGTACCCTGAAATGGTGTGCAAAATAGGTTTACTTCCTCTGGTGGTAGATACAGTATTTTGGTCTGCATATTCCCTCTGGTAATCATTGGTGTTTAAGATTTTGAGAAGTGGCTTATGATCACTTGAAGCGCGTATTTATGTATTTTCATATGATCATATGATTGGTTGGTGTATTAGTATTAGCTTTGGCGATTGTATTTTGGATGACCTAATAATCAATTAATAATTTAATGTGTACTGCAGATATATGTGCAACCTATATTTGGTCCATGCCGACATATTGTAGTGTATTATGCACTTGGATTACTTTCGGAGAAGCTTTGTATGAAGCTGACAATTACCTTTTTGAATTGCATCCAATTAGGTCGACCTACTTGATGCTTGCAAATAGATCGAGTATATATATGTTGAACAGTTTTTGAAGATGGTGTGAAATCAATGAAGCAGCAATGAATGTGAAAGTCAAGAAGAGTGAAAATGATGAAGTGTGCTAAGTTAATCTATTGAGCATCACCGAAACTGCATCAACACTTCTTAGGTGCACTCTTTTTAGTTCATTTCAGCTGTGAAGCCCAATTTTGTTTTGTAAATCTTTTTGTAGGCAGTGAGCCTCCTTGTAAGCAGTGAGCTTTTGTATTCGGACAGTGAGTCCTTTTAGGGAAATGAGCCCTTGGTAGTGAGCCTTATACATTCAGTTTTGGAACTACTTTATATTGTGAGTTAATCCTCAACGTGGTTTTTCCCTCATTGGGTTTTCCAAGTAAAATCCGGTGTTCAATGTGTTGATTTTACTTTCTATTTTCTACATTTCATGCTTATGCTTAATAACAAAACAATGTAGTTGTGAAAAAGTGTTGAAGTTTTGAGTTTAAATTTGGTGACAATTGATTCACCCCCCCTCTCAGTTGTTTTTCACCTATTAACACGAATAAACCCTGCCTTAAGAGAAATAGTCAAAGTTGAACTTCAAAAACTCCTTGATGTAGGCTTCATTTATCCCATATTTGACAATGAATGGGTATGAACTTTAGTCATTGTTCCCAAGAAAAGTGGTAAATGGATAGTATGTGTAGATTTTAGGGAACTAAACACAACCACTAGGAAGGACCGATTTCCATTGCCCTTTATAGATCAAGTGCTTGACTCTTTAGCAGAGAAGTACTTTTCATTTCTAGATGGTTTCAGTGGTTACAATCAGATAAAAAATGCTCTAGAGGATTAGGAAAAAACAAAATTTACATGTCCTTGGGTACTTATGCCTACTCTATTCTGCCCTTTGGTTTATGCAATGCTCCAACTACTTTCTAGAGGGAAGTGCTTAACATCTTTTCTAATTATGTTGGTGACTGTATGGAGATATATATGGATTCAACTTCACCACATATGGGGAAACTTATGAGCAAGCCCTTAGCAATCTGGAAAAGGTTTTGTAGGGATGTATAGAACACAATTTGTCCCTTAGTAATGAAAAGTGCTTTATGATGATGACTCGAGGAATTATTTTAGGGCATTTCATATCTAGTGCAAGGATTCAAGTTGATCCACATAAGATAGAGACCATTTCTACATTACATGTTCCATAGAGGCAAAGAGATGGTAGAAGCTTCCTAGGTCATGCAAGTTATTATAGGAGGTTCATTAAAGACTTCAGTAAGATTTTTGCACCATTGTTTGTTCTACTAACAGAAGACGTAGAATTTGATTGGACATCAGAGTGCCAACACTCCTTTGAAGAACTGAAGAAAGCCTTAACCCAAGCACCTGTTTTGAGGGAGGGAAATTGGACGTTACCCTTCCATATACATATTGATGCTTTAGATTCTGCTATTGGAGCAATTTTGGGTCTGAAAGAAGGTACCAAAGAATATGCTATTTACTACATTAGCAAGAATCTTCAAGGAGCAGAGCTAAATTATACTGTTACAGAGAAATAAATGCTAGCAATGGTATATTCCATCAATAAATTCATGCATTATATCACTGGTTATTCAATTTTTGTCTACACGGACCATACAACTATCAAATATTTAATGAACAAGCTTGTAGTAGGGGGTAGACTAGTTAGATGGCTACTCCTTCTACAAGAGTTTTATATTACAATAGTGGACAAGCGTGGTAAGGCTAATGTAGTAGCAGATTTTTCTGTCAAGGTTTCCAACACAATCAATAGAAGGGGAAGTGGATGACTCATTTCTAGATGAGCACTTGTTTTCTCTTAATGTACATGTACCCTGGTATGTTGACATTGCAAATTATTTAATGACGGGGCATATTCCACAACACTTTTCTCAAAGAAAAAAGAGATAGTTCGTACATAAGTGTTTTTCACACTCTTGGATATATGGTTACCTATTCTACACTAGCCCTAACAATATCATGAGAAAGTGCATAAGGGAAGATGAAATCTTTGATATCATGAAGGCTTGCCATGATGAACCATGCGGGGGTCATTTTTCAGCAAAAAGAACAACATTCAAAATCCTCACAATTGGTGTACTATTGGCCAACTCTACATAAGGATTTTGTTAAGTATATAAGGAGTTTTGATAGGTGTCAAAGAATGGGTAAGCCAACAAGGAGTGATGAAATTCCATTACAACCATAGTTAACACTAGCTCCTTTTGATAGATTGGATTTAGACTTCGTTGAGCCAATTTCACCTACTTCTAACAACAAGGAATACATTCTAGTTTGCATTGATTATTTGACTAAATGGGTAGAAGTGAAGGCATTACAGTTTTCTAGAGATCGCAATGTGGCTAAATTCTTGTTTGAGGACATTTTTACTAGGTATGGAGTACCTAGGGAAATAGTGACTGATTAGGGTCCATAATTTACTTTAGACTTCATCACAAATTGGTGGAAGAATATCAAATCAAGCACAAAAAGTCAACACCTTATCACCCTAGGGGCAATGGCCAGGTGGAGGTTACAAATAGAGAAATTGAAAGTATTCTAACCAAGACAGTGCAATTACATAGGAAATATTGGTTTGCTAGATTACTGTATGGGCATATAGAACAACCTGGAAAACAACAATTGGTTTTACATCCTACAAGTTAGTATATGGAAAAACAACAGTCCTCCCAATTGAGTTTGAGTATAAAACATTAAGAAAAATAGTAGTTGGACATGGATCTTGCAACAACTCAAAAAAAGAGGTTACACTATTTAAATGGACTAGATGAAATAAGGATGGAGGCCATCCATCATATTGAGATAGTACAAAAGTAGAGAACAAAGTGGCATGACCAATATATCAAGACAAATGAATTTAATGTAGGAGACTATACCTTACTATATGATTCAAAATACAAGGATTTCAAAGGGAAACTTCAATTTGGGTGGTTGGGACCTTATGAAATTAGCCAAGTCTTTCCTAATGGATTCGTAAAGTTACACACCATAGATGCAGTACAGTTCTCACCCCTGGTAAATGGCCACAGGTTGAAACTTTATAAAAAACTAGTACAAAAGGAAGATTTCATTCTTTCTCTATTTCAGCAGTATGGACCTCATAGTGGTGTAGATACAAATTCAGAAACATAGAATTATGACTTAGAAACAGTAGATATACCAAGTTCTTCAGGTGATTTAGAGATTGAGCTACATAGCTCAATCCCTAAGATCACTCAACTTTAATTTTTTATTCTACCTTACATGCACACACAACACGATTATAATGATGTACATACTTTTTCCAAAGGGCCTGTCTTATATATACAACTATCAACATTCAGTAAGGGCCCTATTTTAGTAGGGACATGAAGCACAACAACTATCACAAGCCAGGAAGGGACTTGATGTTGAAGGTACTTGTAGCACCGTCTAGCAGGAAATTTAAAACTTGGTGCCACATTAATTGTAGTACTCACCTTTTTCACCTTATTTTTCTCACACATGTTGTATAAGTCTTATTGTAATAAGTACTCGCAACATGCATATCTTCTTTCACACTACCAATTCAAATTTTAAGCATTTGAACTATCACATCACCAACTATCATCCGTCTAATCCATTTCATTACATTACACCCACCACCTCATCATTCATTCTCCTGTAATTACTTTTGGTCACATCAAATCATATTGCAAATACATTTTATTCAGCTCACATGCGTGACATTCAATTAATCACCTTCGACAGGTACATAAAGTACATTACCATAATTGTGATAGATTTCTTAGCATTTTCATTATGTATTTCATATTAAATTAAGCATGCACTATATTCATAACATTTATTACCATATTCTAACATGATACCTTTCCTATCATGAGTTGAAGTGAGGTCAACTAGTTTTTTCATTTTTTGCCACCTAAAACCAAATGCAAACCCTCTTTGTCCTAAATTGCATCCACATTTTGCCATTAATTCCAATTTCCAATTACCTAATCCTATGATCTTGAGCAAATTCAAACCCAAAACTCATTTTTAAGCTCACTTAAGCTGATATGAAGAAGGGAAGTTGTAGTTACAGAATAGTGGTAGTGAAGAATGCATGAGAAAATAACAGAGTAAGAGAAAGGTTTAAAGGTAGTGAAGTGAAAATTGAGCTGAATTTTTAAGGTTAAGAAATTGAGTAGAGGTAAAATATTCCTAATGGGAGGTGATGTTATTAAGAGAGAGTCGTCAACACACAAGCAGAGAAGATGCAATGGTATTGCCTATCTTCACAAGAGTTGGTTGGCTTGATTATTTTCTAAAGCTGAAAAAAATTGACAATGACATAGCAAGAAGATTTGCAACCACATTAGAGCACGATGAAGCAATGGTAAAAGGGTTGTTAGTAGATGCATCTAAAATAGCATAGGTATCTGGGTTGCCTAGGACTGGAGCAGATTTTCCAGTTAGAGCAGATGCAGTGGCTGCAAGAGAAGAATTCTATGAGCAAGGAGAAAATTTGGATTCATCATCACAAGGTATAAAGAGAATTTCTCTTCCATGGTTTTGATCCAAATGTGCTTCCTATGACATTAGATACCTTGTGATGGTAGATAAAATCTTCTCTATACTATACATTTCAAATTGCTTAGTCACCTTTGCCATAATAGCCTAGTAAATGTGCCAAATTTTCTCTATAATATGTTAAAAATATTGACATTTGAGTATCAGAGGAAATAGAGTGTCACAACCTTATCACATCACTGTTTGATTACCCTATTAGTAAAAAGAAGCTTGAGAATTCAATACCCACAAGTAGCCTAGGAAGATTTTGTGAAATGTGAAGATATTAGCAATTTACTTGAGGCACCTGTAGTACCTGAAACTTTAGAGCCACAAGTTGAACCTATAAGAGGAAATTCTCTTGTCTCACCTATGGCTTCACCTACCCATAGCCAAGGTGAGCCTGAGGAGCATAATGTGCTAGAGTCTAGGTCACTAGCAATGGAGGAAACCCCATCTTCCTCAAAATCACCTAAATCCAAGAACATAAGAGGTAGTACATCTACAACATCCACACCTTCTAAAACAGAGAAGAAAAAGAAGGATGTTCAAAAGAAAATAAAGGATGTACAGAAGGACAAACCTACACCTAGATGTTCAAGTCAATTGAAAAAGCAAGGTGTTATGAGGGGGAGTGTGGAAAAACCTGAAGAGGCAAAAGGAAAGGAACAACGAGAAGAAGATGTGATGTTGGTTGAAACAGACTCAGAAGAGAAGGGAAATATCCCTAGAAATGTACATACACCTATAAAGAGAAAGAGAAATGTGTCCACCACTTCTGATTCAAACTTAGAAGAGGTATTTTTTGCCAGGAAAACACAAAATAAAACCCCAGATAGTCCTACTTATGAAGACTATGATTGTACAGGGGGTGGTAATGAACAATTTTTGGAAACCAAGGAAATGTTTATAGAAGATAGGAATGTTAGGAAAGAGCTTTAGGAAGCTTTTGAAAGAATTAAACTCTGGAAGAACTAGTGCAGAGTTATGAAAAGAGAGACAAAGAAAGGGAGACAAAAATACAAGAATTGGAAGAAAAATTGTAGACATATGGCCATGGTGCAAAGTTGGATCTATTGGAACAATTGGCCATTACCAAAATAGGTGATGGAGAACTTGCAGTAGCAAATCAGAAACCTCCTCTCATAAAAACTCCAATTCACCACACAACTTTGTCTCTTGGTTATCAACTATGGAAGGTGATTGATGAATTCTCACAAGAAAAAGAAAAGTGGAGGAGAGAAAGAGAAACTTTGATTGAAGAACATGCCAAAGTGCTGGAAGGAAAAGACATTGAGCTAAGGAAACTGGTAGTCAGATTAGAGGAAGTGATAGATAAAGCTACCCAAATTATAAGATGTAAACCTCTAGCAAGAACATATGTATTATTTTTGCAAGAATTTTTTTTGAGTTTTCAGTTTAGTAGGCTAATCAATGACCAATCAGTTGGGATGAGCAGGTAATTTGAATTTCTTAATGTTTTTACTAATTCTACACCAGAAGAGTAGGATCAACTATGTGAATACTCTCTGCACAACTATGTGGTATCGAAAGAAACAGAGTGGAATCCTTTGATGTTTGTAGGGGATCTCCAGGTAAGAGCACTAGCATCTTATTATACGAATGAACAATTTAAGGGAGAAATAATGGAAGAATATGAGGAGAGGGAGAAATCAATTGCTCTCCCAATAAGGAAAGAGTCTAAAGACCCTAATGCACTTATAAATGAATGGTTGAAATTCCTAGATCATAAAGGTGCAGGGAGTAAGATTATGAAACTAAGAACAAAGGGTTATAAAAGAATGCAAACATTAGTTGTAGGATTGGGTCAACAATGTTACAGTTATATGCAAAACAGATGGAACAACTTGACCCCAGAGTTATAGAGAAGAGAACCTCATTCAATATACAATTTTGCCACCATGCTTGAGAAGGTACAAAAATACATGAAAGTTGTTGATAATATAGGACTTCACTGGGTACTACTCACATTCCACCCACCTATGTTGCTCTATCTAGTTCCACATTGGAACGGTGAAAAAGGTGAGGAGTGTGAGAATGTCGAGATCATTGGAATGAGACAACTTGTAGCTTATAGAGGTTTCTACTTTAAAAAGATCAAGGGAGTTGATGTTGTCATGGACCTCAAGGAGATTACATTGCGTTATAATTTGTACCCCTAGTGTTTTGCTTGAGGACAAGCAAAATTATAGTTGGGGAGAGTGATGGGTTCATTAATTAGCTTATTTTTTGTTGTTTTTATGCATGCTTTCAGACATTATTAGATAATCTTTTCAGACAATATTCCTATGCTATACTATCCTTTTATGCTTATTATACAACCTTGGACCTAAATTATAGTAATGGAAATATAGTTATGATAAAGTAAAATTGCATGATTTATATGTGAGTATATATGAAATATGGTTGGAATTTTATATTTAATCATGCTAGTTAGATTTGTGTATATATTTTGTGGATTAAATTCTTGTAGCCCAAGAAGACATTGTAGCCCGCAACAATTAGAAGTTGTAGCTTGTAGCAAAAGGAGGACTTAGACAACGAAACAAGGGAAGTTCCAAATCAAGCTGAGTGTAATAACTACTATGTGAAGGCACCTAATGGAGTTAGTTGTGCATCATTATGATAGTTAATAAGGTGCTAAAGAAGAAGAATTCTTTTGTTGATAGGATTTTGGATAACTGATTATGTGTTCTACATGTAGATATGTTTTGTAGAGTTTGAATTCTATTAGAACTCTTGTTTCTTTTTAGTTGTAATTTGAATAATTCAATCTTAATTGCATACTCTAATATATAAGGAGTTGTAGTTAATGATTTTAGCTAGGATTTTTGTTTAGAATAAACCCCCCCATGCTTGTATATAGCTGGTGGTTGAGTCCTTAGATAGTGTTGTTGATTCAATATTTTGTTATCAGTTACTTTTTCAGTTTTTAGTTATCATCTACAGTTATGTTGATTATTCATAAATGATTTCCTTGTATACAATATGTGAGGAATATTTTGTGTAATCTTTGTGTAATGAATGGTGTTCAGTTCATACGAATACGTATAATTTGAAGATTTAGATTTGGTTCTAGTTAAGTGAAGACAACCACTTGAGCAGGCCACTCAAGGCAACTATTCTTCACCACATTTATAGTTATTTCATTTTTGTTAGCAGTTATTTCTATCAATCATTGATTCATAAATTGGATGTAAGTCAAAATAGATTCTCATATTGTGATTATTAAAATGGTTGTTCATGAACATGAATGCATTTAGTTAACTTGTAGTAATCCAGAGGTTAGAATAAGTTCAGTTATCAGTTTGAGTAGTTTTGACTTAGTTTTAGTAACAATAGTTCAGCTAAAAGTTATGTTGTAGGCACCCATAGCCATTAGCACTAGTTTACTTATTTCATTGTTATTTGTTTATGTGATTCTCCAACAAGTAGAATACCTTTAATAGGATAACCTCGCTAACCTCGTGTCTCTAAAGGTACATATAGTGCAACACCATCACAAGTTTACAAACCTTGGTTGACAATTTAATGAAGTCTTTACAATGTTGAGTGGACTGCTCACCTAGTCATTCCTTTGAATTGTGTAGTTTCTACCAAGTTTACAAGGCACTAGTTTAGACTCTATAGATCTATTAAGATAATTGTTCCATTTATGTTGTAGACACTAAAAATGTCCTGAGCTTGCAAGCAACATTTTATCATTAATTGGCCTTCATCCTTGCATAATTGAATAATTTTAATTATTTAATTATCTTCTAATGTCATTTTCCTCTATTAACTAAATAATTCTTAATTAATTAATTAATTAATTCACTTTACTTTATTCTTCCTTTGATTAATTTAGATAAATATCAATTTTAAATTTAATTACGTCACTAACAACCCCTTGTCTCCAAACTATTTAATTATTTATCCTATTCTTATCTCCCATAATGAAATAATTATTTTCAATTATTTAATTATTTGTCATTTTCCTCTTTCCCTCATTAAATAATTATTTTTAAATATTTAATATTTAACACTCCACCTTTCTTCTATAATTAAATAATTATTTTTAATTATTTAATTATTTATTTTCCCTCCTTTAAATTAAATAATTATCATTATTTAATTTGAATTTCTTCTTAGCTAAGCACTAAATCTCAACCAGTTTCTTGAGTTTTGGTCCATTCATCCCTATCCTTGTCTCAATCAACCTCATCCATTGATCATGATACGTCATCATCTAATCCTAGCCCTTCATTTGAATTGGGATTTCTATAAAAGCAAGTCATCATCTTCATTTCAAGGCTAACCACAATATTTGAAGTTTTGCTATCAAGAGATCAAGCTATCAATTGCCAACATCAAGCTCATTGAGTATATTGCATACTATATATATGAAAACAAAAAAAAAGCAAAATAAAGAAGAGCAATGGAGGTGATTCAATTATGGAATAGGAATTAAGGTTGTATTTGCTTTATTATTGTGATTTCTATGTTCATTTGCACTTTATTGTTGGATTAGGGTCTTTATTGCTTGAATTATATAGTTTTGTGGTTGTTATTATTGATTCATGCATAGTCCCTAAATTTCAAACCCTATCTACATATGTTACTCCCACTAAGGTCATTACTACTCTAAAATTAATTCATCAAGATAAATATATTTTTTTTGTATCTCATGGGTTACCTCCTCCCATGTCAATTAAGAATATTGACTAGTATACATATTAATTAAATACAAGGATATTTAGATCAAAAACATTGTTAATTAATAATGGATTAGGCTTAATATTTGTGGCAAGAATTTCCTAGGTGGCATTAATGTCAAATATACAAATTACCAAAATCTAAGATAACAATAGAAGGGTTTGATAATGTGGTCCAAGAATTTCTTGTTGTTGTCACTTTAGGATGTATTACACTTGATATCATGTTACATATGATGTGTTGTTCCTTAGTGTATGACATCTTATCAGATCGCCATTAGATATAAACTATGGATGCCTTCCCTCTATAGTTCATCTAAATTTGAATTTTATTCAAAATAATAGGTTTCTTATTACAACTAATAACAATCCATGGTATTTTTCTTAGTGGAGAAATTTTTGAATATCTCCTAATCAATTATTTACACATGTGATACCTATTATCACCTGAAATTGCACCCTTGTTGAAACCAATGTTCAACACCTCAGTGTAACATTGGAAGACCTCTAAAGATGTGGGTTTCTTGTAGACATAGGTCAACCTCCGGAGAAGGCCAACTTCCTTTAGGTATCACCTAGACTAATGATCTTTGCGAGGTAAAGGGAGAAAAAGTGCATACAAAATGAAACTATACTGAACTATTCCTATAGTGATACATCGAGTTGATAAGAAATTAGGAAATGAAAACAAGATACAAACACACTAGGGAAACTAGACTGCAGCTGTTTTACTTACTCAACATAACCCCATTAGACTTATGCATCACTCTTGATAGGTTTGATCTGCATACATATCTCAAGAAGGAAGGAACAAACTTCACAGCTTTGTGGTATGAATACAGATTTAGGAAACACTGTTAAAGAAATACATACATAAGCTAACATACAGAAATGAGAGTGTTAAGAGCATTAGTACTTGTTTTCAAGGTGAACTTTGTTTTGCATTCCAGATTTTAGTTGAGTTACAAAAACATACATTTAGTCGAGAAAGGATTGATAGAAATCACTAACTCTTCAGAGTGTATAATCAGAACTATCTACAAAAAGGCAAAAAATGCCTTATATATCAAACCGAGTCGGCCCTTAGGGCTTACAAAAAATATCAGGCCTCAGGATAGATCTTTCCTTAGATCTTTTCATTGAATTTAATTTTGCACCCTGCGTATCCATGCCGCCTATGTCGGTGAAGAAAGGTTGCCTTCAGAGGAAACCTTCTTGATCTTTCTGCAACCACTGCATTCACTTCCTGGTATCGTGTCCCTCTTTGAATTCCCCCCAGTGGAGCTGCTTTGAATGCTCCTGAGCTCATGTTGCTTTTCCTTCTGTTAATCACCTTCTCCTAGCACTTGGTTCCGCTGCCATGGCTTGCTTTGGCTTTCTCTAATTGGTTGAGCCTACTCCACGTAGACTCTGTAGGTGGTCAAAACTCTTTTCAAAAAGAATTGCATCTCCGTGAGACACTGAAAGTGTCTCATCGATGCAATTATTCCCTCTGAAACTATCGGCACAATATGCGACAATAATGAGAGTCTTGGCAAACTTAGGAGTCACGTTGATATCACCAAAACATCAGCAAGTCAAACGGCATCGGGGAGAAGTCATAGCGAGCACCATTGAGCTATACTGATGCTGCTTTATTGGGTGATTCCATCCTGTCGCTGAGACCTCCTTCATTCACCGAGACCTCTTGTAGACTTCCTTTTGCTTCGCGTGTTACACCGAAGGCACCAGGCATGTCAATGTGACCTCTCGTTGTCGAAGAGACCTCCCGCTGAGCTCTCTTTTCTTTAGTGACGCTACTTTCCTTCGGCGAAACATCCTGACTTTTCCCAGACCTCACATGAGGTCCTTTATTTCCACCAAGCTGCAGATCTTCTTCGGTGTGACTCCCATCGGTCGGGAAGACATCATGGCGAGGCTCAGATGTTATATCAATCTCTCCTTTGTCGCTGAGACCACGTGATGTCGGTAAGACATCACTCCGACAATCAGGTGCTACATCAATGAAATTCATGTCGAGGAGACCTTTACCGATGTCTCCAAAAGTCATACCGTTGAGCTCCTTTCCCTCTGTCAGCCAGACATCCTTATATCAGCAAGACCTTATGCCAATGTCAAGCTCTTTCGGTGAGGTCTATACTTTCTGGTCGGTGAGACGTTATGCGGTTGTTGAGACTTCATAGCGAACTCCTCTTGTCTGCCCGAGCTCTCCTCTATTTGCTGAGACTCTCGCCAGTTGGGAAGACATCATACCGAAGGCGCTTTGCTTTGGCAAGGATCTTTCAGTCGGCATGACTTTCCTTTATCGCCTAGACTTCTCTCTGAGACTCTCTTTCTGCCGAGCTGTTCACTTTACTATCAATGAGACATTGGCCTGTCGGCCAGACCTCTCGCCAGGCTCCTTATATTTCCACGATCTCCTTTCATTTCGGGGCAGTCACTAACGGTCGGCGAGACCTCTTGTCGAACTCCCTCTTGTCTCCTTGCTGACATCTCCTTTCGCCGAGACTCCCTTCGGTCGGTGGGACTTCTTAGCGACCTTTTTGTTACACCAAAGGCTCCCTTTATCCTTCGGCGAGACCTTTTCGTTTGCTGAGACATTATGGTGATTCCTCTATCCTTCGCTGAAACCATCATCTCCTGCCAAGGCCTCTTCATTTGTCGGCAAGACACTTGAGTGTTAGTGAGACATTATGTCAAAGATGCTTTGCTTTGGCGAGGGCTTATTTCAGTCGGCATGACTTTTCTTTATCGCCGAGACATCCTGCCGACTTGACTTTCCTTGGGTGAGACCCCCGGCCCTTAGCGAGACATTCTTGATCACCGGGACATCATTGCGAGGGCTTCAACTCTTGGCAAGGCCCCTTTATTATCGGTGAGACATTGGCCTATCGGCCAGACCTTTCGCTGAGCTCCTTATCTTTTGGCGATGGGTTTGCTTTTTCTTCAGTCGGGGAGACATCTAGTGGTTAGTGAGACCTTACCCCGAGCCTGCTTCCTTTACCGAAACCCGTGGTCGCCATGAATCTCCCTGATCGATGATTGAATGGCCTATCCTTCTTGTAGCCAAAACATCCCGGGTTGCTAAGACATCTTGTAGAACTCAATCCTTATGTCGAGAGCTTTTAGAGTCGAGGAGACCTTGTGACTTCAGTGAGACCCTTTGGCGAAGCTCGCTTGCTTTGCCGACGCTGCCTGACTTCGGCGAGACCTCTTCCAATTGGTAAGACCTCCTACCGAAACCCGCACACATACGTCGAAGGGATCCTGCTTTGATTTGTCAGCGAGACTCGATGCATTCACCGAGACTTCTCTCTTAAGAAAAGAACTTCTGCTGAAATGAATATCCTTTTGTCTCCGGGGTGATGATCGATGTCTTGTTGATAGGGATCTGTAGGTGAATCCCACTCGCTGTGACATTCCTGAGGTCTTGGCGACTCTCTCCTTTGAAGATTTTCATGCCAAACCTAAACAAGGCAGGCTTCCAAATTGAGTTCCCTGTAACCTAGCATCAGATTCATGACTTTTTCCCTTGTGCGAATACTCCATTTGGCCTTCTCGAACCTCTGAACATAATATTCTGCCTGATTGAGCCTGTGGGTGAAAATTGGGCAACAATACCATAAAGAGCTCCACCTTCTTCACCCACATCTCTTGTTGATCATGAGATTAATGAGGGAAATCTACACTTTACACAATTGTATGACAAGAAACACACAATGGATGATAAAGAGTATAAAAGATGGCCTCTTTTATATGCATGGTTGACCACTATTGTATCTTCATGATGAAACTATTCTAAGTGAATGTATTCTTACTTATCGATCCAAGGATAGTCATCACTTTAATAGTGGTTTATCTCCATCCAAATTAGCTAAATAATATAGTAAATAATTTATCATTTTATAAAAAAAAGGATAAAATAAAAAAGGTTTAGTTTAAGGCAGTCAGGTATATTACAACCCATTCAACTATCATACAAACATGACCCTCTTTGTAAAGGTTATTCCCCTACCAAAGATAAGAATAAAAATTTTAAAATGATCTTCCAATTAGCTTGTATCCTTGATCATGGCATAAACTTGTTGGATATAACCCCCCCATGCACATTTTCTAATGGTGGGAGCCTTGTCAAATTTTTAGGATTTTATGAAGTTTTTCCTAAGTTTCATTGTGATAGAGACTTCCCATGCATTCTTGAGACTAGTTATTATTTTAGGAAAACTTCCCCTTCAATAGGTGCTCCTCTCAATCCATCTAATGTATTAAATACCAAACCATCTATTCAGGATACAAACACATTAGTGAGTAGAGGTACCATTTGATGTGAAAATGAATATAAAGTATCAAAATTGGAGAATGCTTGAATGATTTACCATGAGACTTTAGTGACATATTCTCATGGACTTACCAAGACATTCCAAATACATCTAACAATATTATTATGTGTAACATTATTCTTCACCTTTCTTCTAAACCTATGAAATAAAAGATTAGAAATATGCATTTGAATCACATTTATGATTAAAAAGGACCTTGAGAACAAGTTCAAAGTAGGGTTTCATTAAACCTATTGATTATTCCACATAGATTTCAAATATGGGACCTATATTTAAACTTGATGATTGTGTTTGCCTATGCATTAAGTTTAGATTCCTAAATAAAGCATCACTTGAGGATGACTTCTCATTGACTAATATGGATATGATTATAGATTCTACTATTGAGAAATAAATGTTATCCTTCATGGATGGATTTTGAAGCTATAATCAAATTCTTATAAATCTCAATACCAATATAAGAGATCATTTTCACTACTTTTTGGGGCACATTTGGTTAAATATTATCATGCCATGTGGATTGAAGAATGCTAATATCATTTCTTAAAGCAATGTGGCTCTAGTCTCCCACAATCTAATATATAATATCTTAGAAGACTATGTAGATGATATTTTAGGTCAATCTAAGAAATGAACTAATCATTTATGACATTTAAGGACTATCTTAAAGAGATTAAAATAGTATCATGTAAGATTGAATCCTTAAAAGTGCATATTTGGTGTAGCTCATGGCTATTTATTAAGCTTTACTATATCTAGATGAGCAATTTAAGTTAACACTAATAAAATCAATGGTATTATTAATATCCATCTACATATTCAAAACTTTGTAGTCTTCAAGGAAGATCCAATCCACCCAACACTTTAATACATAACTAGTTGATTGCCCCTTATCTTTCACTGGTATTTTGAAGAAGGATGTTAAATTTCAATGGGATATAAGCTACCAAAAGGCTTTGATAAAATGAAGCTATATATGATGAATTATCTAGTACTTATACTTAACATCCAGGATAAACCTTAATTGGTTTGTGTTTCAACTATTGAATTCACCATTGGTGGATTATTGGCACAAATAGTGATAATGGTAAAGATCATGACACCCACTACACTAATTATAGAATTTTATATTATGAGAATACCTACACCCCCATGAAAATAATTATGCCTATCTATCACATTTTCAACAAAAAGTTGAACGACTACTTGTCAGTTCGCTCACGCGAGCTAACTATCAAACATTAATGGAGAATATGCTCCATCTCAGAGTCATAAAGAGGGTTGTTGATCACTTTTCTTCCATAATTGCAATTGTCAAGAGTTGAAGAACTGGTTGAATAAAGAAAATAAGAAGGCAGAGCTCCAGGCAAAGCAATTTTTGAAGAACAAATTACTAGTTTTCTCGGGTAAGTTAAAATTATATACTTATGCGAGTGATTTTATAGCATTGGTAGTTTAAGAATTAAGTTGAGCACTAGGGTTTACATTTTAGGGTTGCTTCCCTCTATTATAAAGGGAATTGAAACTATTGAAGGTAGGGTTTGGGGTAGAGGAGTGAAATTTGTTGATTTTTAGTTTGAACCTGTTCCAAGTATGAGTAAGTTTGGTTGTGTTGTCATTGATGTTGTCATTGATGTCAACATAGTACAGGTTGTTGTAGTTTGTGCATGTATAGTTGAGATGTTGTTGAGATGTTGTGAGTACATGGAGCTATCTTTGTAGTGTTGCAAATGTGCTGATATGATAAAATGTTAGGTGTTTTTGAGAAATAATGGAGACAGAGTTGTGTGTGTTCAGAATGTGCTCCAATATGTGCTCCGCATTTCTTTTGTGTTGATCCTATGCTTGTGCAGATATGAAGTGTTGTTAATGGGAATCTATTGGTGATATATCCTAGTTTGTAGCTTCTAGTTTGATGGAGAGTGAAAGTTGTGTTCACCGGTGTGTGAACTGGTCTGGCAGAGTTGTTTGTCTGTGGACTGGGAGAAATGATTTTGCTTTGCAGTCCTCTACTGGTTTGTCTCAAGTCTTGCGGATCTATTAGAAGGGTTGTAATGATGTTATCTGTGTTTTGGAAAATATTTTCATGGTTTGGTGTTCTAGAAGACAAGTTTTAGAGTTTATGTACAGTCTAGATGGACTGTTGGGAAGTTTTCAATGGTTGAAGTTTGTTGCACTTGCTGCGGATGAATCTAAAGGTATCTGAGATGTGTTCTCGTGCATGGTGAAACATGTTATGTGGTTCACATTGTTATTTTCTTGTTGCAGAAGTGTGTACTTCAAAGTTCATTTGTGTTTTCATTAGGTTTGGTCGACTTGGTGTTTACACTTCATGTGAAAGATTAAGTATCAATTAAGGAAGCATGTGATTGATTTGAGACATTGCTTTGGGTCCTGGTTAAGTGTTGGATTGGTCCACTCTCATTCCTTTCCACTGCAGGAATGTTGAGTTGCCAACCCAATTTGAATTTATAAAATGAAGCATGTGTAGCTGACCTTGGAGGAAGTTTCTAAGGTTGAAGATGGTATAATGCAAGTCTAGATATTATTAATTAATCAATCAAGACATGCCACGAGTTTGAGAAGTAGAGTTGTGCAAAAGTGAATTGAGGCAACAGTACTTTAATGTGTTAGATTCCTCAAAGCAGTGAACTGACGGTGTCTACAATTCTTCTAATCAAGGTTGTGGATGTGTGTAATCTTTGGTGGTGGATTCTTTTCTGTAATCTTTTGTATTTGTAGGCAATGAGCCTCCTTGTTGGACAGTGAGTCCTTTCTATAGGCAGTGAGCCTCTTTGTATTCGATTGTGGAATTAATTTATATTGTGAGTTAATCCTCACCATGGTTTTTCCTTTATTGGGTTTTCCACGTAAATCTAGTGTTTTTTGTGTTGATATTGATTTTTGTTATTTGCATTTCATGTTCACACTTAATAACAAAATAAAGTGGTTGTGAAGTTGATAATTGTTTGAGATTTGAGATTGAGTTTGGTGACAACTAATTCACCCCCCCTCTTAGTTGTCTTGTGCCTTTCAACAATTGGTATTAGAGCTTTGGTTCCTTGGTGAAGAGCTTAACTGCTTGAGGTAGATTCAATGGCACATAAATTGGCAATCCTATGTTTGATGGATCTAACTATAGTGACTAGAAAGTGTAGATGAGAGGTTACATAATGTCTCTTGGGTACAAGGCTTGGAAGGCTATTGAGACAAAGTATGTTGCACCGGCAAGTGGTCCTACTTCTGCAAATGAGATTATGTCTATGAGGAGAATGAGAAAGTAAGGTATGCTATTTACAGTGCTCTATCTAAGATTGAGCGAACGAAAGTTATTTCTTTGGGCACTGCTTTTGAATTTTGGAATAAGTTGGAAGATATTTATGAAGGAAACGATAGAGTGAAATTGTCAAAGAAGCTAACAACAAAGCATAGATATGAGAATTTGAAAATGGAAGAAGGTGAAGATATTGCAAGCTATTTCTAGAGGGTTGATATTGTAGTGAATGAAGTGAAAATTCAAGGGGGTACTCTAACTGATGAAGATGTGATGGAGAAGATTTTGATGATTGTACCAGAGAGTTATAGTGATAAAGTTTTAGCTATTGAATAAGTGTATGATCCTAAGAAGTTTACTAAAGAACAACTATTTGGCACCTTGACTACATTTGAGATGAGGAAGTTTGGAAAGAAAGAGGAGAAGACATAATCAACATTTAAAGCTACAAAGATAGAGGATGATCCGGATAGTGATAATTCAGATGAGTTGGAAGCAAACTTTACAAGGAAGTTGAAGAAAGGTACCAGTAAGTACAAAGGTATGTTGCCTTTTAAATGTTTCAGTTGTGGAAATATTGGTCACTATGCTTCAAGATGTCCAAATAGAGTTGTACATAAGAAGAATAGAGATAATCATAAAAACAAAAAGGATAAGAAATTCAAGAAGTTGTATTAGGTTAGAGAAGATGCTGGAATTTCTAATGATGAATATGCTTTTGAGGATAATGATGATGAATGCTTGTTTCTAGCTTTAGAGAATAAATCTGTGTTTGCTAACTCTAGAAGATGTGCAAGGGAAAGTGGTATGGAGAACGAGAAGGATGAGATGGAAGGTACTCTGGTTACTACCTTCCATGCTAGACAAGATGAAGACTATTGGGTGATTAATAGTGGCTACTCTAATAAGATGACCAGGGATAAAAGTAAGTTCACTAAGCTTAAAAAGTATGATGGTGGTTTAGTCATGTTTGGAGATGATTCTGGAGCAAAAATTGTTGGGAAAGGAACAATTATTTTTGATTGAAAACATAGTATTGATAATGTCTATTATGTGAAGGGCTTAAGGCATAATCTTTTGAGTGTTGGATAAATGTGTAGCAAAGGTTTCGAGCTTGTGTTTTAGGATAACACTTGTGAGATCAGAAAATGGTCTGGAATTGTGGTTGTTGTTGGCAGAACTTATGGAAATATTTATCAGCTTAAGGGTGTCGATGGTCAGTTCCTTGTATCTCAAGTTAATGGAAGTTGGATATGGCACTAGAGGATGGGACATGTAAACTTTGATAACTTGATTAGGATCAATTCAAGAGAGGTTGTCTGAGATCTACCTAAAATCACAAAGCCTAATACTGTGTGCAGATTTTGTTAGTTAGGAAAGCAAACAAGATGTAGTTTTAAAGGAAAAGAGAAATCTACTACCAGAATGCTATAATTGGTTCATACTGACCTTTGTGGCACTACAAGAACAGGAAGTCTAAATGGTGATAAGTACTTCATGTTTTTAATTGATGATTATTCAAGAATGGCATAGGTTACATTTCTTAGAGAGAAAGCTTTGGCTCTAGATAGATTTAAAGTGTTTGAGGCAAGAGTAGAGAATGAGGTGAACTTGAGAATCAAATGTTCAAGGTCTGATAGAGGTGGAGAATTCACTTCAGTGAGTTTAATACATTTTGTGAAGAGCATGGCATAAAGAGACATTTTATTTGCTCTTATAATTCCTCAGCAGAATGGATTTGTTGAGAGAAAGAACTAGACTGTGCAAGAGACTACAAGAACTATGATGAAAGAGTCAAATGTACTTGATGTATACTAGAGAGAGGTAACCCACAATGCTATTTGTATTCTTAACAGAGTTCCAACAAGAGGTAACAACAAAAAGACTCCTTGAGTTATGGACTGGTAATATTCCTACTGTGAAGTACTTTAAAGTGTTTGGAAGCAAGTGTTACATTAAAAGAGATGATGAGAACCTTGGGAAGTTTGATGCAATATGTGATGAAGGGATTTTCCTTGGATATTCAACTAGTAGCAAAGCATATAGATGCTTCAATAAAAGATTGAGGAAGATTTTTGAGAGTGCAAATGTAAAGGTTGATGAAGATATGCATAGACCTATTGAGATAAGTGAAGTTGAACCGGATGAGCCTATCTATGAACTAGTACCAGAAGAGAATAAGGAAGAAGAAGAAGAACAAATTGAAGAAAAAGAAGAAACTCTGGAACCTACTCCTAAGACTCCTAAGTATGTAAAGAAGAACCATCCCGAAGAAAAGATAATTGGAGATAAGAGTGAAGGTGTGAAGACAAGAAGCAATGTGATAGCAGCTGAGGTAAATCTATGTTTACTTTCAAAGATAGAACCTAAGTTTGTGTGTGAAGCATGTAAAGATGAGAGTTGGGTCAAAGAAATGAAAGAAGTATTGCAACAGATAAAGAAGAATCAAACATGGGAACTGGTTCCTAGACCTATAAATAAGAATGTAATTGGTTCAAAGTGGGTGTTTAGGAATAAGTTGAATGGGAATGGTGAAGTAGTGAGAAACAAAGCAAGACTTGTATGCAAAGTCTATTCACAGGTTGAAGGAATTGACTTTGAGGATACATTTTCCCCGGTGGCAAGAATGGAGGCTATGAGGATGTTTTTGGCATTTTCTGCTCATAAAGATTTCAAGGTGTATCAGATGGATGTTAAGTCTCCATTTTTTAATGGAGAATTGGAAGAAGAGGTGTACATGGAACAATCAAAGGGTTTTTAGTTATCAGATAAACTGGATATGGTCTATAAATTGAAAAAGGCATTGTATGGACTAAAACAGGCTCCCAGAGCATGGTATGCAAGGTTGGATAGATACTTGACACAACAAAGATTCAACAAGGGCTCCACAGACAATGATCTTTATTTCAAGATTAAAGGGAACAAAATGTTGATAGTAGTTGTGTATGTTGATGATATCATTTTTGAAGAAATGAAGGTACGTGTAAGAGATTTGTAGAGGAGATGCAAAAGGAATTTGAAATGTCTATGATTGGCAAGTTGAATTTCTTCCTTGGATTGCAAGTGAATCAAATTGATAAGGGGATATTCATTTCACAATTGAAGTATGTTAAAGAATTATTGAAGAAGTTTGGAATGGATGATTAGTACTCCTGATGAGGTAAAAATAACCTCATCATAATAATATCACAAAGACTTGGTTCATACATGCAAATTTCTATCCTCTACCAATTAATTAAATTTTAGAAGAAATAATTGCTTAATTTTAGTAAGAACTTGTATAAACTTTATTTCTTTTGATTTATTAAAGTAATTTTCCAATATAGATTTAATGGGATGTTTTAAGTATTTTGTAGATAATAATCGGTCAATCAAGTTACAGATTGAAGTATCCAGCTGGCACGTGTTCCAGAACAGTTAGAGATATATGCTAGAAATATGCTCTGGAACTTCAAGATGATGGACTGAAAATGCTGTTGTTCTTAAAAGATGTTATTTCTATTATCTTTTGACTAAAAGACTTTATGGCTCGACTTGAGCCTCTTAAATTCTGTGTAATAGGATTAAAGATAGACGAGTTATATGTAGATTTGTTTTAGATATTTTTCAATGGTTATCTATACCAGCTGAAATATAGCATGTAGTTACAATTTTTCTATAAAAGATACAGTTGCTAGAAGTAAGATATACAGTGAAAGCAATGTTATGCTGACAGAATGTTTTCCAAGGTTTATAAATAAAGAGATTGCTATCTGAAATTCTGAGTTATGAGTTATGGATGATAACTATGGTTAATAGAGGTGTTCCTGAAATAACTGTGGATGTGAGTTGAGAATGAATGTGTTGTCCCACGAGCTGGCTACTCGACGGGAGTAGATAAGTGTTTTCTTTTGTCATACTGATGTTTTGTAGAGAGTTATTTGAATTCACTGTTATGAAATCTTAGTTTTGAAGTATCTGTTATCTTTTCAACTTTCGTAGTATCTGTTACTTACTGTTGGAATTTTGATTGTTAAGAAAATGTTTTATGAATTGTTATAAGCTTTTCTGTTGTTATAATTTATCAGTTTCTTAGTTTAAATTGATTTTATGCTTTTTAACTTAGTTATTATGCTTTCTAAATTAGTATGCTCATGTTTACAGTTCAAGCATTTTCTGTTTTCTTAGGAATAGATTACTTTTCAGTTTGATAGTTAAATAGTTTGAAGTTAGAATTAATTTGAAGTTGTTCTTAAAAAGTTAAGGAACCTGAGGGAGATACTCTGAAACTCTTCTATTGCAGATTGCCTTGAACACTACCCGGTCAGAAATTTGAATATTTTATTCTAAAGTAATGGGACCTAATGATAGCCTATCACTTTTTGGCGCTGTTGCCAAGGACCCTTTCACTTCTTTTGCTTAAAGTGTTAATAGAAGATTCCTAGAATACCTCTTTTAGGACAAAAATATTATCTGTGGCTTCCTTTTCTGCATGGTCAGGAAAAGAGGCCCTCATGGACGATTTATACCAAAGACCCCCCCCAAAATACATTTCGGTTATACAAAGGGAGGCCCAAGGCTCAGAAGATTATTCTACTGATGAATTACTTGAACCTAACCCACCAGAGGCTTTCCACTATCTTCCAAAAGATCATCCTGTGGTACAACCTTTTGTCGAGGAGCATATTCCTCTAAACATCATGGGAGATCAGAGGGAAAATCTAATCATAGTGGTGGAAACCGTAATAATAATGATCCTCCACCACCTCAGACGTTCACTTATCCTATTGCTCTCAATGCAAATGATGATACAACAATGAAAAAAAATTCTCCAGCTTTCCTTCCAACATTTCATGGTTTATCTTCGGAAGACCTAGACCAATTTCTTTTTGAATTTAAGGTCCTTTGTCAAACCTATGACTATAAAAATGACAACCAAAAACTGAAGTTGTTTCCTTCTACTTTGAAGGATTCAGCCATGCGTTGGTTTATGGGACTACCGTCTGGAAGTATTACAACTTGGGAAGAAATGAAGATTGTGTTTTTGAATAAATATCAGAGTTATTGTAGGGTGAGTGATTGTAAGGAAGAGTTGTTTAAACTTTAGCAAAATGAGGACGAGAGTCTAGAAGACTATTTGGATAGCTTTCTTTTCTTATCCAAACATTGTGGGGAAACAACAATTAGTGTTGAGATTCTCAAGACTATATTTCTTAAAGGACTCGACGATGATGCAAGAAGTCTTGATTTAATGGGAAAAGGAGATGTGTCTCAATTAAACCTTGAAGACATATGTGATTTATGTCGCAATTTTTCACGTACTTGTGGAGGAATCCGAAAAACAAATCTTTTCAAAGGGAATAACGAGATAGGTAAACTTTGAGAAGAAATAGCAAATTTGAAGACAAACATACTGGTACAATTGAATACTACGTTGGATGGTATACAAGCAAAGACACGTAACCCTGAGACTTTGTCAATCTATTGTCCTAGGTGTCAAAATAAACATCTTTTATGGGAGTGCCCATTAGATAAGGTTAATGTTTGTCAACTTTGTGAGCAAAGCCACCCTACCAATCAATGTGAGCTTCTTACTAATCTTAAGAATACTAAGAAAAAAATTGCTCAGGTTGAAGAAGAAATAAATGTGCTAAATTAGCGCCAGGGAGGTAATTTTTCTTATGGCCAAAATTCTAACTCTGCATGGAGACCCCAAAATAACTGGGCTGGTAATCAATGGCCTCTCCCTTGGAATCAACCCTATCCTCCACAACCTACTTGGGGAACTCCTTATTGGGGATCTCCTGAATGGGCAAGTCAATCATGGGGAACACAACAATGGTACCCACAACATATTGCTCCCTAATGGAGTCAAGGACAAAATCAATTTTATACTGGTCCTAGGAGGAATGAACAACATAACTTGTTGCCACCACCTCAGAATCTTCCTCCAACTGAGTAGGTGAATCAACCTCAACTTCCGGTGCAACCAATTCCCAATCCAAAGAATAGTAGATAGAATACTCCAGTATACACTACGGAGCAAGATCATGTCACAGGCCTTAATGCAATTCATTGTGGAAATGTTTAGTTACATTCCGATAGGACACTTCAATCGCCCACTATTGAGGAAATAGTGGACGAACCTCCATCTCAAAATTTTGAGAAAGATACTATACCACCTACAGATATTACTGAGTCTTCAGTAGCAGGTGCTGCTAGTTTTCCTCGGGAGGAGGAAGGTCAGTCTTTGACTGAGTCTAGTAAAGATATTCCTCCAAAGGAGAGAAGATATATCCTTTCAAAGGAGAAAACTCAAGCACCATTTTCGGAGCACCTAAAATCAACGATTCTGAAAGATACTTTGGAAATGTCATTAGCTTCTGAAACTGCATTAATTCGGGAAATTAAACAATTGCAGATAGAGGTTCCTTTGCTGCAAGCAATAAAGGAAATTCCTGAGTTAAATCAGTTGATCAAACAACTGTGTATTAGAACCCTAGGAAGGAAACCAAAGAAAATAAACACTGTGCATATTGATGGTTATCTAGCTAAATTTTTGTTTGGGAATACGGTTGCTCCAAAATATGATGATCCAGGGAGTCCACTGATTACTATTACAATTAACGAGGTAGCAATACCTAATGCATTGGTGGATTTGGGAGCAACTATTAATGTAATGACAGTGGATGTAATGGAGAAATTAAGTCTTACAGATTTGAGTCCTACAACTACAGTCTTGCAGATGGAAAATCATTCTATAGCCATTCTAAAAGGTTTTATAAAAAATGTTCTTGTTAAAGTTGATGGATGGGAATATCCAGTTGACTTTCAAATAATTCAATCACTTACACCTAAAGATAGTTATCCAATAATTTTGGGAAGACCATGGTTGGCTACTGTCACTGCTAAAATTGATTGTCGAGAAGGAGGTATGACCATTTCACATGGTCCAGAGAGTAAACGTTTATTTTTATATCCTCCTGCTAAACCAATTGAATATAACAAAGTTTGGGTTGATGAACTATAAGAATTTAGTGGGCAGGACAGTCTGGCCTCTTTAGCCATGGTAGTGATTAAACAACATGGAGAAGACTTTGAGGATGAGTTAGTGAATGAGGTGGCACATTTGGCTATAAGTTCTAGTGAAGAAGTAATAGAGGATGTACCGGAAATTTTGGGACAACCGATTGATTTAAGTGGAATGAAACAAAATTATGTTACCATGGGGATGCCTTGTCCCTTGGCTAATATGATTCCCAGAATGAGTTATTTCTTTGATGATATTACGATATTTCACCAACTTATACCTCATAGTTGTCCTCTCAACACTTTGTTACAACCAATACATACTGTCACTTTGGCTTATCCAGGAACAAAAACAATTATGTTGCTACCAGGAAAAACTGTGAATATTAATAGTTGGTTGACAAAAGTACAAGAGGATAAATTATTTAATGTGCTGGTAAAAAGGTCTAAAGCTTTTGCTTGGGATTATACAGACATGAGGGGGATTCACCTGAGTTTTTGTACTCATCACATTTATACTGATCCTAATATAAGACCTGTTTGCCAACCACAAAGGTGACTCAACCGTGCATTAAAGGATCTTGTTAAAGTAGAGATTGAGAAACTCCTCTGTGTAGGATTTATTTATCCTATCTCAGATAGCAAGTGGGTGTCACCTATGGTAGTTGTACCAAAGAAAAAGACAAGTGGAGAATTTGCGTGGATTATAGAGAAATTAATAAAGCCACCTTTAGAGATTATTTTCTCTTTCCATTTGTTGACCAGGTTTTGGACAATTTAGCTGGAACGAAATATTTTTCTTTCCTAGATGGATTTAGTGGTTACAACCAAATTTAGGTAGCACTAGAAGACCAAGACAAGACCACGTTTACTTGTCCTTGGGGTACATATGCATACGAAGTTCTTCCTTTTGGACTTTGTAATGCCCCAACTACTTTTCAGAGGGCCATTTTGGCTATATTTGCAATACTTGTTAATGATTGTGTAGAGGTTTATATGGATGATTTCACAGTATATGGGTCAACCTATGATGAAGCCCTTCAAAACCTGGATAGGGTTTTGCAGGTCTGTGAGGAAAATCGATTGTCCCTTAGCCACGAAAAGTGCTTAATAATGGTAGAACAAGGAATAGTCTTAGGCCATCACATTTCCTCAGAAGGAATAAAAGTTGATCCTAAAAAAATTGAAGTCATGCAACAATTAACTGTACCTCAAACACAAACAGATGTACGAAGTTTTCTTGGACATGTTGGATATTATAAAAGGTTCATAAAAAGCTTTAGTAAGATAGCGGCCCCTATGTTTTCTCTACTCCAAAAAGATGTGGAGTTTAGTTGGACGTCTGAGTGTCAACAATCATTTGAAATAATAAAAGAAAGGCTTGTCTCTGCTCTTGTACTACGTGGACCAAATTGGAGCCTTCCCTTTCACATTTATGCTGATGCTTCGGATGATGCAATTGGTGCAGTATTAGGGTAAGAAGATGAGGATGGGGGTAAATATGCCATATATTTTATTAGTAAAAACTTAACGTCTGCTGAGAGAAATTACATGACAACAGAAAAAGAATTCTTAGCAGTCGTTCATGCCATTAAAAAGTTCTGTCATTATATTACAGGATATAAAGTTACAGTTTACATAGATCACTCAGCTGTAAAATATTTAATGAATAAACCTATAGTTAATGGTCGAATAATGAGATGGTTACTACTTCTTCAGGAGTTCAATGTGACAATACTTGAAAAACTAGGAAAATTTAATGAGGTGGCAGATTTTCTATCTCGAATTAAACAAGAAGAGGGTGATCGAGCACCTGTAAAAAATGAGTTCCCTGATGAAAATTTGTTTGCTATCTCTAAAAAGGTTCCTTGGTTTGCTGATATTGCCAACTATTTGGCTACTTCTGAAGTACCTCCTGAATTTACATTTAAACAAAGGAAGTGACTTATTCAAGAATGTGCACCATTTAAATGGATTAATGGGATTTTATTTCGTTGTGGACCTGATATGGTTTTGAGAAGATGTGTCAGGGCTAATGAAACTTATAGTATTCTGAGGGCCTATCACGATGATCCTTCAGGGGGTCATTATTCTGCAAACAGAACTTCCCATAAAATCCTAGGTACTGGATATTATTGGCCTTCAATGCATAAAGATGTTAAAAATTATGTTCATCATTGTGATGAATGTCAAAGAGTAGGAAGACCAAGTGCTTCAACAGAGATGCCATTGCAACCCCAGGTAACTTTGGAACCATTTGAAAAATGGGGGTTAGATTTTATTGGACCCATAGATCCTTCCTCACAAGGGAAAGAATATATATTAGTTTGTACTGATTATTTGACAAAATGGGTCGAAGTTCAAGCTTTATGAGCTGCTAGAGAAGAGCAGGTTGCTGATTTTCTCTATAACAAAAAATTTCTTCGATTTGGAGCCCCTCGAACTATTGTTACAGATCAGGGACCCCAATTTATGTCCAAAGTCCTTCTAGCATTTACAAACCATTTTTAGGTCAGCCATAAGAAGTCATCCCCCTATCACCCTCAAGCAAATGGTCAAGTAGAGGTAACTAATAGGGAGTTAGAAAACATACTGACAAAAACTATCTCTTCAGGAAGAAAAGATTGGGCCAGGAAGTTGCCTGAAGCTGTTTGGGCATATAATACATGGAAATCTACAACTAGATTCAGTCCCTATGAGCTTTTTTTTGAAAAGAAACCTCTTCTTCCCATTGAATTTGAACTTCAGACCCTACAAATAGCTATGGAATTGGGTCTAGATTTGAAACGAGCTCAAATAGAATGAGTTTTATAGTTAAATCAGTTGGATGAGCTTCATCTAGATGCTATTCATCAAATGAAATTAGTTCAACATCAATAGAAAGTTTGGCATGACAAATATATTAAAGAAAGAGAATTTCATAATGGTGACTGGGCCCTGCTATTTGATTCAAGATATAAAGATCATAAAGGAAAACTCAGAACTCATTGGCTGGGGCCATATGAAATTTCTGAGGTTTTCTCGAATGGCACAATTCAGTTAAAACCTATCGATGGTGATTCATGAACTCTTTTAGTAAATGGTCATCACCTACGTATTTATCACAAACCAATTAATAAAGAAGAATTTACAAAGCTGGTAGAAATGCAAGGAGAAATCCAATGTATTGACTCTGCCAAGGTAGAGTCTATTTTGATTTAAATGATTATATGTTATATGAAAAAAAAAAAAAAATTGATGAAAAATTATTAAAAAAAAGACATGTACTTAGTTCATTTTTTTAGCATCTTTCATAAATTTTCAGAATTAACATGTATTTTCATTTGGCAGGACTTTTTATAAAGGAATAACAACTTCCGGAGCATCATTCCATGATGCTCTAGAACTTGATCATTCAGTTGGCCAGTGCTTCAGAACTTGATGATTTGAACGCCTAATGCTCCAAAACTTTCATCTGGTCACTGCTTCGGCTGCATCCTTCGACGATGCTCCAAAACTTTCATTTATTGCTGCTCTGGCTGCATCCTTCAATGATGCTCTGAAACTTTCACCTGGTAGCTGCTCCAGCTGCATCCTTTGACGATGCTCCAAAACTTTCATTTGTTGCTACCCTGGCTGCATCCTTCAACAATGCTCCAGAACTTTCATCTAGTCGCTGCTTCGAAACTTTCATTTGTTGCTGCTCTGGCTACATCCTTCAACGATGCTCCAAAACTTTCATCCGGTCACTGCTTCGGTTGCATCCTTCAACGATGCTCCAGAACTTTCATTTTCCCCGCTCTGACTGCATCTTTCGACAATGCTCTAAAAATTCTTGCTCCTTCGGATGCATCCTTCAACGATGCTTCAAAACTTTCATTTGATCACCATTTCAGTTGCATCTTTTAGCAATGCTCCAGAACTTATCCACTTTTCCAATTCCTAATGCATGCCTTATGCATGCTTTAGAACTTCAACCACTTTCTTAGTTTGAATGCATCCTTCGACGATGCTCCAGAACTTATTCATTTTCATTCTGCCAACTCTTTTCTAGAAAAAAATTCAAATCTTTTTTGATGCTTTGGTTATCGTACATTGGTACATGCGCCTTCTTCTGTCATTGTAAATAAAAGCCACCATAATAGTTGTCTTTATTAATAACTTCGTCATCCATGAGTCTATTCATTCATGTCATAATAATTATACTGTCACCTTAGCCAATACCCTTGCATCATCCTATCAAATTGTGAGGTACAAGATCTCCAAGCGATCATGGAATGAAAGTAAGTACAAATTTTTGTTTTAAATAAGTAGTTATTTTCAAATAAAATATAATTGATTAGCAAGAGTTCTTTTCCCAATTTAGTAAATTAAGCTACTTGGTGATTAATTGTTAAGTACGCTACTCTTTTTGCGGCCTTCATGCAAATTGAAATTATTACACAGTAAGCTCTAAGCAAAGAGTAGAGTAAATGATTACAGTTTGATCATATATTCAAAAATACTGGTGCACAAGTCCTTGGCATTATTGAATTTTTTAGCAGGGTGGTAATCAAGAGAGACAAGAAATGGGCGGCACAAAGAAGAAATCTGAACCGGCTTCTACAGAAAAGTTGTTGGGGTTAAGTAATATCTCTCGATTGTTTGAGGAAGTAGGCTGGTTGGATTTTATCAAGAAATTTGAAGGGTATAATGAAAAGCTGGTGAATGCATTTGTAGAAAGCTACTCTAATGGTCAGGTGATTCTGCATGGGAAGAGTTTCAAGGTGAGTTCAAAAATTATCTCTTCTATTTCAAGGTTGGAAGATTCTAGTATTAAAATATCTAAAACTACACAAATTTCATATCAGAAATTATCAGAATTATTCATTAGACAGGGAGATCCTCAACCCATGATAGTTGTCAGTACTAGGGGACAAAATAAAGGGTTTCAGAGAGCCTCTATCTTAGAACCCTGGGGTATTGCTATTGCATGGATCATTAGATATTTTAATTGTGAAGGTCAACTTGCCACTGTGGTAGGACCAACATTCCGCATATTAACACATTTGCGGCATGGGAAGGAAAACCCTGCTCTAAGGGTTAATTTGCCTCATTTCTTGAATGATTCTATTAATTCTTCAATAGAGAGATACAAAACTGGTTCAAGACCATTAAAACACCATGGGTTAATTCAATTGATTTGTAAATATCATTTTCATAAGAAACCTCAAAGCAAATGGGAAATTTTTTTGGGGAAGTTTGATATGCCTACATTAGGAAGGAAGATGGAATTAGGAGAATCCTCAAAACAAGTTGCTTCACCTTCTAGAGCAAATTCCCCCGAAAACTCTAAAGCTCTTGAACCCCAAATTCCCACCATAGTTGGTGAGGAAGTGCCAGAATTTAGAAAATATAAGTTTGAAACTCCGACCCAGATAGAGGATGTAGAGATAATGAGTCCAAATGTGGATACTCACCCTGTTAAGAAGAGGAAAAGAAGAACTATTCTTCTAAATGATCCAACTATTTTAAGTTATCAGGATACTCCTCCTTTGAGGAGGAGTAAAATATTATATTCTGGATCTACAGAAACCCCAGCATAGAGTAAAGAGAAAAGGTCAAAAGCTAAAAAGCAAAAGAGAAATTTGGAAACTGAGGAGTCAATTCACCAATCCTTAGAAAAAGAAATATATGTTGAAGAAGTGCATTTTCCTTTGGTATCTGAAGAGGAAGCTGTAGAACAGGAAATACAAGAAATAGGAAGGGAACAATCTCTACTTTTTAGGGAGATTGATGACAGTATGTTAGGGAAATTGTCTTTAGTTATTAATAAAGCTGTTGAAATTGTTGAAACTGAAAATATTAGCATGGAGTTTGAAAAATTGAAAGTAGAGATAGAAGAGCTAAGAAATCAGCTGCATGAAAATAAAGAAAGAATGGAATTACAACAAAGGAAATAATGGTGTATAAGACTATAATAATGAAAGGGATCAAGAAATTCAGGATTTAAAGTTGGAAATGCAGGGAAAAGATACATCTATTAGTGAGCTACAATTACAAATTCAGAATTGTGATAAGGAAAATAGGATACATAGGGATGAATTAAATAAAGAAATTCAGGATTTAAAAGGAAATTTTATGCTCATGTTTTCAGCTTTTGAAGAGGAAAAGAAAAGACAAAAATAAGAATTAAATACTTCTCTTAGTAAGATTGTGGAATTAGAGCAGGACTTACAGGAAAGCACTAGTAAACCAAAGATGGAATCTAGAGAAGTTCAAATCGAGCCAACGGTAACTGAATGGTTCCAAATTTAGATTCCTCCATTATTAACGAAATGGATGGAATGGTGCTATTTCCTCAGGAATGCACAAATTGAGAATAATATATTGAAAATGGAAATGGTATTATTAAGAGAAGCATTTCATAAAGCTTATAAGGGGAAACATGATGCTTGTCAAATAGCTGAATTTCTTTTATCTTGTAGAAGGCCATCTAGATTGTATTCCATGCTTTTGAATGAGCAATATTTTAGATGGAAATTGCTTAAGATTTACAGTGATCAACCCTATGAACCTAATGATAAAGAATTTGTTAAAATGTTTGCAGACTCAAAACCTGAAGAGCAAGATATGCTCTGTGAATTCTTTACCTATGATCTTTTGTTAGAACAACATACTGATTTCTTTGTTAATATTTTTGTGGGAGAAGTATAATTAAGATCTCTATTGTCTACTATGAAAAATAAAATCCATTGGCAAGAACAAAATAAAGAATATGTTCAAGCAGAGAAAAGTATAGGACTTCAAATAAGATCTCCAAATAGTAGACCAACAGCTTTTAAGAAGACATTTGTAGCTCTTTTGCTGGATGAGAAAATGAAAGAAAGGTATGATGATAGCCTTCGAGTTTGCTATAATCATTCTATAGAACAGGGGAAAAAATTGGTTGGCAAAGCTTGGCATGCATGTGAAGAGAGGTACACTCCATTGCCTATATATTTAAAGAAAAGAGAAGTGATCTCTCCTCATGGTCTTAGATGGTCCTTCAGAAGAGCAGATGCCTTGGCCAAAATTCTAGGACATCTTAGAACAAAATGGATAGGAATGAGGTACATACCTCCTTTACTGCTATATCTATCCCCTACTTTCCATATTAATACAGATCAAGATGATAGAGTTTTCAATGAATGGAAACGGGGAGTTGCTTTTCATGCAGGTTTCCATAATTCCCCTATAAAATTTGATGACACAGCAAAAGATTTATATGATATCAGTGCAAAGTATGAAGAAGGGAGTAGAGGGCAGAATTATAATCAGGGGACATGAGGACCTGTCAAGAACTAGGAAGGGGAGAAAATGATGAGGTAAAAATAACCTCATCATAATAATATCACAAAGACGTGGTTCATACATGCAAATTTCTATCCTCTACCAATTAATTAAATTTTAGAAGAAATAATTGCTTAATTTTAGTAAGAACTTGTATAAACTTTATTTCTTTTGATTTCTTAAAGTAATTTTCCAGTATAGATTTAATGAGATGTTTTAAGTGTTTTGTAGATAATAATCAGTCAATCAAGTTACAGATTGAAGTATCCAGCTGGCACGTGATCCACAACAGTTAGAGATATATGCTAGAAATATGCTCTGGAACTTCAGGATGATGGACTGAAAATGTTGTTGTTCTTAAAAGATGTTATTTCTATTATCTTTTGAATAAAAGACTTTATGGCTCGACTTGAGCCTCTTAAATTCTGTGTAATAGGATTAAAGATAGATGAGTTATACGTAGATTTGTTTTAGATATTTTTCAATGGTTATCTATACCAGCTGAAATATAGCATGTAGTTGCAATTTTTCTATAAAAGATATAGTCGCTGGAAGTAAGATATACAGTGAAAGCAATGTTATGCTGACAGAATGTTTTCCAAGGTTTATAAATAAAGAGATTGCTATCTAAAATTCTGAGTTATGAGTTATGGATGATAACTATGGTTAATAGAGGTGTTCCTGAAATAACTGTGGATGTGAGTTGAGAATGAATGTGTTGTCCCACGAGCTGGCCACTCGACGGGAGTAGATAAGTGTTTTCTTTTGTCATACTGATGTTTTGTAGAGAGTTATTTGAATTCACTGTTATGAAATCTTAGTTTTGAAGTATCTGTTATCTTTTCAACTTTCGTAGTTTCTGTTACTTACTATTGGAATTTTGATTGTTAAGAAAATGTTTTATGAATTGTTATAAGCTTTTCTATTGTTATAATTTATCAGTTTCTTAGTTTAAATTGATTTTATGCTTTTTAACTTAGTTATTATGCTTTCTAAATTAGTATGCTCATGTTTACAGTTCAAGCATTTTCTGTTTTCTTAGGAATATATTACTTTTCAATTTGATAGTTAAATAGTTTGAAGTTAGAATTAATTTGAAGTTCTTATAAAGTTAAGGAACCTGAGGGAGATACTTGAAACTCTTCTATTGCAGATTGCCTTGAACACTACCTAGTCGAAAATTTGAATATTTTATTCTAAAGTAATGGGACCTAACGACAGCCTATCAACTCCTATGGTGACCGGTTGCAAGTTGAGCAAGAATGATGAATCTGCTAAAGTTGATCAGAGCATGTACAGATCTATGATTGGTGGACTGTTGTATCTTACTACTACTAGATTAGTATCATGCATGCAGTATGTTTGGTTGCCAGATTTTAAGCATAACCTAAAGAAACACATGTTACAGTTGTGAAGAGGATATTTAGATATCTTAAAGGCACTCCAGATTATGGCTTGTAGTATCCCAAGGATATTGATTTCACCTTGAGTGATTTTATTGATACAGATTGGGATGGTTGTGTAGATGACCGAAAGAGTACAAGTAGTGGTGCATTATCTCTTGGTGGAAGATTGGTCTCATGGCTAAGCAAGAAACAAGATTCAGTTTCTTTATCCATTGCTGAAGTTGAGTACATTGTTGTAGCATCTTGTTGCACACAGGTTTTGTGGATGAAGCAAACATTGAAGGACATTGGAGTGATATGTGATGAGCCTATCCCTATTTTCTGTGATAATACAAGTTCTATAACCATTTCAAAGAATCTGGTAATGCATTCAAGGAAAAAACGCATATCTATCAGATATCTTTTCTTGAGAGAGAGAGTATCGAAGAATGAAGTTATATTGGAGTATGTATCTACAAAGGATCAAATTGTAGATATATTTACTAAGGCTCTTCCGAAGGATACTTTTGAGTATCTCAAGGGGAAGTTGGGGGTCATCAGCCCTCCTTCAAACTAGGTGCACATGGAGGTGCATCAATTCAGTGGGTCTATAGATTCTTCATTTGTCTGGACTGATGAATGGGTCTACTCCATAGGGGGTAGAAAGTTTCATTGTTGCAGTATGAGATGTATGGGTGCACTCCTAAGGGGGAGTGATTAAAGCTTTTGGTCTTTTCCATTGATGTTAAAGGGGGAGAGCGAGTCATGTGAAAAACAACAAAAGTTGTAAGGGGGAGAGAAAAAGAAGAAGCTGAAGAAGAGAGAGTTTTTGAAGTGCAAGAATGTTGTGTAGGTTGTCTAATCTGGAATATAAAGGAGAGTGTTGTCTTTGATGGTTTTTCACATCATGTGTTGCCATCAATGACAAAGATGGAGATTATTGCAAGTATGACTAAGTTTGGTTTTGTTTTCATTGATGTCAACACAGTACAAGTTGTTACAGGTTGTGCATGTATAGTTGAGATGTTGTGAGTACATGGAGCTATCTTTGTAGTGTTGTAGATGTGCTAATATGATAAGTTGTTAGGTGTTTTTGAGAAATATTGAAGATAGAGTTTTATGTGTTCAGAATGTGCTCCACATTTATTTTGTGTTGATCCTATGCTTGTGTGGATCTGAAGTGTTGTTAATGGGCATCAGTTGGTGATAAATCCTAGTTTGTAGCTTTTGGTTTGATGGAAAGTGAAAGTTGTGCTCACCGATGTGTGAACTGGTCTGGCAGAGTTTTTTGTTTATGTATAGGGAGAAATGTTTTTACTCCTTAGTCCTCTGCTGGTTTGTCTTAGGTCTTGAAAATCTAGTAGAAGGGTTGTAATGATGTTATCTGTGTTCTGGAAAAGACATTCATGATTTGGTATTCCGGAAGACAAGTTTCAAAGTTTCTGTACAGTCTAGATGGACTGTTGGGAAGTGTTCAGTGGTTGAAGTTTGTTGCACTTGCTGCAAATGAATATGAAGGCATCTAAGATGTGTTCTCGTGCATGGTGAAGCATGTTATGTGGTCTGCATTTTTATTTTCTTGTTGCGGAAGCGTGTACTTCAAATTTCATTTGTGTTTTCATTAGGTTTGGTCGACCTGGTGTTTACACTTCATGCAAAAGATTAAGTATCAATTAAGGAAGCGTGTGATTGATCCGAGAAGTTGCTTCTGGTCTTGGTTAAGTGTTGGATTGGTCTGCTCTCATTCCTTTCCACCGCAGGAATGTTGAGTTGCTGACCTAATTTAAATTTATAAAATGAAGCGTGTGTAGTCGACCTTGGAGAAAGTTTCTAAGGTTGAAGATGGTATAAATACAAGTCGAGATGTTTTGAATTAATCAATCAATACATGCCATGATTTTGAGAAGCAGAGTTGTGCGAAAGTGAATTGAGGCAATAGTACTTTAATATGTTAGATTCCTGAAAGCAGTGAGCTGACGGTGTCGACAATTCTTCTAATCAAGGCTGCTGATGTGTCTAATCTTTTGCGGTGGATTCTTTTCTATAGTATTTTGTATCTATAGATAATGAGCTTCCTTGTTGGACAATGAGTCCTTTCTGTAGGTAGTGAGCCTTGTATTCGGGTAGTGAGCCTCTTTGTATTCGGTTTTGGAATTACTTTATATTGTGAGTTAATCCTCACCGTAGTTTTTCCCTTATTGGGTTTTCCATGTAAATCTAGTGTTTTCTATGTTGATATTGCTTTCTGTTATTTGCATTTCATGTTCACACTTAATAATAGAATAAAGTGGTTGTGAAGTTGATAAGTGTTTGAGATTTGAGATTGAGTTTGGTGACAACTGATTCAACCCCCCTCTCAGTTGTCTTGTGCCTTTCAACAAAACCCTATGAATTGAAAGAACTTAGGCTATAATTCCCTATTACTTGAAACCCTAGCTCCATTATACTGTAATAATGAGTGAGCCTAGTGAATCTTCTGCTAAACCCAAGAGAAAACCTAAGCAGAAAAGGTTCTTGAAGCCTAAACCTCGAGATGAAAACCCACACCTAAACTAGAGGTTCCTGAAACATCAACAAAGAAGAGAGCAGTGCAAATAGATTATTCTTAGTTCATGGAGGAAGCTCCCAAGGATCTTGCTATGGAAGTTAAACTAGATGGTAAGAGGAAAACTGGTGAAGGAGCTTTGACAAGTCATTTTCATGATCTAGCTGTTGGGATTGGTGATGTAGTGCTGCCATAGAGTGGTTTGGATTTATTCATGTATGCTTTTAAACAAAGGTTTTCCAATCATCCCACCTGTCATTTATGGACTTGTGATATTGGTAAATTGGTTTTCCCCAATGTGTTTGTGGAGGTGGATTTGATGCTTGAATTGGCAGGTGTTATGATCCTATAAACAAAACAATCAAGAGGTTCCTAGATTTTGTCCCCATGTTGGAGATATCGAGAAGTCAAATAGTTGAGGTCTTCAACTTGAATCCATTTGCTACTGAATCCATTAAGTTCTGTGCACTGTATAATGAATATGAGCAAAACAGGTTTGGATATAGAAAAATGTTTTGCCAAGGCATGGGAGTCATGACTTGAAGAAGAATGGTGTTCCTTTTAGTCCTCTGGAGTTAGAACCATTTGATTGTGATGATTTTGAGGACTATTTCAAAAATATAGATTATACATTGTGTCAGGTCCCGTACAAAAAATTTGACATAAAAATGGATGTTGCTTTAATGGTTTTAGCAATTGATATTCAAAACAAATATCAGAATATGGTTTTTGATTATGCTTCTTATATTGCTGAGCAACTGCATGAGGATCTAATAAAGTTGAAGGACACAACACCTCCATTGTCATGTAGACTTTATTCTTTTTTGATGCACATGTTAATGTGGAAAGGCAAAAAGGTGTTAAGGAATTTCATGAAATTAAGAGAAAGGGATAACATGGACAATGAGTTGCCTGTGCAAATGTGGACCCATGTCTGGGATGTGCACTGTCTTGAATCCAATTACACTCCATTTTGCAATGTTTTCAAGTTTTTGGTGCTGAAACAGTTGGGCTTAAAGCCCGTTTATATAATCTCAAAGGGTGTGAAAGAAATATTGAGGCATTTGGAGTATGAGGAAGGAACTACACAAAAATTCAATTGGGGTGATTGGTACCTCCATTCCAACTATACTACAATCATGATATATGGGTCTCTAGTGCCACCTCACAAATTGCCTACAAATTTGTCTGATAGGCAAGCATTCATGGAGATAATGTGGCAGCTTGATACCATGGATGAGGAACATTTTAGAAAATAAAGGAAGGCATCCTTGGTGAACCCTAATTATGGATTTTCTTATTTCACTTGCACTTCAAAGGAGGGCATTGAGAGATTTGGGTCTCCCTTAAAAAAATATAGAATGAAAAAAGATATTATAAGGTATTATGACCCTGAGGGCGTTATTACTGTCGAGAGAAGAGCAAGGGGATTGTCAGGGAGACAACATCAGTTCCTCTATCAAGAGGATGTGATCAGAAACTTATCTTTTGATCAAGAGGTTGCAGAAAGGAAGAGTGTCTAGAGAAAAAAATATGTTATTGAGGAAAAGATGTTAAAAGAGAACCCTTTCTATGTAAGTCCTTATTCTGAGGTACATGATAAGTTTGTGCAAGCCAAATTGATGCTTGGAGATTTTAAAGATAAAAGTTTCTTTTAAAAAGTAAAACAAGATGAAATAAAGGACAAGGTGGCCAAACAAAACCATGATGCACAAATAAGGAGCCAACCAACTCAATCTTCTACTCAAGGAATCCATGTGCAAACAAAGGAGACAGGGGCGAAACTTGCAGTCACTCCATTGGTGGCTTATTCAGCAAGTGAGCAGATAGGTGAGACTCTTGTTCTCGAGGAGTCTAGAGAGCATATTCCCATGGAGGAGGAAGTAGATCAAAGGTTCCCATCTCTTGAAAAGGAGGATGCCTTGAATGTAGTTGTCCCTCCTAACAAAATAATAAAGTGGAAATATAATGAAGCTGAGGATGACAATTTTAGAATAAAGGCTTGTGATGATTTTCTGTGTGATGATGCTTTTGTTAAGACAAGAGAGTTCAGAGACTTTTTTATTCATGTGAAAGGCTTTGATAGAAAGAAGAGAATAGAAGAGGCAAAGGAGAAGGTTGATCGCTCCTTACAAGATGAAGCTAAGAAGGAGGAAGAGGGAAAAATAATGCAAGAAATTGTTGCCATGTCACCATAGGATACAAGAGCCTTGGTTAAAGGAAGTAGGATTCTATTGTTGCATAGATGGGAGCTCTCATTTTCCATTTCATTAGATGCTATCAGAAAGGATCCTGATGCCTCCATTTCTAAGGAGATTTTTGACAATAAATTTTTTGGCTTAGGCTTTAGCCCTAAGCTGCATACACTTGCTATTTGTTCCATGGCACCAAATATTGGGAAGCCTGAAGTGGTAAAGTTTGTGGAAAAGGAAATTGGAGCTGTGGTTGTTAAAAGGGCTATTAAAATGACCACCATTGTAGTTGCACAATCGATAATGCATGCTGCTATGCTAAGTGTAGACATAGCCCAAATTACAAAAAACAAGTACAAAAAGTTGTTGGATAAATACAATAAATGGATGGATGAGCATAACAAGGTATTTACTACTACTGCTAGTGCATCTAGGGGTTTTCCCTCTCCAACAACTTCTACTTCAAATTTATTTGCACAAGACAAAGAAACCTTGTCATCGAGGATTCAAAGTTTAAGACAGGAAGTGAAAATAGAGAAATTAAACACCAAGAAATCCGAGGAGATAGTCAAAGTGGCTAATGATATCTTTGATGATGTGTTGAAACACAGAGTGAAAAATTAAGTGAATAAGGTTGAAATTATATGGGATGCATACAAGAACATTGATGAGGCCAATGCGAAATATTTGCAGGCTCAAAAATAATTCCAAACTAAGTGGAGTAAGTGGGGTACTAGGGTGGGGACATTGAAAGAAATGATGCCTCAAATGCAGGAAGACCCTGAAGCTCCCACCAACATTCCCAATTTATTGAAGGCAACTGATTTGGTGAATGAGATCACAACTTTTCATGAAAAGTTGGGAATACAACTTCAGAATAAATTGAGAATGTTTAGAGAGATGGAAGGGTATGGTATGCCCAAGATATTGAATGATAAGGGTGAATTGAAGGAATTTTCCAAATGGAAGGAGGAGTTGGGAGATTTACTCCCACATTCTAAGATGATGCTTAGTGTCATTGTTTAGTATATGTTGAATCCTAATATAGATAATATGATAGGAATAGAGATGAGGACAGATACATTTGTCAAAGAGGCCAAGGTGCTAATTGATGCAAGGTACAACCAACATAATACAAAAATGCAGAAGTTGTTGGATATGCAATAGCCAACTGAGAAGGATTACAACACATGGCACAAAAAATTTATAAATTAAGCTTATGTTGAAGTATTGCAAAATATTGTATCCTCCCAGTTATGAAGATTGATGACAAATGTGGTGATGTGGATGGGGTCTGCTCTGTGTTATTATTTTCTTGTTTTAATGTTTCTACTGATTGGACACTCACATGGTAAACAATTTTGGTATTAAGTTTGCAAATATGATGAGTAACGGATGGGAGAAATACAATGCATAGCCTGAAACCAGTACAAATTAGCCTTTTTCTAAAGTATGGATAAAATATTGATTTCTCCCCAATTTGAATTTGGTGACAAGGATGCAGATGTGGAGAGTCTTTTTTCTCTTTTGCTTTTCTACACTTTATGATTTTATCTCTTTTATGGTTGGTGTACATGGAAAATTTTTTGGCTCATGAAGAAGATGGTTTGATGTTGCTATAATGAATGAAATATGCCTTTTGGAAGGCGAGCAAAATCTTCTTCAGTGAATAGAAGGAGTTTTTGTCTTATGTGCTTTCCTCCTCATGGAAATGAAAATATAACCGCTTGGGGAAGTTTTGAAATTCAAATTCAAATGAATGTCAAATGAAAATGTGACTATAAGTGTAATTTGGCCTGAATCTTGTTGCTCCCATGTTCTATAAATGGGAATTCAAGGCCAATTGCACAGGTCTTTGGTTGGTCTAGGTTTTGAACTCATGTAATGAGAATTTTCTAAAGCAAGCACATGAATAGAATAACTGATTGAGTCTTAGGTGTGAATTCTATTATGTAATAGACATAATAGTTTTACAACAGTAATGGCATTTGAATGAGAATTTCAAATTCTAGAATGAATTCTCTCCTGTTGTATTTTGTTACTTAAACTATGAATAAAATGATAAAGGATATTTTATTTGTCTTCAATCATGTTTTTGTTGAATGTGTAATGTCCCCATTTTTAGCACTGCACCTTTCAGTGACCGTTGGCCTATTCCGGAGACCCGTAGGCTACTCGGAAGGTAAAATTAGGGTTTCTTGTTTCGAAGGATGTTCTTGCTTGAGGTTGGTTGATTCAATGGCAGATTCTTTCTGGGTTTTCAGAGAGTTTCGCAGTGATATGTTTCTCTTGGCATTCTGAGCAATTTCTGAAATTTACTATTTTTAGTAAATTCTATTTCTGGTAGTGGTCATATTGGTCTCGGCATAGTTGACCTTCCTCTTTAGTCGACTCAACTGGCTTACTCAATTTTGGGCTTTGGGGCATAACTAGAGAGATAAGTTGGATTATTTTTAATTAAGTCATGTTTAATGTTATATTTTAACATTGACCCCCTTGGCCTAGCAACTTCACTTTAAGTTGTTTTAAAAGATGTTCTTTATGGTGGGTGCCTCATTTAAAGAATTAATTATATCTTTATTTAAAGATTTATTCCAAGCATAAGTTGGACGCCAACTTCAAGGAAGGAATAAAATTATAATTAAAAGTCAAAATTACAACTTTCAAGAAAGGGACGCCATCTTTTGAAGGATTAGGGTTTGACTCTGAAAAGAAGATAAGGGTTTCGAGAAGGTCAACGACAAATTATAAAAGGAAGCCTTTGGTTCTCATTTCAGCATCTTTTATCTACAGGAATGTTCTGCTGCCGGATTGGCTTTGGGATTGCTTCGAGGAATGAAGGCCTCCTAGCTTGGGCATTGCTTCTCGCTTGAAAGATAGCGACTAGTGGTGAGATAGTGTAGTTTGAATGTTTTATTGTGAGATTTTTGCATTTTTAGTCTTTGTGAGGATATGTAAATCAGTTTTATGCATATTAGTGGTTTTCTAGAGTTGCACATTCATTGTAGCAGATTGATGTTTTTAATCATAAGTCATAAAATACACAAAGAGTCGTTCTGGGTATTGTATCATTGGTTTTCTCTATTGGAAGCGACCCTTCATGAATATTTGTAGATTTTAATATGAAGCGTATGATTTTATAAAGCAAATCCGTCATCCCTTGTAGGGCACACTTTTTGGAGTGCCTCGAGATCCGTGTCATTAATTAATAACCATTTTTAGATGCCATTTCTTATTACTAAGTTAGGCGCCATCATTTTGAGGATCTATTGCATCAGATTTGAGATCATTTGGGTGAGAAATGAGAGAGATATGAGCATATGAGTGAATTCCTAGGTTGCTGGTTTTTAATTTAAAAGTGCAGATTTGTGGAAAAATAGAATTATTATTTGATCATTGAGAGATTTATTGAACTGGCATCTCTAATCAAGCCACGGAGAGTTCTTATATGATGTAATGCTAATCTTTCAAATTCCTATGCTCTTGGCAGGCGAATTCTCTATCATATTGTAAGCTGACAGTAGTACTGACAACAGTTCTTTCATCTTGCTTAATCATGTTTTGTAATGCTCATATTTACATTCTGTAATTGCAATTGTATTCCTTTATCTCTGCCCTATGGTAGCTCCTTTCCCATTCCGGGTTAGAAAGCACATTTTGGGTGTAGAGTACTTTCAACATTTTAGCTTACTTCTCTTTCCAACATTGTAATTTCTGTTATCTCTGCCATATGGTCACCTCATTTCCGCATTGGATTGAGCAGCACATACTTGGTGTCGAGTGTGCTTTCAGTATATTAGATTGTAGGGATCCTCTGACCACATGCTCGTCATTCGCCGACGCATCTTGGTTAGAGTTCTTGCATAAGCATTTTGATTAAGATCCTCTAACCAATGCTCACACCTTGCCCACATCAGGATCCTGGTGTACATTCTGGTTAGAGTTGCTTCAGCATCGTTTTGGTTTAGCTGCTAACCTTAACGGGTGCATTGGTTTGTAATCTGTAATTTGAAAAAGTAAAAAAAATTGGCTCAGAATATTTCAGTGGTATTAGAGCCAAGATCTTGCCATCCTGTGCCCAACAGAGTTCACTTGACAGATGAGTGACAGAGATACCAGACGCTTCATACAGAGAGAGATGACTACAGAGAAGCCTCTACTTGAGTTTATGCATGAACTGTTTACGCTAATGAAGGATCCTGACATAAGGTGGGGAATCAGGAAGATTTATGCTAGGTCTGAAAGCCGGGATAGCAAGGTGCACATGGCACCTCATATTAATCGGGAGCTTGATGAAGAAACTCTGACAGTTGAAAAGTGTGTGGAAGAACCCCAAAATACTTCCTTAGATTTGCATGTAATAGGAAGTGATGAAGAACAGTTCAGTGAAAAGAACATAACAGCAGTCTTGAGTTCTAATGAAAATACATCCAATGAGGGTCTTGAGGCTAAGGGCTTCACAAAAATTGTTGGTATGACGGTTGTGTGGGATGAGTTCATTGAAGAAGAACAAGATGAAGAAAACACTAGTGGTGTCCTTGGACCAACTTATGATCATTACCAAGGTGATGTTGTTAATGGTGATTCTGATGTGTTTATACCTCTTCTAGTTGAGGATGTGGTCAAGGATTATTCACCTCTTGCTGCTGTTCAAATCTCTCAAGAATTTTCACTAGACAAATGTATGACAAGTAGCCAAGAAGACTTCCTTGGTATTCATTGGGCTGCTAATGAAGAAATCAATGACATACTTCCCCATGATGAAGATAATGACAGTGATGTTTTCAAAACAGCAGGCAATGGAGATTCTTCATTTCATTATGATGATGACATTGGGTTTGAGCAGCAAACTAAGCCCTTGGAGAGAAGGACTTATGAAGAAACCAGTTCAAGTGAGTTACTAGGTGACCTATTCAAAGACTCAACACTCCAAGAGAAGCATGAAGAGTACTTTTCTCTTGATCAAAACAGTCAGCCTTTTTCCATTTGGGATCCTGGTTGGTTGACACCAAGGTATGATAAAGAACCTTTGTGGGATGAATTTCCCTTTGATCCAGATGAAGATCAAAAATTAGTTTGCATGGAAAACTATGAGGTGGCCATTGAAGAGGAAGTTGTCTTCGAAGAAGAAGAGGGTTCAAAGAAGCTCCATGATGATGTCTTTGAAGTGGTTGCAGCCGCTAAAGAAGAAAATGTTTCTACGGAAACTTTCTGAACAGCGGATGACTATGATCCATTGAGCAAGTTGGGTGCTGCTCTAATGTTTGATCAAGAAGACAGTGATGAAGAAGAAGAGCTTGAAGACCATATGGCTCTTGAAGATGGAGAGTTTGAAGGTGTTACTAAACACAAAGCTGATTTATCAATGCACGAAGCTGATTGCAAGCGATGGGTTGAAGATTTTGTGGAGTATGATGCCTTTCATGACAATGAGCATTCTCCTCTAGTTGAAGGTGAAAGACACGGAAGCTGGAGCAGCTATGATGGCCGCAAAGACACAAAACAAAGTTCTGATTTTGACAATCAGCCAACCAGCAATCCGCCATCTTTGCATATTCTTGAGTGGGAAGATCAAGACAAAGAGTCCTTTAAGAGGGAAGTGCGAATTCTATCCCAATTTGATCGCACTCACAGTTTGATTGAAGATCTCCACTGGAAGGCTCAGCTTGAAGAGAGAAAAAGAGGAGTTAAGGATGAAGTTGCTCTTTTCAATTTGCAACTCATCAGAGACTCTTTGGAGGCGTTGAAATCAGATTGCATACACTTGATGGAGGATCGGGATCATGCTATTGAACTTGCAAAGAAGTCCTTCAGTGTTGTCCAAGAAAAGGAGAGTTTGGTTGATGAGCTCACTTTGGAGCTTAAATTAACAAAGGACAAGTTAAAAGAAACTCATTTGTCTCTAACAGAGGTTGAAGACCGGTTTGCTGATTTCAAACTTTTTAGCAAGCAAAAGAATGAGCAAAGAGTCGAAGAAATCAAGCAAGTAACTGACGAGCTTGATAGTCTTCGAGAGGAGTTTGATCTTGAAGGGTTCACAAGGAAATCAGAAGTTGCGTATGCAGATTTGGATCAACAAGATGGAAAAGGAGACTTCCAAGTCTTTGACAACCCTTTCTTTGAAGTGGGCGCTGAAGCAACTTATGACAATCCTCTTTTTGAACCAAGTGTTGAGGAAGCTTATGAGAAATATTCCTTTGAGGTAGATGATGGGATTTCAAGCCATGAGGAAATTTCTTATGACATCATTGTTGAAGAGAGAAGTTCTAGCACTTCTTTTGACAATGGAACGAGGATGCATGAGTTGCATAATGAAGACTTCACTACTGATCCTAGTCTCCCCATTCAGGAGGTGGAAAATCAAGAAGCATGGTGGAATGAGGTCATTAATCTTGATGGGCAACAAAGGGATGATTGGCACTCGGATGAAGAGTTCATTCATTTTCTGATATGGATGCTTGTCAGATTCCTATCTGACTTCCTGCTTACACCATCTTCTCTAAGAATAACTAATTTCATAATGGAGTTTGATGAAGGGTTCATTGAATCCTTCCAGCAATTCTTCTCTCATGATTTCGAATTTGGCTTTCTCAATGAATTCAGATTTGTTGAGTACTTCTTGGAGTTTCAGGGTGCGATGATTCAAATAGAACGTATTTCCCAAAGCGTTCTAGTAAAAGTAATTCTCCATTTGCAAATTGGCTCATCTTTACTTATGATGTGGAGCCCTGGTATCAACTCACTTTTGACATGTGTCAAGAAGGTATGTTGGAGTGATGAGCCTCAAATTCACTATCCTTTGGATGTTACTACCTTCTTTGTCGGTCATTTGAAGTTCACTCCTAATGATCAATGGGAGTTTTGTAAAGTAAAGTTGAGCAAGGATTGGTACTTGGCTGTGATGGGATCTTCAGTGGGTTTATTTTCGGCTGTAGATATAAGCATACATGATATTTTGGGTGCTGATTTTCAGTTTGGCAACAACTATCTATCTCCTTGGATGTTGATTTTCATAAAATCAGATTTCAAGTTGATCATTTCAGTCTTGTTGGGTTGTTGGTTCATTCAATTTTAGACCTTCCAATCTCTTTCGAGGGACAATTTATGGTTTCACAAGAGAGAATTGGTGGTGTGGGCTGAGCACAATCAGCATTTGGGAAGAGACCATACTCATTCTAATGGTTTCCTTGGTACATATTCATGTACAAATAATTGGAGCAGCAGACCATCGCTCAACTTTGCTTGGCATTTCGAGACTCCTACTGCTAAGATCCTGTTCAATGTCTTGACTCTACATTCTGAGACTCTTGGGGTTGGAATTGTGAGAAACTTCTTCAGACTTCATAGTTGTGCCATGATAGTTCAGCGGAGGCATAGGGAATTCATGTGGAATCATGAGTTTGAGTTTGTTGAGTTCTTGCAAAGGATAGCCTTCCTCTTTGCAAGAAGAGATGAAGATGTCACATTTGCAGTCATGGTTTCATTTGTTACCATGTGGAGGTATGTTGAGGAGATTAGTTATGAGTTGAGTGACCTATCCTTCTTCTTTCCTAGAATTGTGGGTGACAGTGGTATTGTTGTTACTGTTGACTCTGGGCATCTTGGATGTGAGACGTTGCATGATATTGATCTTAGTCCTTTAAGATCTTCCAGTTTGAGTATCATGGATGGTCACACTTTGGGGTTACAAGGAAGGTTAGCGCAGTATTGGCATGATGTTTTCACTAATGTGATTAGAGTGGTGCAACATTGGCATGGTGGGTCCTTCCTGAGATGGATTTGGGAACCTGGGAGCATACTTGTTTGGTATGGATTAGCCTTAACCTTTCTGGAGTTATGGTGGTATTGCTTGAGGACAAGCAATTTTGGGAAGGGCGAATTGTAATGTCCCCATTTTTAGCACTGCACCTTTCAGTGACTGTTGGCCTATTTCGGAGACCCGTAGGCTACTCGGAAGGTAAAATTAGGGTTTCTTGTTTCAAAGGATGTTCTTGCTTGAGGTTGGTTGATTCAATGGCGGATTCTTTCTGGGTTTTCAGAGAGCTTCGCAGTGATATGTTTCTCTTGGCATTCTGAGCAATTTCTGAAATTTACTATTTTTAGTAAATTCTATTTCTGGCAGTGGTCATATTGGTCTCGGCACAGTTGACCTTCCTCTTTAGTCGACTCAACTGGCTTACTCAATTTTGGGCTTTGGGGCATAACTGGAGAGATAAGTTGGATTATTTTTAATTATGTAATGTTTAATGTTATATTTTAACATTGACCCCCTTGGCCTAACAACTTCACTTTAAGTTGTTTTAAAAGATGTTCTTTATGGTGGGCGCCTCATTTAAAGAATTAATTATATCTTTATTTAAAGATTTATTCCAAGCATAAGTTGGACACCAACTTCAAGGAAGGAATAAAATTATAATTAAAAGTCAAAATTACAACTTTCAAGAAAGGGACGCCATCTTTTGAAGGATTAGGGTTTGACTCTGAAAAGAAGATTAGGGTTTCGAGAAGGTCAACGACAAATTATAAAAGGAAGCCTTTGGTTCTCATTTCAGCATCTTTTATCTACATGAATGTTATGCTGCCGAATTGGCTTTGGGATTGCTTCGAGGAATGAAGGCCTCCTAGCTTGGGCATTGCTTCTCGCTTGAAAGATAGCGACTAGTGGTGAGATAGTGTAGTTTGAATGTTTTATTGTGAGATTTCTGCATTTTTAGTCTTTATGAGGACATGTAAATCAGTTTTATGCATATTAGTGGTTTTCTGGACTTGCACATTCATTGTAGCAGATTGATGTTTTTAATCATAAGTCATAAAATACACAAAGAGTCGTTTTGGGTATTGTCTCATTGGTTTTCTCTATTGGAAGCGACCCTTCATGAATATTTACAGATTTTAATATGAAGCGTATGATTTTATAAAGCAAATCCATCATCCCTTGTAGGGCGCACTTTCTGGAGTGCCTCAAGATCCGTGTCATTAATTAATAACCATTTTTAGATGCCATTTCTTATTACTAAGTTAGGCGCCATCATTTTGAGGGTCTATTGCATCAGATTTGAGATCATTTGGGTGAGAAATGAGAGAGATATGAGCATATGAGTGAATTCCTAGGTTGTTGGTTTTTAATTTAAAAGTGCAGATTTGATGAAAAATAGAATTATTATTTGATCATTGAGAGATTTATTGAACTGGCATCTCTAATCAAGCCACGGAGAGTTCTTATATGATGTAATGCTAATCTTTCAAATTCCTATGCTCTTGGCAGGCGAATTCTCTATCATATTGTAAGCTGACAGTAGTACTAACAGCAGTTCTTTCATCTTGCTTAATCATATTTTGTAATGCTCATATTTACATTATGTAATTGCAATTGTATTCCTTTATCTCTGCCCTATAGTAGCTCCTTTCCCATTCCGGGTTAGAAAGCACATTCTGGGTGTAGAGTACTTTCAGCATTTTAGCTTACTTCTCTTTCCAGCATTGTAATTTATGTTATCTCCGCCATATGGTCACCTCATTTTTGCATTGGATTGAGCAGCACATACTTGGTGTCGAGTGTGCTTTCAGTATATTAGATTGTAGGGATCCTCTGACCACATGCTCGTCATTTGCCGACACATCTTGGTTAGAGTTCTTGCATAAGCATTTTGATTAAGATCCTCTAACCAATGCTCACACCTTTCCCACATCGGGATCCTGGTGTACATTCTGGTTAGAGTTGCTTCAGCATCGTTCTGGTTTAGCTGCTAACCTTAACGGGTGCATTGGTTTGTAATATGCAATTTGAAAAAGTAAAAAAAAATTGGCTCGAAATATTTCAGAATGTGTGGTTTTATTTTTTCTTTAGTTCAAAGAACTTATTAAAATGCTCAGATGAAATCATAGGTCTGTGTGATGAAGTACGAAGATTAATAAGTAGTTTGTGTTCTGGGATATATTGAATTGTTTTATTGCAAGGCAATATCATAACAGTATATGAATGCCAGGTCTAATTATTGATGTATTGCATTTTACTACAAATTTGAATCCATCACCCATGGATAAAGCACTATTCTATTAATCTAGTAATCTTTGATGTAATTGAGTCGGTCCTTCCTATCAAAGAACAAATAAATTTATAAACAAACCTTTAAATAGATTACAATTGTTGTTATTTTGTGTCAAGTTGTCCCATTCTCATGCTCTAAATGTTGAGTGTTGTTAAGAAGTAGCTAGCTTCTTTGATACATTCCATTTATTGAGCTACCATATGAGAATTTATATGTTATTTATAATGTAGTCAATCATTAGGTGGAGAGGTCTTTAAATACATTATGACTTTAAAATAGTGATGATACCCTAGGGAGCTGCCACATAGCCACCCACATGTTCATTTACTTTTTAGAACTCCATCTCTCATCACAGTAATGCTTTGAAGTTAGGCTCAAATTTCAATGATGAGTGATAACACCTTTGATGAAAGGAATATTCCTCATTATATTCTCCATCACTTGTCACTAAAGTGTGTCAAAGTTACATGTATACTTCAACGAAGAGAAAAATTCAGCGATACAAAGAGTCTTCCATAGTCCATCGCTCTTCGCTGTAGTTGATTTGGAGATGAAAGTGCTTTCAATGATGAGCAAAGAAAGTGATGGCACCAAATACAGACACATGGAAAGATCACAACCCACTGTTCCTTTCACTTCATATCGCTCATCACTACAAGTAAATTGAGCAAGAAAACCTTTCTATGATGACATGATACAAAGGAGGAGCAATGTTCATCGCCCCTCATTGAAGTGGAACCAAAGAACAAAAGATCTTCAATGATATGTGATATAAAAGGAACCAAGCATACTGCTTATTGCAGTAGTGAAGCATGAAGACCAAACACCTTCTGCAATGCGCGATACAAGAAAAATTCAAAGGCTCATCGTTCATCATGGTAATGAACCTGATGAGAAAAATGACTTCTACAATGAGCAATACATGACTTAAGTGGCAAAAATATGCACGTGCATAAAGTTTGTTTTAAAAGAGGGACCGCCTAAGGATAACGTTGGATAACGCCTTAAAAGGACTTAAACTCAATTTTTTGCAAAGGATGTAAAGGCTAAACAAATTTAAATATTTTAGATTTTTAACTTTATAAAACATTAAGTCCCCAAACCAAAATAACAAGGGAAATATTAGGTGATAGGTAAATAGGGAATTGTAACCACAAAGGACTGAATGAACCCAAAGGCATAAGATACAACTAAGACAACTTGGAACCAACCACAACAAGTCAACAAGAAATTAGACAAAACAACAAGGGTTTAGATAAAGGGGAAAAATATATTAAGTAAAACCCACCCCTAGCATAAAACCCTAAAACCTATTTTCAAATTCAGACTAAAAGCCACCAAAGTAAGGCATGTTAGATCAATGGAATAGGAACATTTGAGGGTTCCAGTAGTGGCTCTGACTGGGGATGCATGCCTCTCATAGGAATGGCGATATTTTAGATCTTAGATTGAAGCAGACCAAGCAAAATGACACTAAAAACAAAGGACCTACCTAGACAAGGCAAGAAGACCAAACCCAAGAAAACTAACATATATACAAAATTTACAGGATATAATGTACATGGAAAATAGCATATTTCAAGAGAAATATGGCTTCAAAAACTGTCGATGTACTGGCAATTCTAGAAGTTCACATGTTAGATCTTCTAGAAAATATTAATCTTCACCATGAGTGTTGCTAATTAGATAAGGGCTGAGCCACAATGCCTCAAACTTTCCATGTTTTCCCTTATCCTCATATCTTGTGTTCCACATCAACACCATGTCTCCTACTTGGAATTTTCTTGAAGATGCTTTCTTGTCATACAGGCTCTTGACCTACAACTACAATTTAACATTTCTTTTTTGAGCATCTCTCCTTGTTTCATCCACTTTCATCAATGCATCAATCCTATGCTGTATCTCATCACATGTATCTTCATCATACTCTTGGACAAACTTATACATCTTCACGAGGTTGTTTTGAGGTAACCTACTTGCAATTCCATATACTAAGTCAAAAGGTGCATAACTAGTGGCTTTCTTGATAGTCACTCTATTTTCCCACAAAGCCAACTTCAACTTAGAATCCCAAGCTCTCTTATTCTTCTCAAGGATCCTTTGATAATCTTCATCAATATTTGGTTGCTTGACTCTGCTTGGCCATTACCTTGAGGGTCATATGGTGAGGAGTAAGACATCTGAATCCTATGCTTTGAGCAGAAATCTGTAAATTCCTTAGATCTAAAGCACACTGCATTGCCTGAAACAATTCTTTCAAGTACTTCAAACCTGGTCAATATATTATCCATTAAGAAATCTATGACTACTTTTCATGTTGCTCTTTTTGTTGGAATGACTTCCACCCATTTTGTAAAGTAGTTCGTGGCCACAAGAATCCATGAATGACCTCCACTAGATTTATCAAATATCTCTCCAATGAAATCAATACCCCATTGTTGAAATGGCCCCTGGACAATAACTAGTCTAAGGGGTAGATTACTTGAGAATTTCAACTTCCCAAAAAACCTTTGGCATGCATAAAATGTTCTTACCAATTTGTGAGCATCTTTAAAAACTATAGGCCACCAAAATCTGACTCTTAAGACTTTGTGAGCAGTGGTTTTAGCCATGTAATGTCCACCACATACTCCACTATGCATCTCATTCAGCAATTCAAAAGCCTTATCCTTATCAACACACTTTAACATAACACCATCTAGGTTTCTCCACCATAGTTCACCTTTAATGATAACATACTTGATGGAATGCAACTTGAGAGTCCTCTTCTCATCATCAGTTAATCCTTTAGGGCATTGCATTTTCTGCAAGTAGTAAATGACATTCTTATACCAATCGCAACCCTCCATATCACAAATATATGATCTATCAAAGTCATTCTCAATATTTATCTGATTGGCATCTAGGGTCACTTCAGCCATTAACTTAGCCAATCCTTGACCTCTAGCCAATTTGGTGATTTGAATGTCAATATTAAATTCTTGTATTTTGTTTATCCATTTGCATCTTCTACCCATGACTTCTTGCTGGGTAAAGATGTCTTTTACAACTACACTTGGAACATAAGCAATGACTGTTGCCCCTACAAGATAAGTCCTAAAGTTCTTTACAACCTTAACAAGTGTATATGCTTGTTTCTCCATTAAATCATACTTCAATTCTGTAGTTTGGAGAGACTTGCTAAAGAAAATGATAGGTTGCTCAAATCTTTCTTGATTCTTTTGTAGTAGAACTACAACAATAGTGTGAAATGAAGCAAATGAGAAAATTTGCAGTGGCCTGGAAAAATTAGGAGTCCTTAGAACTAGGGCCTCCTTGATTGCCTACTTAATTGCTTTACAAGCCTTACTTGGCTCTTCATTCCATTCCACCTTTTCACCTTTTTTCAACATTTTGGATATGGTACAGGTGATCTCTGCAAAATTAGTAACAAATCTTTTCAAGAAGTTAATCTAACCAAAGAAATACTAAATGCCCTTCACATTCTTTGGTTGTGGAATCTTGTCAATGAAAAGTACCCTCTCAGGGTCAATTCTCACCCCTTCTTTTGACACAATGTGTCCCAACAATTTTCCTTCAGTAACCCCAAAGGTATATTTCTTTGGGTTGTGAATGTAGTCTTGTACTGCTCAGACTCCTTCACTTTAACTTGGCTGTAACCAGAAAAACCATCCATCATAGATAATAATTCACAACTAGTCACCTTTTGCGACATGGCTTCCATATTAGGTAGTGGTTATTTATTTTTTAATGATGATATGTGAAATTTCTAAAGTCAACACATAATCTTATATCACCATTCTTCTTCCTGATCGAGACTAAGTTAGACACCCAAGATGAGTGCCTGATAGGATTTATAATGCCAACATCTATTAGCTTTACTAATTCCTCTCACATTTTAGGAGCTAAGGTTGGATTAATGGGTCTTTGCTTCTGCCTGACAGGCTTTGTATCTTCCTTCAGAGGAATCTCATGTTGAAACAATTCCTCCCTATATGCTTTCAAGTCATTACATGACCAAGCAAAGACATATCTATATTTTCTCAACAAGGCGATCAAAACATTTCCTTTATCTTGGGCTTCATCTTCTTGCCCACATAAACCTTTTAGGGGCATTTTCAGTTCCCAAGTTTACTTCTTCCAAATCCTCTAGATGGGTAACAATTGTTTTGGCATTACTTTTGTCCTTATTGTAAAAAATTCTCTCCAATGCCACAAGGCCTTCGGGAATCTTATTTGTCTTTAGCTAAATAACTTCATTTCCAAAGACTATTTCCTTTCCATCTATATTTTCAACAAAAGCTCCAAAGTCAATCTCCTGACTCTCATACTCATCAACACACTTCAAAAATTTTAGAATGTCATCATCATCATTGAAAATTTGTTGATTCTGAATATTGTCTCGGATTGAAGGCCTTGTCTGTACCTCAACCTTGGAGATACTGAAAAAATTCATGTCATTAGGCCTTAGTGCAATGTTTGATAACAACTTTGCCACTCTGTTTTGACCTCTTTCCATCCAATCAATGCCAAAAGCATCAAATTTCTCAATAGAATCCCATATGACATTCCTGTATTACTTTAACCTCTTATTTTTACATGCATATCTGGATCTGACCTGAGATATTACTAACTTAGAATCACCTATTACCATCAATTTCTTTATCCCATGTTTCTCTGCTAGCCTCGGTCCTAGTAGCAAGGCCTCATACTCATCCACATTGTTTGTGCAAACAAAAGACAAAGTGAAGGAAAACTTAAATGTATCACAACTAGGTGAAACCAATAGTATACTTGCACCCAATCCGTCTTTGGAACTTGCACCATCAAAATTAACAAAGTGTCAGTTTCTCTTGGTAACTCTTCCACCTTAAATCATTAAGGTTAGTATTAACAAAGTGAGTTGTATCACCTTGAGGAGCATGTTCAATCATGTACGGTACTTTTTATTCTCTAACCACTTTGAAATCTTTGCCATCAATTGGGAAAGTAGCAAAAGACATATCGCATTGAATACTACCCCCATGGAAGCACTCCACTTTCTAGACAACAACATTCCATAGTTTGGTGGAATATCCACCACTATCACACTCATTTTAAACTCTTTTTTTGGGAATGTAGCCAATTTATATTAGGGGAGTTCATGTATCACACCAGACACAAGGACTTCCCTAGAATCCATGGTGTAACATTTTCCCTGGGTACTATTAAATTTCAATCCCATTTCCTCCATAATCTTAGCTGGCATAATGTTATTAGATGCTCCTGAGTCAATCATACAATTCTTCAACAATTTTCCATCTACTATCAGAGTTAGAAAAAATGGATCTATATTTCCATGACAGGAAATCACTAAATTTCCTAGATAAACCTGAGGGGTTTTAGTAATTACTCCCTCAATATCTTTTTCTTTCTTTTCCTTTCCACTCTCTTTGGGTGGAGTAGACACCATTGGTTCATTGCAGGCTATAGTAGCGCCATTGATAAGGGCTACTACCTTTTGTTTATGCTCATCAATTCTCATCATTTCAAGCAAAGGAACATAAAATTTTACTTGGCTAACTAAATTGAAACATATCAATAGGGGTATATTTAGGAAAATCAATTGGAATCATACCTTGTTCAACATTTCTCTACTTCTATTGCTCACCTTTTGTTTCAACTTTAAGCTTAGCATCTTTCTTTTCAGACTCATAATTTTGCTTTTGGGCTTTCACTTTCATAGTAGGAGACTTAAATTCTCCATCAAATTTTGGTTTGTTAGCCTTCTTTGCCCATATTTTATCTCCCTTACCCTCCTTGGCTTCAGGCCCATCCACTTTACTATCAAATTTTGGTTCTTTGCCTTTAACATTCTGATCTTTGATGAAAAGGCCAACAACCTTGGCTTGGTCACCTCCCACTGTTCTATTTCTCAGATGGTATGAACCTTTGGCATGTGCAGCCAAGGCTACTACATATCTTGCAATTTCTTCATTTGAAGGTCTCCTTAAGGAAACATTATCTTCAAATGCTTCTAATACATATACTTCATTATAATTATCTTCATTAGAAAGAACTTGCTGGTGATATGTATTTTCTCTTTGCCTTTGGTCATCCACATCAATATCGTGAGACTCCACATGAAATAAGCATTCATTGTCAACATAATCTGACCTACTCATGAGTACATTAAATTCAACATCATCATCATGAGACTGATCATAATCTTCTAGCACACCTTCTTCAACTTCTACTAGTTGTGCAACTGCACATTGGTGAGGAGAATGTGGCAACTGAGAAACCATGCACTAAGGGGTCTCATCAATGAAATTTGCAAAGGATCAGGTGTGGCCTGATCTTGTTTACCTTTATGGTTATTTCAGGTTGGATTTCCATTCTTCCAGTTGGTCTTGTAAGGGTAATCTTGAAGCCTTGGGGGCTTTTCATGTTTCTAAAATCGTGGCTTGTTGATTCCAAGCCACTTCTCATTTTTTGCAACAGTATATTTGATGTCTTTTAGAGTATCCATCACGTGATCCTATATTTTATCGTAAGGGCGATTCGAACCAAAATCCTTTTCATGTTTATCCTTCAGATTGTTTGGGTTTTTCAAAAGCTTTACATCACCCCTTCTTCCTACTTTACCTGAAGCTCTTCTATTGCTTTCAATGTGCAAAGCAATTCTGAATGCATCCGTCAAATTTTGAGGGTATTTATCTCTCAAGCTATATGCCATCTTAGCATCAAATGCATTATAATAAGTGACAAGGTACACCTGATCATTTAACCTCAAAGTTTGTGGTAATCTATTCATTGTCTTTTGAAATCTGATATTAAAATCAGACACCATCTCATTATGTCCTTTGGTGATTGTATTAAATTCATTAAGCATAAAACAAGGGTTAATTTTGTCTCCATATTACTCTCTAAAGACTCTCTTGAACTCTTCCCATGAGCCAATGTTGCCATCAGGTAAATCTCTGTACCAATCTCTTGCATCCTCTATCAATTATTACATGAATAGTTTCATAACAACATCCTCATGCTCCACTTCATAATCATTAAGTATGTTCAGAAAAGCCCTCAAATGATCCTCACCAGATATTGCATTATTACTAGTGAATTTTCTCAACACAACCCTGATATCATTGTCAATGGGATTTGGGCATCTAGGGATCCCATCAAAGCACAATTTCCTATATCTTTCCAACTGTAGAGGTCGCTTGTGAAATTGGGTATCTCTATCCTCATTGTTTTTGTTAGCTTCCCCACCTCCTTTCTTCTGATCCACATTTCTATTAGCAAATTGATTGTGAGTAGAATCATTACTATTTATGTTCACATTCTTAGCATTATGAGTGGATTGATCAATATGACTAGAAGTCTTTGCATCATTGGAGGACAAGAAATCCAACTTCCTTTTCATCTCAAGATTTGTTGCCATGATTTCCATTTTCTCTACTTCTCTTTTGAGAGATTCATTTTCCTTCCTTAACTTGTCCATCTTAGATTCTGAATTGGGGGGATGGGAGGCTTCTCAAATGTGGATTTCTCATTAATAACTGAACCAATTAACTTGTCCATCTACATCCTTAGCTCGTAATGATGGTGGAATCCATTGATTAGAAATTTCATCTTTCTATACCCATTGGCCCTTCTGCTTGGGAGTCTTATGAAGCATGCCTTCCAGCCTTTCTTTTGGGTGCTTCTTCATGTAACCTCTAGTTTTCTTCATCTTTATTTTGCAACTTTTCTTCTTCAATACCTTCTTAACTTCTTCAAATAATGCACACTGGTGCAGAGACTTCAGAGTTTCCACCCAAAATTGATTGGGAATTGTAAATAGTAATGATAATTTTGTAAATATTTAAGTGAATAGCACAAATTTGAAAATATAGAGAACTCCTAAGACCATGCTCAACACTCTACGTGGAGGATTTGCACGGTCACAGATAGACTTAGCAGGATTTACACAAATGACCTTCAAATAATAAATAGTGGAAAAATTCAACAAGATTTAGCAAGATTGGGAAAACATTTACAAAACTTTAGACCCCATTATGAAAATATAAGACTCTAATTGCAATGCTTTGGACAAAGCACACTAGGATAGGAACTTTTTCACAAATTTTTCCCCAACGGAGTTGCCAATCTATTCTTTTTCTTCCTGAGATCTTTTAAATAACAAATGCTAGGTCCTGCTTGATTTACAAAATTATCATTACATGAGTTCAAAACCCATACCAACCAAAGACTTGTGCAATTGGCCTTGAATTCCCATTTATAGAACATGGGAGCAACAAGCTTTGGGCCAAATTACACTTACATTCACATTTTCATTTGACATTTATTTGAATTTGAATTGCAAATTCTGGAATGAATTCTCTCATGTTGCATTTTGTTACTCAAACTATGAATAAAATGATCAAGGATATTTTATTTGTCTTCAATCATTTTGGTTGAATGTGTGGTTTTATTTCTGCTTTAGTCCAAAGAACTAATTAAAATGCTTAGATGAAATCATAGGTTTGTGTGATGAAGTACAAGGATTAATAATTAGATTTTGTTCTGGGATATCTTGAATTGTTTTATTGCAAGGCAATATCATAATAGTTTATGAATTCTAGGTCTAATTATTGATGTATTATAGTTTACTATAAATTTGAATCTGTCACCTATGGACAAAGCACTGTTATATTAATATGGTAATTTTTGATGTAATTGAGTCAGTCCTACCTATCAAAGAACAAATCAATTTATTAAAAAAACTTTAAATGGATTACAATTGTTGTTATTTTGTGTCAAGTTGTCCCATTCTCATGCTCTAAATATTGAGTGTTGTTAAGAAGTAGCCAACTTCTTTGATACATTCCATTTATTGAGCTACCATATGAGAATTTATCTATTATTTACAATGTATTCAATCATTAGGTGAAAAGGTCTTTAAATACATTGTGGGATTACCCTCTCAAGTCTTGCAGAGCCAAAAGTGCAGGAGGAAAGCATTGTTTCCTTCACTCGTTCATTGGCCAATCCCTTTAGGTTGCTGAGAATTGGAAATGGCAAAGTCCATAGGCTTCCTTGAAGATTAGCTTGGTTCTTGAAAAACAACCAACATGTTATATATAAAAACTCATGTGATTGTCAAAGAAGATCCTTTGAAATATATGCAAGTTCTAGAGATTATTTCAAGGTAGTCATTTAATGGGCCATGTTACTTATATAACTTGACCTAAAATTAATTAATTAAAATTATATTAACAATCAAGCTATGGTGGAATAGTTAGTTTTTTCTTTTGTTTATATTAAAAATAGTGTATCAAATGGATTACAAAATATATGATGATTCAGATTTCACACTATTCAGTAATAATGGGAACACCACACAGGGTCACAAAATAAAGAAGACCACGTAGGGTCACAACATAAGGAAGACCACTTAGGGTCTCATAACATGTTCATATATAGATTTCTACCTAAAATTAAGAAATTATAAAAAAAAAACCATTATTTCTAATGCATCGGACTTGGTATCTTTACATATATTTGAACTCAAGGAGGGAGATTGTCAAAATTTCCTTTTGTCTCTATAATCCTCTAGATCTTTCTAGCTAATAGGTGGATTGATAATTGAAATATTACTATTAGATCCCACCACCTCCACTGTGAAGTCTTCTCCTTCATTAATGTGGAAGCTTGGACCTTTCTGGAATCCTAGATCCTTCTCCAAAGTCTCAACTAAATATTTCCAATTATACTTCTTTTGGAACTCCAATTATCCCTTCAAGAATGGGATATTATTTGACTTGTTGAATGGCCAATGTTGTCCATATTTAATTTTTGATTTGTTGGCTTCCATTGTGTCATATTTCAACAACTTAATGAACTTGATTTTGGATACCTCAATTATTAAAGTGACCTGCATGAAAACATAATGGAACATGAGTCTTTTAATAAACTTAGTAAGTGTCCTCCTTGTACCCTAGAAAATTTTCACATTTCTAGATTTCCAAATAAGTCATAAGATATTAGTGGATAATAGTAACAAAAATAAATCTATAAGTTTTATCCAATGCATTTATAAAATTAGCAAATATTTCTTTCCAATTAACATCTCCTCTATCACCCCATCCTCTCAAATTAACACAAAACAAATTCCATAGTTTGCTGGCAAAGAAACAATAAAAAAAATGTGTCTAATAGTTTCAAGCTTCTTGCATATATTACAAAGATCCACACTAGAAGGAGACAATTTGTAAGGTAATTTCTGAAGAATGAGAATCCATTTAAAATAAGCCTTCTTTGGCTCAATAAAATTTGACCATAAGCAATTAAAAATATTAGATCACAATTTATCTGAAAATACAAGGTTACAATAGTTATTGAGATAAGTATCATGTAATTAGAGTTATTTAGATTTTTATACACATTTTTAGATTTTATTTTGTAAAGATTGGTCCCATCATTCCACTTAAGAAGGTCAACAACATCAATATCAAAGACACACTAAATAGGGAAATGTAATATTTTGCAAGCTTCCTTGAGAATGGAGTAATTCCTCCAATTAGTTGGAGGCAAACCAAATTTGGTACTTAGAGAAGCCCATGATTTCAAATGTCAGATCACAAAGAATATCCTTAAAGCAATTGATACCTTTCATGGACAAAGTTATAGTTGAACATCCTTGCAATAGTGCTAGGGGTTTACCATTATGCTCAAGGTTCCACCAAATGGACTTGGAGGAGAGTTTGTTTTTATTACATTCTATAACTTCATAATTTTTAATTTGGTTTTTAGTGATCACCCATACTTTCCATAATATTCTAAATACATTAGACCCTATTGAGTTCACATGGAATTTATAAGTCAACGGGTCATAGAAGGGAAGTTGCTTCCATTCCTTAGCATGTTTAGGAACTGACTAAATATTCTTTTGCATGATAGTTTTTCATGGTTATTTTCCTGTTCAGGATTTAATGATCCATTTAATAGCTCATGCTATGCCATGTTTCCTTAGGTCTTTCAAACCTAAACCACCTTGAGTCTTATCCAAGCAACACCAATCCCATTTAAATAAGTGCTTCTTCACTTTTCCTTTTCCATCAGGCCACAAAAATTGTATGATTCTCTTTTGAATTCTATTAACTTCATCACTATTAAATAGCCAAACTCAAGAGTAATATAAATTGTATGATGGAAGGATCTTTTGACATATTTGGATTCTAATTTCCAAAGACAAATATTGCCTAAATTCCAATTATCAAGTTTTTTCTCAAATTTTCCTTTAATCCCGTGGACAATGATTTTGGATTGCCCACACAACTACTTTGTTCCTTCTAGGGTTTTTCACCTAAAAGGAGAAAAGGGAGGGGTCCAAAATGAAAATTTCAACACTCAAAGTTAATGTAAATGAGATGTATTATGTCTAATTATGATGTAATAATGCACTGATCTTAAAATGAAATGATTTAATGATGCAAAACCTAAGAAATGTGAAGTGTTGGAAAACACACCGTGGTATGCAAAAATGCCTAAAAATGCAAGTAAATGATGAAATAAATAAAAAAAAATCAGAGAGATGCACATGGAATCTAAAGCTTGATGGTGGGAGATTCTGGGATCCTAAAAATTTGACTAAAAATGTTGACTGGGACACTTACACTAGGTTGGGCGACTTAGTCCCAGTTTCAGGAAAACTTGCCGAAACAAGAATCTACCAAATGGGTATCCAAAAATGTAGAAACCACTTTTTAGGTCCAAAAGTGAGACTAATCTTCCAGTAGTGGTGACTTAATCCACCTACAGATCTTGGGAATTTTGAGACAAAATCTTGTAGCCTTAGGTCTGCACTTACTTTTCTGACAAGTGTCTGCACTTGATTCTGTAGAAAACGGGATAAAAAGTATCTCCAAGATTGAATTAGGGTGATGTTTAATTGATTGAATTTGAAGACTTCTTGACCACTTTTCAACACCTATTTCTTTGACAAATATGCATATAAATGTTAAAATCCGTAAAACAGATTATAACCCATAATCAATTGAAAGAGTTAGAAACATATACTGTAAATGCAAAAGCAATTGAAACAACATAACAATGATACCAAGAGATTGATGTGAAATGCTCGAATGGAAAAATAGCATTAGATAACTATCTCTAATATCAAATGAAAATACAAGCTAGGTAGCATGCTTATATAGACTAGAGAGAGGGAAGAGGTGGCAACATCGATCAATGAGGAGCAACCATCTATCGTACTAAAGATAGTAAATTATCTTCCCAAGATAGCTAATGGATGCTCACATGTAGGAAGGTGACACCTCATAATCCTCTCACCTAATTAAACATGCTTTATTAACCTAAGAAAGCTTAAATAAATGTGTAGGAAAAACCTTATAATAAGGAATAAAAAACCTACACTAACAATAAAGTCTGCAAACACACATGCAAAGAGGGAAAAATGGTTAAGGGTTAGAGTATAGGGATTTGCCTTGGTCGAATCCCACTTTGTTAATCAAACCCTAGATAATGAAATGAAACAGAAAGAGAATGATAAATAAACAACATGAAATTTCATAAACTTACCAAACCCTCGATGTGTAGATCTGAAGATATGCAATGAAGTGCTCCAATGGATGACTTGATAATTCCTAAATTGCTTGAATGCTTGAGAATGATCGAGTTAATTGCTTGAGTGAATTCTTGAATGACTAGATGAGTTAGGAGATTGTAGGATATGGGAGATGAAAAATGAGGATAAAATCCCTTATTTATACATGTTCTTACTAAATTTATTGAAAAATAACACATCACAGGCCGACCTCAAGGGTTAGAGGACAAAATCCTGCCAGAAAATTGAAATAATTTTGAGTTTTGTGCCAAAAAGGACTAAGTCGCCCCTATTGGTGACTTAGTCCCACTTAAAAAAATTAAGTGGGTTTTGGGAATTAAAGGGCATTAAATTTTTTCCAATGGGAATATCCTCAAAAACACACTTAAAAATGACTGAAAAGTGCATTAAGGGGTCATTTAAACATGAGAAAGGGTTGAATTAGTAATGACAAATCTAGAAAAGCATGAAAGTGGGTTACAACACTTTACAAAACTTTGAAATAATACTTATTAAGTGATAAAAAGAGGTTATTTAAGTGAATTATAATATAAAGGTCCTAGAAAAGTGTGAAAGTGGGTTACAACACTTCACAACACCTTTACTAGACATCCTAGAAGTCTTAATGATTCACAAGGGTCCAAGACCTAATGTGAATGTGTTGACCACATTACAACATTAAATATAGGTAAAATCAAGCCAAAGTCCACTAGAAAGACTCAAGTGAGCATAAAAAATGTCAACTATACATTTTTTGGCGACACATTAAGCCCCCACTTTAGTGAGAGGATGAGCTTGCTTCAAACTCTCACTAAAGTAGCCCAACATGCACATCGAGAGGGATCCTAATGCACACATGTTGGTAAGGTGAGACAACAATAATCAAGAGGTATGATCAAGCCCCTAGGATCATGATCCCATGTTAAACCAAACATAAGCGCAAAGGAACACACATGATGAGGAAAAGGGATGAAAGAAATCTTTGGTCGTATTTCCTGCCCATTGTGGATTAGATGTAGGCGATTTGTTTGGAAAAGGAAATGTGTACACTTTGGGGTGATGAAACTTATGGATGTTCATTGAGTGAGAAGGCCCAAGTATACTCACTCTGGGGCCATGGAACTTCTAGTTGTCCACGAGGTGAGAAATCAACAACATACTCACTTTGAGGCCACAAAACTTCTAGTTGTTTGTGGGGTGAGAAATCAACAAAAGGTGGCTATGGGGAAAGTCGTTCCTCAGAATGGGCTTCCCGTGCAACCATATAAAAGTTATACCTCATGTTAACTTTAATAAGGTGCCACAAAGACAATGTCATTTTGTGCTTCATGAGACAAGCAAAGCTTCGTATGCTTAGAACTCATGAACAAATGCAAAGGTACCGTAGGCATGCAAGCTGTGTTATGCAAGGTGGCCATGTAAATGCAAAATGTAAAATGCAAAGGAAATTCTCAAAGGGGTCTTATTTATTTCATGCGAGGTCTATCACTTAGGGAACATTGTGTCTAATGTCTCCAAGAGAGGACCCATCAAAGAATAGAAGATTGACAACTTAGGGGATGCAGTGTGTCGCATCAGGACACTAAGAGGAATGCAATATGCTAAGATGGATCATGCTTATGAAGGACATCACACCCAATGTCATCCACAAAAGTGACAAACACATCGTATGAAGTAACAAGGTTGTACTAAGAACCAAGAAAAATAAAAATGCAAATGAATAACGCTAATGTATACCCTCACTTTAAAGGAATTGCTACACACTATTCTATGAGCAATTACTTTAAAGTAGTGAATGAAAATGAAAAAATAAGCAAGACATAGAGCCAACTTGGAAAGCCCCTATGCAAATTCATATGTTTCTGAGTGAGGCTACATCATGCAAATGAAAAGGAAAAGAAAGAAAGAGGGGTTGCCCCCAAAAAGGAACACACCAAACACATAAGGGATCTATGGATTGGGGGTCAGTATGTTCGTTGTTGCAATGTTTTTTATGAAAGAGCTCAGAACTGTCATCATTCCATGAATACATAGAACTAAAATAATGACACAAAGAGCAAAAAAAAAAGAAAAAAAAAGTCTATTTTGGGTCAACATGGAAGAGACATTGCAGTCTCAACGCTTGGCATCATCCTCAAAAGGAGAAACACAAGCGAAAAGAAAATGAAAAGACAAAACAAAGGAAAATATTTTGGGTCAACATGAAGGAGACATTTTAGTCTCAATGCCTTGTGTCATCCCCAAAAGGAAAAACACAAAACAAAGGAAAAAGGACCTTTTGGGTCAACATGGAAGAGACATAGGGTGTCTGTACGCTTTGCGTCGTCCCCAAAATGAGAACACAAAACAAAAGAGAAATGGAAATGTACAACATATAGAAGAATAAAGGTACAAATAGAGGAAGTGGACAAAGAGAGAACACCAAACGCCACAACATGAGGGAACATGTTATGCACATGAAATAAAATAAAAGAAAAAGAAAATGTAAATGTAAAATGTCTAGTTATGCAAATGCAGGTTGTGCATCAAACAAGTCATCCATCTCCCCATCTCAATGGGTGTAAGTGGAAGATGAATAACGTATCTAAGGGACAAGGAAAAATGCATTATGAGGGCAAGGCTAACAACTTCATGTCCCCAGTGAGTGCAAGAAAAGAAGGAGCCAAGATGGATGATGGGAAGGATCATGCAATAGTGAGAATGGAAAATTCTACAACTATTGCATGATAAGGTGGGTGATAGTGTGCTATGGAATGATAGGATAATAGTCGGTATCAGTGAAGTGATACTTGTTCAGTATGTCCTTCAATGTTCGACATTCATCAGTTCGGTGTCCAAGAACACAATGGTATTTATGATATGGTATGTTGGAATCTTTAGGATGAATGACCAACCTGTTTGAAGGTGGTAAGAGTATAAGGCCTCTGTTTAAAATCATTTGGAGTCTCCTTTCACATTCAGGTGGTGGATGGAGAGGAAACTTGAGTTTCTTTAATTTATAAGGTTGTTTGTGTTTACTAGATTCACCTTTTTCATGGATTGAAGGAGGAAGACGACCCATGGGGATCCTAGCATCCTTTTCATTGGAATCATGTAATGGTTGTTCTCATGGAAGGAGGACATTCAAGTCAGGAGGGGAATCAAAGATCACTGTGCCATCATCCCGAAGTCTCCTATATTCAAAAGGAGGCTTGTTGTCATGAGGAGGATCTTGATATCCGAGCCCTATTGTGTTTTCATCAGTTGGTTGTTCTAAAAGTTGGTGAATGTCATGTTTGGTTGTTGTATCACATCCTTGTTTGCTTAAGATAGTAAAACCCTTTCCATATGTTTCTTCAAGGTTGATTGGTGTGTTTGTAACTTTGTGATCATAAAATGGTTGAGGATGTGCTTGTTTAGAGGAACTAGGTCCACCTGATGGAGGGAACTTAGGTCCTTCGTTCATTTTAGGATGAAGATAACCAAATGTATCAGGGGGTGCAATAGTAGGAAGATCTTGTGACCTCATGGATGGGTAAAAGGTTGCATTGGCTTCAAGCTTATCACAACCAAAGGCATGATTTGACATGTCCACTAAAGTTTTTAATGAAGCCCAAAACTTATTAAAGCAAAAGGCCATGATGACAATGAATGAAAGTAAACTAATATACTAGAAAGAGAATAAAACAAAAAAATTTCAAAATATGACATAATGCAGCAATAGAGAACAAAAGTGTAGAAAATACCCAGAAAATGCCAGAAATTTGAGTGCAAAATATGCAAGAGGACTAAGTCGCCCAATATGGTGATTTAGTCCCATTGATGATTTTTTTGAATTTTTTTTGAAATTTTAAATGCAACTCTATGTCTTTCAGATGTACAAATGCAATTACAGTATGAAAATGCAAAATATTTGTGATTTTTAATGTAGAAATGATGCAAAAATGCAAGCTATTTTAGCTTTTCACTAATGCAATTTTGAAAACCCTATGATGCAATTTAATCAATGCAATATGTAATGCAATGCAAATGAAACCTAAGATGCACTTAAAATTAGAAGTAAATATGTTCAAAAGGTCGAGTTCACCAAAATGTGGACAATGATTTTGGATTGCCCACACAATGCTTTGCTCCTTCTAGGGTTTTTCACCTAAAAGGAGAATGGGGAGGGGTCCAAAATGCAAATGTCAACACTCAAAGTTAATGTAAATGAGATGTATTATGTATAATTATGATGTACTAATGCAGTGATATGAAAATGAAATAATTTAATGATGCAAAACCTAAGAAATGTGAAGTGCTGGAAAACACACCATGATATGCAAAAATGCCTAAAAATGCAAGTAAATGATGAAATAACTAAACAAAATAAGAGAGGTGCACTTGGAATCTGAAGCTTGATGCTGGGAGATTTTGTGTTGGAAATATGTGCCTCAATCAACACAGGTTGAAACCTCCATTAGAGTCAAGTCAGTATGACATCTATCATGTCTGGCCAACTAACAGTTTGGAACATCATGTTTTGTACAGGTCGCTGTGACCTAGCTTCTGTCTTGTCAAATGCTTTCATTGTGGAGTCTATCGCTATGACATAGAGCAGTCATTGAAACCTCTCACTACTTGTGAAGATCTCTGGCCGATAGGCCATTCTATCGCATATCGAAATAACCTACGGTGGCTCAGTGAGAAGTCTTATCGAGATATTAAAGTCTCGCCGACAGTATGTTACATGTTGTGGTCTTCGACATATCTTATATTCTATCAGTAAGAAGTCTTACCGATGTGCGAATGTCTCACCGATGGAGGTTCAAGTGTTGGTCATCAGAGTAACACAAAGGATCTCGGGAAGATCTCTTAGCAATAAACATTTGTCTTGCCGACTGTTGCTTGTTGCTTGTTATGACTTAAAGTTTTCAGAGTAACATCTCAACGATAGTGGTAGAGTCTTTCCGACTACTGATTAATTCAGAGAACTTTGAACCCTTGGTATGATGTCTCAGCAAAAGCCGACTGTCTAGCCGATGGGAAACTTAAGTCTATGTAACATATGGAGCTTCGGTATATCGTCTCATCGAAAGCGATGAGTCTGGGCGATAGCGATACATGTGGAGAACGTCAGTGTGAGGTATTGGCGACATAAGGTCTTAGCGATAGTCTCCTGAACTCGGTGTAACAAAAGAAGGCTCATTGGGATGTCTTGGCGAGAGCGATAGTCTTGCCAAAAGGAAAACTGAAGCTGATACAAGTTGTAAGCTCGGTGAAACCTCTTGCTGATGGAAACGATTCTTGGTGACATCGATATGAAGCTTTTGGGCATTGGGGAGACACTGATAGTGTCTCACCGAGATGCCAAAAAAGCTTGAATCTCTTTTGACCATTTGACCGTCCTATGTGGAGTCTCGTGGACCAATAGGAGAAGCCGAATCTAAACAGTTGGAAGATTGTTCGTTGTAACAATTCTGTGAAGAAGGTCAACGGACATGGAACAACATGGATATACTCTGTGATTGTAGATTGTGATTGGTTGGTTGGTTGGATTGATGGATTTGTTGAGTGATTGAATCAGTAGATGAATTCTATTCTGTGCATACTATAATTTGAAGGTTCCTGCACAAGATTGTTCATGGTTATGCTGCTGTAAATAGACACTAGAAAGATAAGTCTGACATTTGTATGTAATCTCCATTACTGTAATACAAAGTGATTTCTCTTGGTGTGGTGGGTTTTTCTCCTGTAAGGGTTTTCCCACGTATATCTGGTGTTCATGTGTGATTTTCAAATACTCTATTTCTGTTATATTACTTCATAGTGCATCTTAGTTGAACTGTAATTAAAAAAATTAAAAGTATATCTACATTATTCTCTGAGGTATTGACGTTAGGAGAATTGTTTCCGCATCTAATTTTTCCTTACATTTTGGAATCCTAAAAATATTACTGAAAATGTTGAATGGGACACTTACACCAGGCTGGGTGACTTAGTCCCAGTTTCAGGAAAACTTGCCAAAATAGGAATCTACCAAATAGGCATCCAAAAATGTAGAAACCACTTTTAAAGCCCAGAAGCGGGACTAATCTGCCAATAGTGGTGTCTTAGTCCATCTATGGATCTCAGGAATTTTGGGACAAAATCTTGTAGCCTCAGGTCTGTACTTGCTTTTCTGACAGGTGTCTGCACTTGATTCTGTAGAAAACGGGATAGAAAGTATCCCCAAGCTTGAATTAGGATGATGTTGACTTGATTGACTTTGAATACTTCTTGAACACTTTTAAAAACCTATTTATTTGATAAATATGCATATAAAGTCTGCAAACACACATGCAAAGAGGATCAAATGGTTAAGGGTTAGAGTATAGGGATTTGCCTTGGTCAAATCCCACTTTGGTAATCAAACCCTAGATAATGAAATGAAATGGAAAGAGAATGATAAATAAACAACATGCAATGTCATAAAGTTACCAAACCATCGATGTGTAGATCTTAAGATATACAATGAAGTGCTCTAATGGATGACTTGATTATGCCTAAATTGCTTGAATGCTTGAGAATGATTGAGTTAATTGCTTGAGTGAATGCTTGAATGACTAGATGAGTTAGGAGGTTGTAGGAGATGGGAGACAAAAAATGAGGATAAAATCCCTTATTTATACATGTTCTTACTAAATTTCTTGAAAAATAACACATCACAGGTTGACCTCAAGGGTTAGAGGACAAAATCCTGCCAAAAAATTGAAATAATTTTGAGTTTTGTACCAAAATGGACTAAGTCGCCCCTATTGGTGACTTAGTCCCACTTAAGCAAATTAAGTGGGTGTCAGGAATTAAAGGGCATTAAATGTTGTCCAACAAGACTATCCTCAAAAACACACTTAAAAACGACTGGAAAGTGCATTAAGGGGTCATTTAAACATGAGAAAGGGTTGAATTAGTGATGAAAAGTCTACAAAAGCGTGAAAGTGGGTTACAACACTTTACAACACTTTGAAATAAGACTTAGTAAGTGATAAAAAGAGGTTACTTAAGCGAATTATAATAAAAGGATCCTAGAAAAGTATGAAAGTGGCTTACAACACTTCACAACACCTGTACTAGACATCCTAGAAGTCTTAATGATTCACAAGGGTCCAAGACCTAATGTGAATGTGTTGACCACATTAAAACATTAAATCTAGGCAAAATCAAGCCAAAGTCCACTAGAAAGACTCAAGTGAGCATAAAAAATGTCAATTATACATTTTTTGGCGACACAAATCCAAACCCACATATCCTTTAAGCATGGGTTTATAGCAAAGGGGATTCCTAAAAATATAACCTACTTGTTGGGATGACCCCATTGGAATTAATATTCAAAGAACCATTTTGGGGGGGTGTCCATCCAACCAAGCATAATAGATTTATAATTAGATACTTTTTCTCTAAGGCAATATAGAATAGGTTCAATCTCTGAATTAAGTTTTCCACATTATTCTCTTCTAGCTCCACAAAGAGCATAATATCATCTACAAATTGGATATTCAATAGGTCTTCATTGTTGGGTAAGGATAAACATCTTATCTTAAGGTTCAAACTTGAATATCTTGAAAGATAGAATATATCATCATATTAAATAACAAAGAGTGTAGGAGCAAGAGGGAATCCCTTCCTAATAGACCTCTAAAGAGAATTTCTCTGAAAGGGATCCATTAACATCTACGTGAGCAACATCTTTTAATAGAGTGTTAAACATTTGGAAAAAATAATTTGGTAATCCAAAGGATTTAAGGGTTTGTTGTCACATGACATGGGGTTCAACATTCCAATGACACAATGGAAATGACCTCAAGGTGTGGGATCTTGTGTGGTGAGGTCGAATCTTCGGAGAAGGCTGACTTCCTCTTCAAAACTAGATGTGACAATATTAGTCCAACCCAACATTGGAAAAATCTATACTAAACCTAAATTATGAACTACATGAGGAAGAGGGAGAAAGAGGATGCTGAAAAGGGAAAGTGGTGATGCACCTAGCTTTAAAGTGTTTCTTCTTGCTTCCTGTTGCACATGGTATCAACAAAACCATTTGGGAAACTCACACAGTTCTCTATTTCACCAAATCTATAAGAGAGAATAAATGGTTGGGAGTTTGAAAGATCAAAAGGGGTAGAGATTACCCACAATCAACACTTAGAGTCATTTAGCACCAACAAGCAACCTACAAAAATGATGAAATTTCATGGATGCATAGAGGCACCAAGTGTTACACAAGATACAAGTATTGAGAAGAGGTGAAATATTGACTAATTTATTAACTTGGAGGCATAAAATCCAATCTTATAGTTACAGAAAATTTGAAATACATATCCTACAAGAGAAAATATTGGGAAAAACCCAAAGAAAGAACCCCTTTAAATTATTACAAGTGTTGCTTTTAAAGTGCAAGCATAACTAAAAAACCACCAACCAAACCCTAACCCTAACTTGAGTTAGCAAGGTTTGATCAGGGAAGATTAAGGAGATCATCCCTAAAATCCATGCTGGAATAAGCCCAGATGTGTGTACCATACCCAACAATAAATGTTGAACCCAAAATCCCTCAAAAATGCCCTATGAAATCAACGATCTGTGCATGGAGCAAGTCAAGAAGGATAATAGTTGACAATGAATGAGCATGGGAACCCATAAGATCATTCAAAAAATTCAAGAAGTGCAATAAATGATGTCCTTGAGCCCCAGAAGTTGAACAAGCAGGTGAGAAGGTCACTTAGACATTAATGGTGCCACTATGAAAAACACGCCAAAATGTGAAACATCAAGACATTGGTCCCAAAAGGAACCTCTATTTGATTATGAAATAAATGGCTTGGAGGCCTGAAAAGGTGTCCCTATCGGAGGTTGGGCATTGACCCTGCCTCATACCTCCTACTACATGTCGAGATGTAGAAGATTGAAGCCATGAAATTGTGAAGATTGGAACTTTCGGGGGTCGGGATTCGAGCTTGCATCGTACTACTTGATATGTTAGCATCAGACCATCAGACCTTATACATTGAGAGTACCACTTGCTACCTATTGAAGATTGGAAGGAGGAAAAGCCAAGCCGTAAAGTCTGAAAGTTGTCCCTTGCTAGGCATCGGGGTTGAAGTCTACCGCTTATTGCAAATAAGTAAGAGGGAAGAGGGATGAGCGAATGTCAATGATCAAAAGAAGCCATCAGACATCAGGGTTTGGGAGGAGGGCATACCTCCTAATGGAAGGAGGTAAGAGGAAAGGGTGAAACTCGATTCCCAAAATTCTAAAAAGGAGAGACTTAAACGAATCATGAAGGAATGGGACCTCAAGAGGGAAGCATAGGGCTCAGAGAAGAAAAGAAGTTAATAAGAAAAAGGAAAAAAGGAAGAATTTTTTAGGGATTGGGCATCAGGAGGATGCCTTACCTCTTACCATAACAATGGTAAGATGTAAAGGGTAACCCCGACCTCCAAATTCTGAAAAACATCGACACTTAGTGCTTTGGAATAGCTCATATCAGGGGTCAGGAATTAAAGGATAGATTCACCTCCTACCATAACAATGGTAAGATGTAAGGGGGAAGGCCAAAGTTTGACCCTCGAAAGATCAACACCTAGTTGATTTTCAAAAGGAAGGAAAGGTGGTAAAGGAAAAGGGTTAAGCCCGATGGGAAAAACTCAAAAAGCTAAGGAAAGAAATGGAAAGAAAGGGAAAGAAAGGAGAAGAAATGGGAAAAGACCAACCAATAACCTGAAACTCAACACTTAGCCAATTTTAGGACCCTTCAAGGGAGACTCATGTAGTATGACCCATGTGAGATCTCTCGGATCAGTTTTTAATAATGGGTCATAAGGGTGGCATATGAGATGATTGCCTACTAATCACAGAATCTAGGGCCTTATCAATCCTTTGGGCACAAAGTCATGAAGGGGATTTACAAAACTGGGCCTCCCAAGGGAAAAACAAAACATGTGCGGTCCTGCACTTGGAGGAAAGCAAGAAACTATAAACATACATTCCCTTAAGGAGAATGTAGGATGTGCAAGAGCACTTCATGGAAAGCAAGATATTTACAATATGTACATTAAACTAACATAAAGAAAAATATGGAAATTTTCCTCTGCCAAAGATGAACCTTTTGAGAGAGTTGATCTCCCTCAGACCATAGTTGTAGACTTCACCTAATTGTAGCCACTAAAAACTATTGCCAACATGCATGTAACTGCACAAGATGCCTGCAAGGTGAAGAATCACTTCATTGTAGACTTTTCCATTGTAGGGGAACCATATGATGCAAGTGTCAGATTTATCTGACACTGGTGCCTTAGGGGAACATACAACAACATGGGTGAACCTTTTTGAAGATAGGTTAACATTCAAAAGAAAACCTTCTACAGAGGCAATATAACTCACTTCACAAAATGATAGGCCATTACTATTACCATTGACGTCCTCATTGCATGAATTGAAACCAAAAGAGAAAGTTTCCAGCTCACATGGTGATGCAAATATGACAAACCTATTTGTTGATTTACATAAGGAAACTCTTCTTCATGCACCTTAAAAGAAAATATTTGAAGCTCAGTCATACTATCAAATTAAGCAATAGGAGCATCACTCTCTAGGAAAATGTGTGGTTGCTCAATGGTAGATTTCTTAGCTTGTTCATCCCATGTGAAGCATTCTAACTCAATCACATTATCCCTAATGCCAAAGGTCACATATTCACCTTGAATTAAGACCTCATATTCAATGTTGCTACATTAAAGGATAGCAAAAAACCAACATACATCATAATTACACACATCGGTGCACACTTCATCAACACATACCTCAAATTTTTGAGACACTTCATGTGGAACTGAATTCTTCATGTTTTCCCTCTATTTTGGTTTCTTCTTAGCAAGTGGCTGCAACAAAGAAAGACTCTTGGCATGTAATGGTTGCCACATCCTCTGTTGTTTCTCTACTCTTAGGCTATTGCACATAAAGCTCCTCTTTTGGGGGTGATGATTTGACATTTTAAACCTAAACAAAAGGTTTCTGTAACATCCCAAAAGAGGTCCTCCACCTCATAGCTACAAACCTCAACATATTGGGGATCTTCATCCACCATATTAGGGGATAAACGTATCTATTGTTGCTCTTCCAAAACCATGGAGTTGTCTTCATCCATCAAGCCCAACTTAGGTTGCTCAAAGGATTCTTCTAATGTAGGTATATGTGACCTTTCCTCCACATATTCAATAAAACTAGGGAGGACATCAAATGAGAGGACTGGTTCCTCTACTGTATCAAATTTCTCTACCTTTTTAATGTCTTGCTACTGCAATTGATTATCTTCAATTGTCTTCTACAGTAGATCAAGGCACTCATTTTCTAGAGCACATGAATGCTTCTCAAGAACAACCTCGTCACTCCTAGCTTGAAATTGCTCCTCCCTCTGTTCTTCTAACCAACTTAGATCCCATACCATAGGTCCACCCTTAAAGAGTGAAATAGCAATAGGAGGAGCAAAATGGTTAGAAGGCACTAAAACTCTTGTTGAAGCTCAATATAGAAGTTGTGAATCTGAAACATCCTATGAAGGCATATAAAAAATGAACCATGAGGGAGACTTCTACGTGGACAGTGAATGATCAACACCTCTTAAAGAAGCTTTAAAATAAGATATTTCATAAGATCAAGCCAAAGATATGAATTAGGAAGTTATCCCACTTATGGAGGATCCTATCACCTTTTTTAGGGAAAGGTATCTTATCAATGAAGAAATTATCACCTTTGAAGATCCACAATAGAGCAAAGAAGGAGTAGCACCTTGTTTCCAAGGTAAATCATATCCTATTGCAAATAAAAATTTTCAATAGATGAATTATCAAGGCAAAGGATTAGGCCTACATGAACAGGGTATCCTAGAACCAGTGTAGATTATTGGTAATCCTAAGTATCAAGGTCTTGGATATTCAACAATTAAGGGAGCTAAACATATCAGTGATACCTCTATAATACTGGGGGCAACGTTATCTAGTGCAAGCATCAACATAGGGAGCATGAAGAGTCCTTATGGTGAAACCAATGCCAATACTACAACCAACCACATCATGAATCTTCATCCACCCATCATCCCATCCACAAATTGGGACCAAAATCAAAAGAAACATTTGAATAAAATCATGAAGAATGTTATCAAAGCAAAAGAAGTTGAGAAACATAATGGAAAAATCAAATACACATGTATACCAAAGAATATAAAGACAAATTATCCCTATCAAGCTCCATCAGTCAAAGAAAATATGGGGAAAAATAAAAAAGGGAAAAGTACCATGAAATTTCTCCACAAAGTCAAAAGCAGGTGTCTCAAGAAATGTACAAAGTATATCAAGCAGTTGGTCCTAATTCCACACACACTTTCATATACACCCATCATTGCTCATCTTTCCAAGTTTGGAGAGTCAAAGGTTCAAAACTATCAACCAATCCATCTTTTATTTCTAAACACACTCCATCCACGTCTCCACAATGATACCTAATTCTTAAATTGACCATGTATTAGCAGCCACCCTTCATCATAAGGATTTTGAGGGCATCCTATCGCGATGTGAGCACAAAGACAGAGTTAACTCCGATATCAACAAAGTAGATCAGAATCTCAAAATTTGTATTCAAGTGCATGTATCTTGGAAAGAAGCTTCTTCAAGCAGGATATCAATGACACATTATGACCGAAGCATCTACATCAACACCACCAGGTGGTTTAGCATGAGCTTAAAATATTTTATAAAAATAAAAAAAATAAAAAAAATAAAAAATCATGAAAATAGTAAAGATAAAAATCATCCTCTAGTGAAAACCGCATGGGCGACTCTTTGGACAGGTACCATGATGAAAACCTGGCAAACAGGCGTCATGTGTGGAATCGAGCATCTAAGTGCACTAGTTTAGGCGGAAGCATCTCATCCCATCCATAATAAATCCAATATTTCATCCATATTATCCATAATAGATCCATTCATCCATGAACCATTTATCCAATCCATTTTTCATCCAAATCCATATCCAAATTATCTTGATATTGATAAAGTTTGGTGCACACTTTACACTTGCTTATAGGTCATTTTCATTGGTCCTATCCTACCCAACATTATCTAAGTCATGAGGCATTATCCAATGAAGCATTCCTCTATTCGAACACCTTACCATATCACAAGATAATCCATATCCCTCCATCCATACACCTATCCAAGCATCCACCCATGGCATTCCATACATTGCTAGACACTGGGGGCAGATATTTACATCTTGCTTTAGGAATAAATCTTGATCTATATCTTCTAACTTATGTGGTGATCCGAACATTGGAAAACGTAAAATGAAATTGGTCAAAGCATTTGTGATCCAAAATCCAAATCACTAGCCCATGGCATATTTTGACAAGAAGATGTTCCTTATCAAACATTATATTTCATCGAACATCAATCCAAATGATCAATATTAGTTGCATCTAATTGGTACTTCAATGTCATATCAAATCATTCAAAACAAATTTGTTCCAAAATCAAGCTTCAAAATCCTAATCAATCAGATCCAATCAATCCATCATCATCTTGGGATATCCATCCCAATCCTCGTGTTGCTTAAACACTATCCTTGCAATGGAAGCAAGGTGGTGATAACTCACAATAAAACTGAATTTGATCAGACTTCAACAAGAAATCAACCTTCACAACACAACTCTCTCAAATTGTCCCTAGACAACACCAATAGGCTTCTAGCCTTCAAAGATCAACAAATGAACTTATCTTTTGGAGAATTTCGTACAAAGGCCTAAAAAACACCTTCAAAGACTCACAACAAACCCCAAAGAAAAATCCCAAAAAGGTTCAAGTGATTTCTATACTGCAATGTTGAGATCCAATAAACCACCCTAGTTTTAAGCTACTAAATTAGCCCTATTTTTCAAAGGAAGTACTTCCTAGACTTGTTGTTTTTGTCAAAAATCCACAAAAAGTCTCTAGTTGTGTGTAAAAACACCACATTCCATCACTTGTTCTCAAATTTAAGGCTTCTAGATCATTGTCCAATCAAACCCTCACCTTTGATGCAAATAACTTAGGGTTTATTAAAACTCACAACTTCAGGACTTTCCCAACTGAACCAATGCATCCAACACTTTTCTTATACCCTGCACAAACCCAAAAAACCATAACAAGACTAATTCTATCAGTATTATATCAAAACCCTACTTTGGTTCCTCATTTTCACATGGAAATTATGTTTGCTAGCCCTAGGGCATCATTCATTTCCTCACAACTCACTTCTCTTCCCCTCTAAAAAATGTAAACATCTATTCTACCATTATAACATGCCTTCCATTGAGAAAAAACTTGACAGTAGGTGGAAAGGCTTATTACATTATTTAATCTTCAACTGAGCCTTCTCTGGTTGTTACAAAAAAATTTCAGAAAATAGAAGAAATCACTCTCAAAATTTATTACTAGACTCTCAAAATTGATGGAAATGAAAGTTAACACATGCTAATATGTTCCACAAGAGATTTCAAAGCATCTTCAAGTTTGTACGGGTCGTATAGAATAAGAAAATTTCTAAAAACATAGAAAAAATGCAGAAGGACATTGTTTTCTTATTGGAATACTTTAACTTAGCAACCACCAACCCATTCTCAAGCCATTTTAGGACTTTAAATACATTTTCAATTCAAAAACCAAACTCCCAATGTTCCTAACTATTTTTTAAACTCCCAAGACTCTTAATATCCCCTAAAACTATATTTTAACAACTTTTGATTGACAACTTTTTGTGCAACCTTCTACATTTAGACTCTAATGACTCTAAACCACCCAATTACATCACAAATGGTCTTTTGGACCTTATTTAACATAATTAAACTCAAATCATCCCCACTAACCTACTAACCACCTATTAAGCCTTTAGGAGATCAAATTTTTGTCAATAAGGTGTAGGTGCTCCTGCACCATACATCCCCATAGGAAAAAACTCAAGCCACATGAGTTGCATCTGGTGCCAATTCCTCCATGCTTCATATATATTCCTCTAGCCTGTAGATCCTCTCCACTGGTCCAAATTCTGTGTTCTCCCAATCTGCCCTGCATCTTTGACTTTGGTTGCATATGGATATGGCTTCACTTCTACATTCAAACCTGTCAATTGTCTTTTCCCTGTTCCCTGATCAAAACCAGACTGTATTCCTCCATCTACACTTGCAAACAAACAAATGTTAGTGATCCTTTGATTTGTCTTACCTCTTGCTTCATACTCATGCTTGCTTCTACTTTTAACCTCTTGTCCTATCAACAACATGTACCTTTATACTATCATACCCACAATTCACTGTCCCTGCAGTCTCTTCATGCTTTCCAACATTATTCCCAATCAATGGACAAAAAATGGACCCTACCATAACATTAGCATACTGATTTACCACCAACTCAGTCTTCAAATCTATGTTAACCTTTACACCTACTGTTAGAACTTTCTCAGACCTTGAACTATTTGCCACACCTATCTTTTTTTCCTCATTCACAATTTCTACAAGCTCTTTTTTTACACACATAATCACCTTTTCTTTTCCTTTCTCATCTTCCACAAGTGGAGTCAAAACAAAATTGCACCCATCCTTCATTATTGTATAAGTGTTCTCTCTACCATCATACAAGGCTTGACTATCATATTGCCAAGGTCTACCTAGGAGTAGGTGACAACAATCCATAGGAAGAATATCACAAACTAAACTATCTCTATAACCCCAATCTAGAATTTAATAACTGCTTTTTCATTAACCAACAAAGAATGCCCATCACTCAACCATGACACTTTGTAAGGAAATTCATGAGGTACTTTTTGCAAATTTAACTTATTCACCATTTCACTTGACACCATGTTCTCTGTTGAACCAGAATCAATCACAATTTTTCATACCTTGTTTTTACACTTACATGTATTCTTGAAGAGGCTCTTTCTTTGCAATGGTTCCACCTCCTTGGCTGCCTTCAATACAGTCTTTCTCATCATCAACACATTTCCCCTGTCTCAGGAGTAGCTCTTAAACTTGTAGAATGAGTGCTCTCACATTCCTCTTCTTGAATGATTTGTGCTCTCCTATCAATCCTTTTTTCACCACTAGATGAACTTCCAACCTTTTTAGGACATTTCCAAGATGGATGACCATATTCATTGCATGTATAACATTTCCTTGCAAAAAAATTTGAATCTCTACCACTACTAGACCTTCCTCTACCTCTAAAACCACTTCTAGTATCAACACCTTGTTCCTTTCCTCTATTTGCTCCTTCTTATTCTTCCAATGGCTACTTTGGTGTAGGGATTGCTCCTCTCCCTCTTGCACTAGTTCCTCTTCCTCTCATTGATTTCTCTTTCCTTCTTTTAAGCTTTTCCTCCACCCTGATTGCTAATTGAAAACACTCCTCAATAGACTTTGGGTTAGCAACAAAAATTTCATCTTGTATATTAAATCTCAAACCACCTAGGTATCTAGCCACCTTTTCAACTTCATCTTCATCCCTTCTAGACCTTATGCTTAATTTCTAAAATTCATCAGTGTATGACTTGACATCTAGATCTTTTTTGTTTCAGACCTTGCAACTTCTTATACAATTGAACTTCATAATATTTTGGAAGAAACTTACCCTTCAGTTTTTGCACCATCTTGTCCCATGAAGTAATCCTTTATTTTCCTTGTTTTCTCCCCTCTTCTTACTCATAGTACCACCATAGAAGAGCATTACCTTTGAGTTTAGTCTTTGCCACCTTCACCATCTGTTCATCTAAAATGTCTTCACTTTTAGAGTAATTATCCATAGAAGCAATCCAATCAAGTAATTATTCTTCATTTAAATTACCACCATACACAGGAATATCAACTTTTACCTTCATTGAATCACCTTTCACTGCTTTGAGCATCTTTACCATCCTCTGATCTTCAGGGTCTAGTTCTTCATCAACATCTTCATATTCTTCATCATCTTCCTTTGTTTCACTTTCTTCATTTTCATCTCTCCTTTTCTTTGTCTCCAAGGTAGCAATCCTTTCCAACACAACATTATGTGATTCCAGAAGCTTAACATGCTTCTCCTTCAAATCGTGCAACTCTCTAACAACACCAACACCTTTCAGAGGCATCTTCACCAATTAACTTTCTTCAAGCCTACAAAAATCAAGAAAATCACCAACAAAAGATGTTTTTCCCTGTGCTCTGATACCACCTGATGCAAGAAAGGTGGTGATAACTCACAATCAAACTCAATTTGATTAGACTTCAACAAGAAATCAACCTTCACAACACAACTCTCTTAAACTATCCATAGACAACACCAATAGGCTTCTAGCCTTCAAAGATCAAAAAATAGACTTATCTTTTGGAGAAGGCCATACAAAGGCTTGAAAAACACCTTCAAAGACTCACAACAGACCCCAAACCAAAATCCAAAAAAGGTTCAATTGATTTCTTTACTGCAATGTTGAGATCTAATAAACCACCCTAGTTTTAGGCTACTAAATTAGCCTTATTTTTCAAAGGAAGTACTTCCTAGACTTGTTTTTTTTGTCAAAAATCCATACATAGTCTCTAGTTGTGTGTCAAAACACCAAATTCCATCACTTATTCTCAAATTTAGGGCTTCTAGATCGTTGTCTTATCAAACCCTCACCTTTGATGCAAATAACCTAGGGTTTATTAAAACTCACAACTTCAAGACTTTCCCAACTAATCCAATGCATCCAAAACTTTTCTTATACCCTGAAAAAACCCAAAAAACCATCACAAGACTAGTTCTATTAGTATTATATCAAAATCCTACTTTGGTTCCTCATTTTCACATGGAAATTACATTTGCCAGCCCTAGGGCATCATTCCTTTCTTCACAACTCAATTCTCTTCCCCTCTAAAATATGTAAAAATCTATTCTACCATTATAACATGCCTTTCCATTGAGAAACATACTTGACAGTAGGTGGAAAGGCTTATTACATTGTTTAATTTTCAACCGGGCCTTCTCTAGCTGTTACAAACAAATTTCAGAAAATAGAAGAAATCACTCTCAAAATTTATTACTAGACTCTCAAAATTGATGGAAATGAAAGTTAAAAAATTCTAATATGTTCCACAAGATATTTCAAAGCATCTTCAAGTTTGTACGAGCCATATAAAATAGGAAAAGTTCTAAAAACACATAAAAAATGTAGAACGTTGTTTTCTTATTGGAATACTTTAACTCAACAACCAACAACCCATTCTCGAGCCATTTTAGCCCTTTAAATACATTTTCAATTCAAAAGCAACCTCCCAAAATTCCTAAATATTTTTAAACTCCTAAGACTCTTAATATCTCGTCAAACTACATTTTAACAACTTTTGATTGACAACTTTTTTGCATTTAGCAACATTTACAACTTTTTGTGCAACCTTCTACATTTAGACTCTAATGACTCTAAACCACCCAATTACATCACAAATGGTCTTTTGGACCTTATTTAACATAATTAAACTCAAAACACCCCCACTAACCTACTAACCACCTATGAAGCCTTTAGGAGATCAAATCTTTGTTAATAAGGTGTAGGTGCTCCTACACCACCTTGCATTGTTGTGTATCCTAAACAATGTTATCATCATCAATCCATCAATCCGATTAATCAACCTTAGCTTGGTTTTCAAAAAAATCCCAAAATAGAGCACTGATATCATCACACATATTCATATCCAAATCGTCAAAATTAGAAAATCCAAAACATTCAGAAAATCAGAAAAATCCAAAAATCATTCAGAAAATTGGAAAATCCAAAACATTCATAAAATTAGAAAACCCAAAAGCATCCAAATCATATCTGTGAAGTGGTTTTTCCTTATTTCCCTAGCCTTCTAGTTTTCGGCTTCAATTTTTATATTTTGTGGAAGTATTCGAGGTAAGGTAAGGCCAATAAGGAATATGAGCAATGTGCCACGGGGTGGTTGCACGACTTTCCTTTTCATTTTTCTTTTCAGAGGAGCACCCAAGACACGTGTCAGGATGACAAATATTTGCAGCAAAAAGATTCTTCAGAAAGCAAAAGTTTTTGACTGAGCAACGTTTCATCTCTCTACCAAAGGAGGACTATATCTTTTAAAGAAATATCTTTAAAGATTGGCGAAACTTGCTAGTTTCTAGTGACGGAAGCTTCCAGTCAGTGCTTAGTCGGTAAGAAGTAATTGTTGAAATATTATTTTAAATATTTCATTGATTATTGCTCTCTATCTTTAAAATATCTAAAATACATTAATGCAGTAGCTAAAAAGTTAATGCAAAGATCTTTTGCGGCCTAACCAAGGGCTTACAAATCAGATTGCGAGCTATCGGGTATCAACATTTGGCAGCATTTACTTCTGGGCTGAGGCAGTGTTTTTTCTCTAACAACTATATAAGAAAGGCGATGACACCAAAAGAAAAAGGATTTTTCCAGGAGGAATTTTTTTCTTTGTGAAAAGAATGGTTTTCTTTTTTAGTTTTCCTTAAAGTTTTAAGAACTATTTTCAGAAGCATGTTATAGAACTACTTTATTTTGCCAAATAATATCTATTAAGGTTTAAACTATTGTCGGATTGGCATCCGAACTTTGTTTCAAAGTTTAATTTTAATTAAAGCATGAACTATTGAGGGGAATTTATTGAGACTGTGCACGTATGGCCTTTTTCAAGCTTTCTTTATTTATATTATCGTTTTGAATGAAACATTGTGTTTTGCAAGCTATATTCTGGTAGTTTAAATAGTGGATTTCCATGCTTTATGCTTGTGCTGTGGAATAGCAATTTTGGGAGAAATTGGACTATGTCATTGGAATTTTCTGTTTTCCTTGAAGTTGTTACTTTTCTGTGCTATGCTATATTAGGAGACAGAGTTCCTATAATTTCTGAAATATTGTTCTTTTACTTTAAGAAATCTTTATGTTTGATTGGACCTCAATGGACACTGCCTCCAGAAAGATTTGAAAGTCTACACTGTGCTTGAAGTTAGCCTTTGCTGTTTGTTCTCTTTCCAAAAATGAGGGGTTGTGGCATTTTGTGTCCTATATATGAATCATAGGAATAATTTGGTTTTGAAATGTTGTAAAAGCTTTGGCGCATTGCCTTTTATGTTTTATATTTATATTTTTTTTCTCCCTTATCTCAAAACCCCAAAAGAAGAGCCGACTTTCTATACAAAACCTAGAGATATTTAGTGAGACGCAATTTGTCCCCCACTTGTTCAATTTCCCATAAGACTGTTGAAGAGGCCCAAGCTTTGATGATCAACAATTTTTTTTCTAGCACGCTCAATGGGACTGAAGTTTTTCCAAACACCTGATTAGAAGTCAAAAATATTTCTTAAATCAGGCTAAGGAAGGAAACTAGAAATTTCATGCCAAGAGTCCAAATGAGAGCATCCTCAAGAGGACATTTCCAGTACTCTCAGTTACCTGCCTTAAATCCTAGAAGGAGAAGAACTATAGGTTTTGTATCACTTGTAAGGAGCAATAGAGCAAGAAGTCAGAGCCTATTATCTAGAGCCTTATCCACTCCACCCAGAGACTTAAATTTCCAAATAAGATTTCCTGTATATCCAATTCATAGGAATCTTTTCTTCATGGCTCAAGTACTACCTCCCGCTCCTAGAAATTTTGTAACATGGGACAGTGGTAGTCCACTTCAACCACCCGCACCCCCAGATGTATGGCCTTCCATACCTGCTAATGCCCTCAAGGCTATTCCAAAGTTTTTTGGAGAAGAATTTAAGACCCCTTTTGAAAACCTTCAGGATATAGCAGAGGTATGCAGAGTGCATAACATAGCGGAGGAAAATGTTTCTCTGAGGCTGTTAGCCACATCTTTTAAAGTAAAGGCCCAAGATTGGTATTGATATTTGGTCTCAGGTTCTATCATCTCATGGGAATAGCTTGAAGGATGCTTGTTCAAATGTTTTTCAGAAAAAGGGGACCACTCCTCACTATTACATTAGTTAATTACCATTAAAAGGGCTCCCAGAGAAGCCATGAGCAACTTCAACACCAGGTTTGATAAAACTTGGTAGAGGATTCCCTTGACTGCTCGCCCACTAGGTGTGACGATGTTCATATTTTATCTAAAGGCTATCAATCTAGGCATTGCCATTATGATAACTTCCATGGGCAGAGAAATCCTTCCTGATGCTTATGAGTTGGCGGTGCGAGTGAAAAATAGTTTGATTGATGCTGGGAAGCTCCTGCCTTGACCTCCTATGCCTATGTTTATGGAACCCTCCGGAATGATACAAGAAGGAGCCTATTCAAATACACTCGCTATACAAAGCAACACTTTGGATATGCCCTAGTCTATGTATGTGTATCCTTTTGCACAAAGCAACATGTTGGGCTCAAGTTCAGTCACGACTGACATTAATGACATGAAAATCCTCTTGAGGACTCTTGTTCATGAATTGGTCATTCTTAAACGGCAGTAGGAAATGCCAACGAAGGTGAACACTCAGAATTATAGTGGAATCAAGCTCCCTTATCAACAAAATTCATACCAAGGTCTTTCCTGGGGAGGAAGCCAACAAATGACATTTGCAAACCAGATAGTTTTGGTCACCATGCCACTTAAAATGGTAAAAGGTAGTCAAAGAAAAGAAATGATCCCAGGCTAGAATAATTTGGAGGAAGAGGATGAAGCATGGTGCCTCACTTGTTGTGATGATCATTTCCCGTAGAATTTCCTGAAGGAAAATATGCGAAAGTTGATGGTGAAACAAAGAAGCAAAGGCCCACCCCTGGATATGGATGAGTGCGGGTCATCCGAAATGGAGAATGATCATTTCCAAGCATAATTGCAAGGGATGCCCTTGAAACAACAAGTTAACATAGCACCCAATCAGGCATTGTTCTCGTGGTTGGAGGGAGAAGATGCAGTATATGCAAATGAAGCTCAAACAACTAGCGTTCTATCAGTGTGGTCCGATTACAACATGAGATCTAAAATAAGGCTCACAAGGGAATATGTGCAAAAAGATCCACCATGTCTACAACCATGACAACTGTTCCCCCCAGAGAGGTAGGCTTCACCACCCATCGTTCGACCTTGTTTGCAGCTACACAATATGCCACCAACAGAAAAAGAGGTGAATAAAGTACTAGGCCCAATCATGATAGAACATTCTCTCCCAAAAAAAAAGAGATATCACTGTTTAAGAAAAAGGTCCAAGCATTTGGGATGCTTAACATAGTGGAGCAATTGAAGAAGGCACTTGCCAATGTGTCATTATGAGACGTCATATCAATTCCAAAACAAAAAACCTTGCTGCAGGAAGCATTAAAGGTGGAAGGGCAAAGTTTGCAGGCAAGCACGGCTCAGTCGAACAATCAGAGTGGAAATAATGAATCCGTGCTTCCCCTTAGACTCTGAAAGCAACAAATTATACAAATAATGTGAGCAACATTAAAGAAAAAGAGGTAAGCAAGACCAAACCCACACCTTTCTTTTTAACACTTATAGTAGGAGACCAATTGTTGCACAATAATATGATTGATTCGAGGGCAAGCACGACTGTCATGCCAAAACAAGTGGTTGATGCTTTAAAACTTAAGTATGAACCCCTTGAAAGGGGAATTATGCAGCTAGACAGAAAAAGGGTCCCGACCATTGGTTGGATAAGAGACCTACCTCTGACCCTTTTCTCTTGCCCAAGCTAAATAGTCACTCAAGAAGTGGTAGTAATAGATATCCCACCGGTTTTTGGGATGTGTCTATCAAGAGATTTCATTACCGAACTAGGTGGGTATCTGGCACTTGATTGGTCCCACTTGATTTTAAGGACTAAGAAAGGAGCAAAGATGAAGATTCTTTTGGAGCCGTTGCATCCCAAACATATTTTAGACAATGCATTCCTATGTTTTGAAGCCGCACATACCGCTATATCTCAATAGGAGAAATATTGTGTTGAAATGCTAGACGATGAAGAGGATACACGTGAGAAAACTCCTGAAGAAGTGTTGCTTAACCAATTCATTGATTCTGATCCATTCGACAACTTCCATGCAACTGGGCTCAACACTTAATGTAATTTTTGATGACAATCAAACTTCTCTAAAACTAGTAAAGGATGAAGAGAAATATGATGACTCATTTGATAATTGGCTATGGACTCTTTTTTTTTTTACGGCACCAAGTGCAAGGCTAGCATTGGTGCAGGTGTCCATTTGCTCTCTCCAATGGGATTCGAGACACTCAGAGCTTACCATTTCATGTTCTCATGTTCGAATAATGATGCCGAATATGAGGCCTTAGTTCACATCCTAAATCTTGCACAAAGAATGGGTATAATGAGAATACAAGTCTTCAAATATTTAGAGTTGGTGGTGAGCTAGGTTCGTGGTCAAGCACCAACAAAGAATACTCGAATGAGGTCATACAAACACTAAGTCTGGGACTTGATTGAGAGTTTTGAAGCCTTCAACATACACGTTATTCCCTGATCACAGAACAACATAGTTGATCAAATGGTATCAGTCGGGTTGCAATTTGAACCAATTTCCAACTCAACTAGGAAAAACACAGTTTAGGTCATTGTCTGACCTTGAATTCCAGAAAATGACAAGAATTGGTAGGTTTTCCATGACGATGCTTAGATAGCTACCTTCATGAAAAAGGGGGGAATGATTCCTGACACTCCAACCTTAGGAACATAATTATCTGATGGGTAGGTCATCTAATTAAAAGGGAATAAGCTTCTAAGAGGATTAGTTTTCCTCGAGAATATTTTTGATTGTGAAGATGCAAGAAATGGAAAATGAAGGTTCATGGCAGACGAGAGAGATTGTGAAGAACTTGATGTTGGGAGTGGCTGAAAGTTGAAAGTCGGAAAAGAGGTTCTGACTACAGATAAAGAAAGACTAAGGGATCTATGTTATGAATATGATGGAGTTATGGCCTAGAATTATGATGACCTTAGAGGTTACAACCTTGGTATAATTCAACATACCATAGACTTGGAGGACAGGTCTAAACCTATCCAACATAAGCAAAGGCCTGTCAACCCAAAGGTTGAAGCATTAATGGCACAAGAGCTTACCAAGTTGGTCTAGTCTAAGATAATATATCTAATCAAACATTCCACTTGGGTGTCAAACCTGGTACCTGTTCAAAAGAAGAACAGTGATATCAAACTCTGTGTCAATTTCTGAGATCTAAATAAAGCATCACTTAAGGACCATTACCCCTTGCTTTCAATGGAGAAAATTTAATAGATAGTAGCTGGTCTGAAATGTTCTCACTACTCGATGGTTTTTCGGGGTATAACCAGGTATATGTGAAGGAGAGCGACCAACACAAAACAAAATTTACCACTAAGTGGGGGGCGTTTGCATATGCTAAGATGCCATTTGGCTTGTCAAATATTGGTGTGACCTTTCAGCGAGCAATGGATATCGCCTTCAAAGGTTTAATTAACTTGGTCATTCTGATATATCTAGATGACTTAACAGTATTTTAAAAATCAAAAGATAATCACTTTAACCATCTAGAAAAGGTTTTCTAGAAATGTTAGCAGTTTGAGATTTCTCCGAATCCCAAAAAAATGTGTTTTTGGAGTACCTCAAGGTGAGCTACTTGGCTTTATAGTCTCACAGGAGGGGATATCAATAGATCCTGAAAGGGTTAGGTCCATAATAGAATTACCTCTACCAGTGAACCAAAAGGGACTCCAGTCGTTCTTGGGGAAGATCAATTTCATTAGCAGGTTCATTTATGACTTTTCTGGTATTGTGAGGCCTATTTCACTAATTCTTACAAAGAATCTACCATTCAAGTGGACCTTAGAAGGGAAAGAGGCCTTTGAGAAAATAAAGATAGCAATTTCTGTTGCTCCAGTCTTAGCTAATCCAAATTTTCCCAACGATTTTCTACTCTATGTGTATAGTGGTCAGGATAGCATAACTTTGGTACTTACTCAAAAGGGTGATCAAAATGAAGGAGAACACCCCATCGCATTCTATTCTAGAACTTTGAAAGGGTATGGAATGAGGTACAACTTTTTGGAAAAACAAGCTTTTTCCATTGTTAAAAGTTTGTAGAAATTCTGACACTTGGTGTTGGCTAATAAAATCACTATCCTCGTAGCACATCCTAGTGTGTGGGAGTATATCACTGAGGGAAAGATCATCGAAAAAAGAGCAAACTGGATCACTAAGATCTTAGAGTATGATGTAGATATCCAACCAACTAAGCTAGTCTGGGGAAGAGGTTTGTGTGAATATATCGTACATGAATTGAATCCTGCGCTCGAAAGGGAGGTTGATCGAGTATATTCGAATCAATTTGAGTCTAACGAATCTTGGGTTGCTGATCAAACATGACACATGCAAAAAGGATATTACCTAACTAGTTTGGAATCTAATAAAGGAGGTACTACTATCTGCAAGGCGTAAGGTATGCACTAATTGATGATGTACTTTTTAAAATGAATTATGATGGTGTGCTACTTTGGTACCTTGACACCCTACAAGCAAAGAGGGTTCTTAACAAATTTCACCATAGTCCTGAAGGTGGTCATTTTTTTGCCAAGACTACTGGTTTAAAAATAATGAGGGCAAGATATTATTGGCCCTCTATGTTCACTGAAGCACATCATCTAGTACATAGGTGTACTCAGTTCCAATTTTTTATTGGAAAAAGGAGGAATGCCGCTCAACCCTTGAGTACAATTGTGACTGAGGAACCCTTTGCCCAGTGGGCTTTGGATTTTATCAGTATGATAAATCCTATTTCCAGTGCCAGACATAAGTGGGTCCTCATGGCGATTGATTACTTCACAAGGTGGGTAGAGGTCGTAGCCCTAAAGAATGCGATAGAAGGAGAAATTCTTAATTTTCTCAAAGAACTGGTGACCAAATTTGGGCAGCCAAAAACCATCATATCTGAAAAACGCCTAAGCTTTTGTTGGGTCAGGGATGGTAGAATTTGCTATCTGGCATGGAATTTTTCTTAAAACTTCATCAAATTACTATCCACAAGGGAACGGGCTAGCAGAGTCCACCAACAAAAACCTAATTAGATTAATTAAATGCATCAGGTTAGAACAACAAAGAGACTAGCACAAGCATCTATGAGCGACTTTGTGGGCTGACCAAATTACCCCCAAGTAGATTTTGAAGACTTCATCTTATGAGTTGGTATACAGAAAAGAGGTGGTAATGCCCATTTCTATAGAAATCCCTACTCTACAACTATTGAAGGCTGTAGAAGTTGAAGAAAATGGAGAAATGGAAGTGCAACTAGTAGAAATCAAATTGGAAGAAGACAGAGAAAAGGCCCATGGAGCCATGATCAACTGTCAATAGATGGTCAAGCGATGGTTTGAGAAAAATGCCTCTAGTCCAAAATTTAGGGAAGGGAGCTTAGTGCTAAAATATGATGAACGTACTACAAAACCAGGACAACACACAAAATTTGAAGCACTATGGTAGGGACCCTTCTGAATCAGTGCATGTAAAGAAAATAATGCATATGAACTTGAAGATTTGGAAGGAAATGCTTTAGGTATATCGGTGAATAGTATTTATCTGAAGATTGTCCATTAAAATGCACAAGTTCTTTGAAAACTTTAAGCAGTTATATATCATATGTAAAGTTTTGTAATTATTTCAAAGTTTTAGAATAAAACCTAAAGAGGGACACTAAGAAATAAGTAACTTGTATTATATTTATTGGGAGTTCTACATATATGCAAAGCCCAAGGCTCAGATTCAAACATGAGACTCTTGAGCGAGTCCAAAAGGGTTTACAAAGCAAAAGATAAAGAAGGAGTAATGCACAAAAATAGTCTAGAGGTGACCTCGGTGGTCACCCAGGAATGATAGAAGACTCACTATCGAGCTTTCTTTCTCTTCTTCTCTCTATCTGGTTGCAAAAGGAGGGCCGAAGAACATGACAGACACAAACACGGGCCCAAATCCTACTCATTACTACTTTGCACTAGGAAGTTGAAGTGTTTCCTCCAAGCTAGTCCTATAACTCACTCCACACCATACTCACAAAGCAAGAAAATGGCCACTGGCTATGAAGAATGTTGATGTGTTGCAACGTCCATGGTGCAGAAGTCAGAAAGAAAGGGTAGCCAAGGTATGTCTATACCGAAGTCCACATGCCTTTGATGGTCCATGGCACTCAAGATACCAATGCTAGGGATGGCTACTTGCACTATTTTTACAAGCCCTTCCATTAGTGAGGTGTCAAACATCTCTCGATATAGCTCAATTATCATAGGTTTGGACATGTTCAGGTCCAATAGTGAGGCCACAGAGCAAGAAAACACATTGCAGTTGTTCTGAAGCTGGTTCTCATAAGAAATGAAGTTAGTACCCACCACCCATTTGAATGTAGTCATGATAAGTGGTTCACATTTCTTGACCAACTATTTGATTCAATCACTAGTAATTTGTCCCACAAAGTTGTATTGTGGCCTCCATGGAAGTAGCCGAACAGGGGTCCCCAAGCCAACAAACATTCTGGTAAATTGACAAATTCTAGCAGAAGGGAAAGAAAGTAGACGGAAGGACAACTAAGTTAGAGAGCTTTATTTTTGAATGAATGTTGCAAAAGGTGGCATGACTATATATAGAAAAGGTCGACCAACAAAATTGATCAATTGAATATCTATTTTTGGCCAGACAATAATGGGAAAATTTGAGGCAGAATAGATCAAGGTAGATAAATCATACGAAGGATCCCATAGAATGTCTTAAGAAATAAATTGGGGCATTGGGAGTAAATGCTCTAGCACGCCGATTATTGACATGTGTCCATCGCCATCATCAATGCCAACTATCCCATTAATGAGAAAAGATGGGGTTAATGCACTTTAAAAGAAAAATCTCTGGCAGATTAATGGTTACATTTTTAAAGGGTACTTTGCACCACTTCAACACATTTGGTGTGGCAGAAAGCACGCTTCTCAAGGAAATATTTCTTTTTAATTAAGAGGTGGTGAAAGGAATGTACTAATTCCATCCCCACAATATTTTTGGCATTCCCAAGGGATACAAATCTTTAGTCCACACGTATCATCCCAGTGGCATCATTTAATAACCCAACAGTAATAGCGTAGCCTTGAATGCATGTACCAGAAAGATCATTGATTATGCTCAAAAGTATATTTTTCTTTTGAGGGAAAAGGTTACTGACTGCTATCCCTAAGAGGTTCTTTGCAACTTTTGATATAGTCATGGCAAAACCCTCAACTTCTGGAAGACAAACCACAGTTTCAAGCCAACGACCTGGTTATGCCAATATTTTTGGGCGGAAGTCTTTTGTCAATGCCCTAACTATAGAGGAATGACCTTTTGAGTACTACAAGAAGCTACCTGTGGATAAGCCTGTGAAAAGAGAAGCAGTACAAGATATCACTGATAATGTTTTTGATCCCAAGCTATCGGTCAACCCTAAAAACCTCAGGGAAGGTGCATTTCAAAGGAAGGAAAAGTATGGGACACCAGAGAGCTTTGTGCTTTGGTTATGGGATTGCGGCTTGCCCCAATTCATGTTGCCCACTATACATCCATGCCCTGAATTGGTTGATGCATGTGCCATGAAACTTGATGAGGTAACAAGGGTTATCCAAAGCAGTAGGATTAGGGTTACCATTTCTACTCAAGCCATACATGATATGCTATGTATCCCTACGACCTAAGATTCAAAGCTATTCAATGAAGAAAAGATGGATCTTTTTGGGGAAGAAAAGGCTAGAAGAAAAAACTTTTATGAAGAAGAAACAAGGGAATGAATGGATAGGGGCCATGTTCCTTTTCCTCTATCAAATGATATTTTCAAGAGGGACACTCAAGCAGTATTTTCGATGCTAGCTTGGGTATTTGGTCTTGACAACGATGCCCAGGTTCTTCCTTTTCAGTTCGGCCTGGTTTTTGAGCTAAAGAGAGAAAAGATCTAGAGGCATTATGATATTTCCATGGTGATAGCTGGGAACATGTTGGACCAACTAAAAAATTATGGGATTGATTCTAAGTTCAAGTACCCTTCCTTCTTGTACCATTTGATTTTGCATCAAAATTTTGAATATTTTGGGAAAAATGTGCTAGTGTCTAGGCTAGATGAAAGGAATTGTCTTCAACCAGTTTCTGTATGGACCCATCTGCTTTCTAAAATAGGGGATTATTATGGGTTTGTAGATTAATTTTTGAGGCCCATACTCCAAGAATTGTTACTCCATCCTATGAGGCGTTTATCTCTTAAGGTTTTACAATGGATAAGGATCTTGCAAAACCCAGTAGACTACTTCTTGGGTGCGGATTTCACATTTATTAGATTTCATGGTTTTCCCAATGAGTCTTTTTGACTCCCTAGGTTTGTAACATAAAGATTTTTCACACTAGAAGCATGCCTACAGTTGACCGTTGTTGAAAAAATCTATGGTGCGGGGAGAAACAAGACGAGGTTATATTCACTTCCTCTCAATATTGCTAACATTTAGGTATCACTTACAAAGGATTTTATGAAGAGGAACTCAAGAATCTATTGGCGACTTTGGGCCTAGTCATTATTTGTGATAAGTGGGACTATAATGCAAGGGGAATTTATAGCATGAAGCATGAGGAGCGGGAATACTTCGAAAGGAGGAAGAACGCGACTCAGGAAAGTGCGCAAGTATATATTGACTTGAAATATATTCCTTTCAAGCAACCAGAACGACTAAGTTTCTATATGCCAAAGGTCTAGTATGATAGGAACCTCCCAATAAATAAATCCATCAACACATAGCTAAAGAAGAGGGGATGGTCGAAAAGGAAGAAGGCATATTTCTGGAGGTTCCACCAAGAGTTGCGTTGTCCCAACCTTCTTGTCGGATAGTTCCCACAAGATGAAGAATTTGAGTATTTCTATGATAAAGAGGCCAGCTCCAACAACAGTAATCTAGAAACCAACCATGAAATCAATGCATAACAAGTTGCGTGACAAAACCACCAACCTTGAGAATCTGTTAGTCGAAAAGATTTGAGGCAAAAGGATTCGTGGGCTTTGTCTGCCTCTAGTGCCTGGAGTAAAGGAAAGAAACCTCGATGGTCCACAAGAGCGTCATCCGTTGCAGTCGCTGAGGGTCAATTTTTAGAGGGATTGGTGATTAGAAGAACAAAGCATGTCAACTTTGGTCAGGAGAAAAGAAGGCAGCTTGAAGGGCTAGACATATCCGAAATGCTGGCCCGAGGAGAAGAAGTGGAGTCTGCTTTCCAAGATGTACCGACCACCATGGTTTAGATAAGTTTTACTCCTCCTTCTCTTCCCATTTCTACATATTTGATTACCCCCTCTCCTCCTCCTTTGGGAAGGAATTCTCCATCCATAGACCCTGATTTAATAATCCTAAATGCAACTTTCCTTGTTCGGAGTGAAATTCCTAAAATTACCCCGCACTTCGAATGAGCAACATCTGTTTTAGCCCTTGCTGACTCTTTATTCGCCCTATCAAGGGCCCCTTTTGAAAGAGATGAAGCATCAGTATTAATGCCCACTCCTAATTTGACAACTTCCAAACAAACACCTTTCCACCTGCCAATGTCTTTGTTACCTCTATCAGCAAATCCCCTACTTAGTCTCAGTTGGGTGTACCACCCTTTTCCATGATAACGCTCCCTTTCACCTCTCTCCATACCCATACATCTAAAGTATCCCCTTATGTTACCTTTTTTAGTTTCCCTCTTGGTGCCCCTATTGCAGTACAAAACATTGATGTTCCTCAAACTCTCCAAGATCATTTCAATGCAACAAAGATGGCCTGACGAAATGCTAAATAGAGGCGGCTTATGAAATATGTTGAGTTACTAATTGCTAAGAAGATCGAGGATTGTTACAATGAGGAGCAAAATTCTCTTTTGATCAGTACCATGACTCCACTCATGGCTAAGCCTGAAGGGCATATGCAGCTGAGGATTATGACATCTGTACAATAGGCCTAGATCTAACCGCAACACGTCCACGCAACAAGGTGGTCTTAGCTAAGATCACCCAGTAGGTGGTATACTCAGACTATGAAAAGATGGGTAGAAAGTTAAAAAATCATGAGATGGAGTTGGTGAATGTAAGGGAAACAATGGAGGACTTCAAACTGAGCTTAAAGCTAAGGATGTTGAGTTGGCTCGCATAATGCAGGTTCAAAGTAAGCAAGGGGAAGACTCAAGATTGCTTGGAGAAGCGCAAAGCCAGTAGGTTCAGATGCATGCCAAATTGAAAGGATAAAAGATGATCTCTCCATCCAACATCAGACCAACAGAGGGTACAAAAGTACTCAGGAAAATTTACAGAATGAGCTAGGTAATGTACAATCTCAATTTTTTGATGCTATTCAAAAGGCACAGGCGGACATAGAAAAATTGAAGCTAGAAAAACAAGAAGCTGTGTTTGCATTACAAACCCGTGATTTAGAGAGACAAAGAGTAAGCTTCAAACTGGTGGACGCTCTCAAGGAAAAGGGTCGAATAAAGGAAAATACAAAGACTAAGGAGACTCAGCTCAATCAAGAGTTGGCTGCAGCTGGAGAGATCGGGTCTCTCTCGTTGTTGAAAAGACTAGTATCTTCACATTGGGAGTGGATTGCAATTGTAGTTCTAGTTCTTAGGCTTGTTTTTCAATTTTTGAAGGATTTCTAGGAAATAAATGAGAAAATTGGCTCAACGATTGATCATGTTTTGCAGAAATGTGACTCTGGAGTGGTGGAGTCACAAAGTTTTATTTTTAGACTTTGTGTGGCCTCCGACGAAGTTTTAAAGGATGCTGGAATTATTGACCAAAGTACCACCTATGTCAAAGCCAGTGAAATCGTCAACTCCCAGAAGATTGCTAAGAAGTGTAAAGATTGCCAGATACTGCTGGAAAGGAGAGTTGAAGAGATTAAAAAGGACTTTAATGTTTTGATCAACTATGAATTACCTCCCCTATTTTCCCTAGAAGGAAATGTGCAGACTGTGGAGCACGTTACAGAGGCTATCAAATATAAAGACCAGACTGCTACTGAGCTTCCGAGTTTGAGTACAGTGTGCACGACTGATGAGGTTGAGCATCAGATTTTCTGCCTCTCACCTTTATCATTACCTTGGAGTAATTACTTTCAGATGGGAGGGTCATGTCTTTCAAAGAAGTTTTCCAGCTTGATCAAGCCTACGGGCTCATCTGTAGTATGTCCTTACCCATTGAGGAAGAATGGAAGGTGTAGCATTCCTCCTTCAAACTTCAGGAATTTCCATAGAGTTGGCAATGTGCCATGGGGTGGCTGCATGAATTTCCTTTATCATTTTTCTTTTTGTTAGGACAAAGAAGATTTGTTGCAAAAACATTCTTCAGAAAGCATAAGTTTCTGACTAAGTGATGTGTCATCTCTCTACCAAAGGAGGACTATATCTTTTAAAGAAATATCTTTAAAGATTGACGAAACTTGCTAGTTTCTCTTTGCTTATTTCTCGAGACAGAAGCTTCCAGTCAGTGTTTCAAGATGATGTGATTAGTCGGTAAGAAGTAATTGCTGAAATATTATTTTTAAGATTTGATCGAGTATTGCTCTCTATCTTTAAAATATCTAAAACACATTAATGCAGTAGCTAAAAAGTTAATGCAAAGATCTTTTGCGGCCTAACCAAGGGCTTACAAATCAGATTGCGAGCTATCAGGTATCAACATTTGATAGCATTTACTTTTGGGTTGAGCCAATGTTTTTAACCTAACAGCTATATAAGAAAGGCAACGACACCAAAAGAAAAAAGGATTTTTCCAGGAGGAATTGTTTTCTTTGTGAAAAGAATTGTTTTCTTTTTTAGTTTTCCTTAAAGTTTTAAGAACTATTTTCAGAAGCAAGTTATAGAACTACTTTATTTTGCCAAATTATATCTATTAAGGTTTAAACTATTGTCGGATTGGCATCTGACCTTTGTTTCAAAGTTGAGTTTTAATTAAAGCACAGACTATTGAGGGGAATTTATTGAGACTGTGCATGTATGGCCTTTTTCAAGCTTTCTTTATTTATATGATAGTTTTGAATGAAACAATGTGTCTTGCAAGCTATATTTTGGTAGTTTAAATAGTGGATTTATATGATTTATGCTTGTGCTGTGGAATAACAATTTTGGGAGAAATCAGACTATGTCATTTGAATTTTCTATTTTCCTTGAAGTCGTTACTTTTCTCTGCTATGTTGTATTAGGAGACAAAGTTCTTATAATTTCTGAAATATTGTTCTTTTACTTTAAGAAATCTTTATGTTTGGTCAAACCTTAATGAACACTACCTGCAGAAAGATTTGAAAGTCTGCACTATGCTTGAAGTTAGCCTTTGCTATTCGTTCTGTTTCCAACAATGACGGGTTGTGGTGTTCTGTGTCCTTTATATCAATCATAGGAATAATTTGGGTTTGAAATGTTCTAAAAGCTTTGGCACATTGCCTTTTATGTTTTATATTTATATTTCTTTTTTCTTCCTTATCTCAAAACCCCAAAAGAAGAGCCAAATTTCTATAAAAAACCTAGAGGTATTCAGTGAGACACAATTTGTTCCCCACTCGCTGAATTTCCCATAAGACTATCGGAGAGGCACAAGCTTTGATGATCAACAATATCAAAATCCAAAAACAAGTCAACAGGTCAAAAAATGTCAAAAAACATGGTTATCTGAACTACATTGTCTCTGAGCTTAAACGTAGGAAAGGCTAATCTTTTATTAGCCCCCGAGACACAAAAACAAAAAAAACATTTAAATAACCCGAACACCCAAAAAAAATCCTCACAACATTTCAAAAACATAAAAAACATCCAAATATTTGAAAAAAATCCATCTGTCTTGTTTCGCTTCACCCGTGATAATCAATCATCCATAATAAATCAATCATCATCTCCACCCTTTGGAAAAACAAACAGAAACAACCACAACAATCAACAAAATAAAACTTGAAAGGTAAAATCAAAATCGAAACAACAAACTTTTAAATGTAAAATCAAACTCCTGATCTTTTTAGCAAACGTGTCAATTGACCTTATATCAATAGCCTTTCAAACAACCTATTGACTTGTCACCATCCACTAACATGTCCTAGGATGCATCATTCCTACAATGGGCATTATCTTTTTCAATCACTTTGGATTCTTATCCTCAAAACACATCCCTTTGGCTATAGGTATGAGGAACATTGACTTGTTTGTTTACTTGATCTTTTCTTTTGATTTATCTTATTGCACTTGTTCCAAGGACCTCTTGATGATATCTATCAAAATTATTTAGAGAGAAAGGAATGGGGCATTGATCATTATGTTTTGTTTGCTATGCTTGTTGGATTTTCTTGTAATATAACCTTGTCGAATACTTGCTTTGTTAGGTATGTATGGAGGGTGTTTTGAATAGCTTGTTGACTATTACATTGGAAGGTTATGCCTTTCCGTATTTTGGTCCAAGATGTTTGAAATATCTAAGTACATCCTAGTGAGGTTTTCGTATGTCAAGTGTGAACAAGAATACTCCTATCTGTTTGTCGAGTCAAATTCCATCACACTAGATACCCTGCCATCCTATTTATCTATACCTTGATGCATTGTATCTATGTGTTATATCAAACATAAGGAAAGTTGTCCCTTTCATGTCCCAATCCATGATAAGAAAATCATCATCACTCATCATTAATCTAATAAAGTCTTAATGCTTCATAGACTTGTTGGACTCCTGCATCTTCTAGGAATCAAGGGTTAATCCATCCATCTTATTCTTCTATCTTTACTAACATTTCTATCCAAATTTGTGTGATATCTCAAAATATACATGAGGCTACCCATGGCTGATAACTATCTATACATCATCAAAATTGTCTATGTCAAATATATGATCTTTCTAAAGAATTATATTTTTTCCTCTGATAAGTAGAACCACTCCTCTCACATTTTATCGCGATCTCGATCGAAAAATTAACATGTCCACTTGATCTCTTTAGGGGGTAGTGTACCAGCATACTTTCCACTGGGGCAACAATGGGGCATCGAAAAAAATCAATTTTTTTTTGAATTTTGATCTCAACAAGGTTATTATTTGAACCAACACAACACACATTGCTTCAAAGAGGGGCAAAATGTAGATGCTAAAATTATCTTGATTGATATCATGCATTCGATCTTGATTAACTAACACAGATTCTTCCTTTATCACGTCCACACTAACCAATTAATTGAATAATCTTTATTTAATTAATTCCTCCTAAAAATTAGATAATACACGTTATTAGGTTATTTCATCATATTGTTCCTTTAATTAAATAAATCAAATTTATTTAATTAAATCTTAATGTTCTTCATTTGATTAAATAAATTAAGTTTATTTAATTAAATCCTAATGTTCTTCATTTGATTAAATAAGTTAAGTTTATTTAATTAAATCCTAATGTTCTTCATTTGATTAAAGAAATCAACTTTATTTAATGTTCTTCATTTAATTGAATAAATGAAATTTATTTAATTAAATTACTAATCTCCCAACTATCCTCTCATTTGATTTAAATAAATCTAAATATATAAATCAAATATCAAATCAACTAATTCCATCTAAGTTAATTAATCACAAATTAGTTAACTCCTAAATCCTCCATTCCTCTAGCTTTTGCAAGTTGCACATGTAAATCAATTTATTTGATTTATTAATTCCTCCTATTTTCATTCAAATATGGCATATCCTTGGAATATTCCACCTTTTTGAATTCTCCCTCCCAAAAGTACTTTTGTTGTCCAACTTGGCATTAAAAGCTCTTACATGTCCTCTCCTTGAGCCAACTTGGTATTAATTCCTCTTACATCCCCTCTTGCACAAGTCACTTCTTCAAATTCAAAATCCACCTACATGCATTTAACATGCACATTGTTCAAAATGTGATCCACTCTCCTTCATTAGCATGTTGACAAGTGGCACAATACCATTGGTCCCCTCTTTAATCCCACATTCATCCTATTCTTCATTCTTCAAACCTTCTCCATTATAAATAGAGGCCTTCTCTATTGACTTGGGATCCACAATCATAAAAAACTTCAAGCAAGGTTATTATCCACAAGTTTATGCAAGTTCATTCACATTTTCATCCAGTTCATCATAGAATTCATCATCCATAGCTAGGCTATTGGCATTTTTCATCAAGAATCAATCAATCATCATCAAGCTTATCAAGGAATTGGGAAAGGGATTCTTTCCACATCAAAGAAGCACCAATTCCCCTATGGGATGCTGGTTTGAGCATTTGAATGTGATTTCATTAGCTTTTATTTGATATTTTATGTTGTTTTCTTGTTCTTATGCTTGAATGAATTACATAGGGAATGTTTGGTTTAAACTTGTTTGAGGACTAATGTTTGTTTGTTTGTCCATGTTTGAACAGGTCTAGGCTGAAGCGTTCACATTTTGGTGCCCACCGCAGGGCCTAGCCCTATTTTTTATATTTTTCTTGCAAGTTTCATCAATAGGTCCATTCATGAATTCCGATGTAGCACATCGACTATCTATTTTAGCGCGTTGGTGGTGACTTTTGGCGTATCAAGGCCCTATTATAGCTAATAGACAACCCAAACCAGTGCATTTACCTCCTGTTTCAACGCATATACATGATATTTTAGCACATATGCTCTCTGTTTTAGCGCATATGCTCTTTGTTTTTTTTTTCTTTTATAGTCAATCTTAAAATGGCCATATCTTGGTCATATGGAGGTCTTTTTTGAAGCTTTTTTTTGGAAATGGGGTAGAATTTCATAAGCTATGTAATGGTTTAGGTGTTTCTTAACTTTGATAGAGTTAAAATTTTCAAATTTTCACCTAATATTGAATCACAATGAAACTTGGTCTAAGTTTTAGGGTTTCTATGCTTAATCATTTATCTAACCCTCATATCTTCTTGTTTGATTTCATCTAAAATTTGGAGCTTGGATTACAGGTTTTAAATGATCATGGAGCATGGAAGTGAAAGAAAAAGCATTTGATACTCATTGTAATAGTGTTTTTAAACACTCATGGGAAAATAACCTATCATATATTTTCCTTTCATGCTTTAGGACCAACTATAATTATTTTGGGCATAAAACTAACCATCTACACAAGCTTTGTCAAAGTTGGTTAAAAAGAATAGTCAAAACTCACTAGTTTTTGGATTTGATTAAAATTGAATAATCAAATCCACACTCAAGTTTGGTGCTTTAAAAAGAACTCACTATTGTCTTCAAGGATTTAAAACGAACTTGTTTCTATCTTGTTTTGTAGTCTTCTTTACAAACTAATATCATCCAAATGCGTATGCACTTCTCTCATGCTTCACAGTGATCTTAAGAATCAAAATCATTTTGGTGATATTAGGTTGTCTAAAAGATTTCCTCCACATTTCAAAATTGGGTTTTTAAAATTGAACAAAAGCTTTCTAGTGTGAGAAAAGGCATTGTGTGTGTTCTCTCTTTATTCATGCAAACAAAGATTGATAAAACTACGAATGTGATTACTTACTATTGTTCACCTTTATAGGGTCTTCCTTGGTGGGAAAAAGTACTCACCCCAAGGGAACAACCCAAGCGGTAATGAGCATAAGCCATGCTCTTCCAAATCACTATATAAATTTGTGGTTACGATGAAAATCATAAACAATGGGAAGCGGTGCATGATAACTCTCCCCTAGTGTCTTTATGATGCATAAAGCCCTTTTTCTAAGGGTTGGGAGATATCTCATAAGGAGTTTATCATTTCACCCCCTAAACTAGATTCCCTTACTATGAATCTTTGTTTGGAATCCAAAATCCCAAAATTTTTTGGCGTCAGGAGGTTGGACCTCCAGAGCCGTCCCACATATTTGGGATTCTTTGTAGAGATGAAAAGATCATCATGGGAGATTCATGAGAACTAAAGCTTGGCTGACTCATAGAAGTGAGTATTGTGGAGGGGAGCCAGTGTGGTCAAGCTTCTAGTCATCCGCTCTGAATAAGCATAGTTGGATTTATGCAAGTGGGAATTCAACAAATATTTTCTTTTCCATCCTAGGATTGTACAATCTTTGACTTAGTTAAACACATTGCTTGGATCCAAAATATTGAAAACAAACATTCAACAAGGACATCAAATTTCAAACCTTTAGAGGGAGTAAATACCTTTGAAAAATCCAAGTGCTACTGCTTGTCCCTAGGGATTTCATCCTTAGAGGCTTCTAAGTATTTGGATTTATATCTCAATTTTCTCTCACTAAATTCAACACTAGGGAACTATTGCTTTGATTCTCTTGATTTCTACATAATGGACTTTGTGGGATGAAAAGGAGTTGAGACATAGACATTTAGTTTGAAAAGCTAAGCAAGAAGTGTGGATGTGGTAAAAGCAATTCATTAACTAAGATTACATCAATTGAACCCCACACATGTGCTTGTTATCTTTTGTCTTATGGTTTTCCATGCAAACATTGGTCCTTTCATTTGAACTACTCTTAGGGAAAAGCATGTTCTTCACTATCTTGGTCTTGAAAACATGGTCCTTCTTAGGTTCATTTAGGATCAAAATCAAACACTTCATTCATCCCAAACATTTATCATCTCCATCCCACAAACAACTTTAGAGCTTTGGAAACATCATTATCTAGACTTGGGTACATCCTTAAACCAAATCAAAATCATCTATTTAGTTAGGTGTGTGTGGATGAATCCTTCCTCACACACTTAGTTAAATTATTGCCCTTTTGAACGAGTTCATCCTAAGATAACATCCATCATCTTGGGATCTACAAGTTCGTTATCCAATCAAACCAATCAAAATCAAATCCTAAACTCTAGCATTGATCCAAAGCTCCTAAAAGTTCAACACCCATATCATTCACCCCTTTCATCTTTCATCTCATCATTCGTCCTAAATTCCTTAGAGGTCAACAAGGTCAAAAAACAAGAACATGGAATATAAACTTGCTCCATACATCATGAGTGATCTAAGTCAACCAAACTATCAAAGCCTTACAAAACCGATTGATTATCAAAACTCACATTTATACAATCCATACATGGGATTATTATCTCCTAAAAACCTCAATGGTACAACAAATGTGAGTATGCCCAATCTAAATTTTGGAACACCTTTCCCTATGGTAGATGTAAATCAAAGTCCAAACCTATAAATCTATCAACCAAACAATCAATGCATGAGTCTTCAACAAAACAACATTATCCCACAAAATCCATACATTCCAAATGGGAATATACCACGTACAAGTTTACCAAACATGAAAATTTCAAATCCACACTTGGTAAAATTTGGGATATATATGTTTGAAAATCATACAAATGTTGTTCAAAGTACACAATATGTTAACGACTCCATGTATTGATCCAAGTCAAGGTAACACCATGCAAAATCAAAGTTACCTAAATCAAGGAAATATGTTTCCAAACCACAAAAATGTTCAATTTGAACATATAATGCCAAATATAAACATCAACCCAAATCATAACATTGTCCAAAATTAGTTTGTCCATGATCCCATACAAACACCACAAGTGTACATTCCAAATCAAGGGTGTCAAGATCAAAATCAAGATCAAATTTTGCAAAATCAAATTGCTACACTTACCAAAATAGTTGATTCATTGTGCCAAGAGACATCTCCACCCAAAATCAATACACTCTTCCATTGGTTAAACCGTGTCATCAAGGCATTGAGTTGTTTCCACAACCACATCAAGAACAATATCTCCAATGTCAAAAAGTTGGATATCAAGATCTATAACATCAACA
>VDFB02193867.1:457523942-457559644 GCA_007258455.2 Sequoia sempervirens
TATGTGTTATATCAAACATAAGGAAAGTTGTCCCTTTCATGTCCCAATCCATGATAAGAAAATCATCATCACTCATCATTAATCTAATAAAGTCTTAATGCTTCATAGACTTGTTGGACTCCTGCATCTTCTAGGAATCAAGGGTTAATCCATCCATCTTATTCTTCTATCTTTACTAACATTTCTATCCAAATTTGTGTGATATCTCAAAATATACATGAGGCTACCCATGGCTGATAACTATCTATACATCATCAAAATTGTCTATGTCAAATATATGATCTTTCTAAAGAATTATATTTTTTCCTCTGATAAGTAGAACCACTCCTCTCACATTTTATCGCGATCTCGATCGAAAAATTAACATGTCCACTTGATCTCTTTAGGGGGTAGTGTACCAGCATACTTTCCACTGGGGCAACAATGGGGCATCGAAAAAAATCAATTTTTTTTTGAATTTTGATCTCAACAAGGTTATTATTTGAACCAACACAACACACATTGCTTCAAAGAGGGGCAAAATGTAGATGCTAAAATTATCTTGATTGATATCATGCATTCGATCTTGATTAACTAACACAGATTCTTCCTTTATCACGTCCACACTAACCAATTAATTGAATAATCTTTATTTAATTAATTCCTCCTAAAAATTAGATAATACACGTTATTAGGTTATTTCATCATATTGTTCCTTTAATTAAATAAATCAAATTTATTTAATTAAATCTTAATGTTCTTCATTTGATTAAATAAATTAAGTTTATTTAATTAAATCCTAATGTTCTTCATTTGATTAAATAAGTTAAGTTTATTTAATTAAATCCTAATGTTCTTCATTTGATTAAAGAAATCAACTTTATTTAATGTTCTTCATTTAATTGAATAAATGAAATTTATTTAATTAAATTACTAATCTCCCAACTATCCTCTCATTTGATTTAAATAAATCTAAATATATAAATCAAATATCAAATCAACTAATTCCATCTAAGTTAATTAATCACAAATTAGTTAACTCCTAAATCCTCCATTCCTCTAGCTTTTGCAAGTTGCACATGTAAATCAATTTATTTGATTTATTAATTCCTCCTATTTTCATTCAAATATGGCATATCCTTGGAATATTCCACCTTTTTGAATTCTCCCTCCCAAAAGTACTTTTGTTGTCCAACTTGGCATTAAAAGCTCTTACATGTCCTCTCCTTGAGCCAACTTGGTATTAATTCCTCTTACATCCCCTCTTGCACAAGTCACTTCTTCAAATTCAAAATCCACCTACATGCATTTAACATGCACATTGTTCAAAATGTGATCCACTCTCCTTCATTAGCATGTTGACAAGTGGCACAATACCATTGGTCCCCTCTTTAATCCCACATTCATCCTATTCTTCATTCTTCAAACCTTCTCCATTATAAATAGAGGCCTTCTCTATTGACTTGGGATCCACAATCATAAAAAACTTCAAGCAAGGTTATTATCCACAAGTTTATGCAAGTTCATTCACATTTTCATCCAGTTCATCATAGAATTCATCATCCATAGCTAGGCTATTGGCATTTTTCATCAAGAATCAATCAATCATCATCAAGCTTATCAAGGAATTGGGAAAGGGATTCTTTCCACATCAAAGAAGCACCAATTCCCCTATGGGATGCTGGTTTGAGCATTTGAATGTGATTTCATTAGCTTTTATTTGATATTTTATGTTGTTTTCTTGTTCTTATGCTTGAATGAATTACATAGGGAATGTTTGGTTTAAACTTGTTTGAGGACTAATGTTTGTTTGTTTGTCCATGTTTGAACAGGTCTAGGCTGAAGCGTTCACATTTTGGTGCCCACCGCAGGGCCTAGCCCTATTTTTTATATTTTTCTTGCAAGTTTCATCAATAGGTCCATTCATGAATTCCGATGTAGCACATCGACTATCTATTTTAGCGCGTTGGTGGTGACTTTTGGCGTATCAAGGCCCTATTATAGCTAATAGACAACCCAAACCAGTGCATTTACCTCCTGTTTCAACGCATATACATGATATTTTAGCACATATGCTCTCTGTTTTAGCGCATATGCTCTTTGTTTTTTTTTTCTTTTATAGTCAATCTTAAAATGGCCATATCTTGGTCATATGGAGGTCTTTTTTGAAGCTTTTTTTTGGAAATGGGGTAGAATTTCATAAGCTATGTAATGGTTTAGGTGTTTCTTAACTTTGATAGAGTTAAAATTTTCAAATTTTCACCTAATATTGAATCACAATGAAACTTGGTCTAAGTTTTAGGGTTTCTATGCTTAATCATTTATCTAACCCTCATATCTTCTTGTTTGATTTCATCTAAAATTTGGAGCTTGGATTACAGGTTTTAAATGATCATGGAGCATGGAAGTGAAAGAAAAAGCATTTGATACTCATTGTAATAGTGTTTTTAAACACTCATGGGAAAATAACCTATCATATATTTTCCTTTCATGCTTTAGGACCAACTATAATTATTTTGGGCATAAAACTAACCATCTACACAAGCTTTGTCAAAGTTGGTTAAAAAGAATAGTCAAAACTCACTAGTTTTTGGATTTGATTAAAATTGAATAATCAAATCCACACTCAAGTTTGGTGCTTTAAAAAGAACTCACTATTGTCTTCAAGGATTTAAAACGAACTTGTTTCTATCTTGTTTTGTAGTCTTCTTTACAAACTAATATCATCCAAATGCGTATGCACTTCTCTCATGCTTCACAGTGATCTTAAGAATCAAAATCATTTTGGTGATATTAGGTTGTCTAAAAGATTTCCTCCACATTTCAAAATTGGGTTTTTAAAATTGAACAAAAGCTTTCTAGTGTGAGAAAAGGCATTGTGTGTGTTCTCTCTTTATTCATGCAAACAAAGATTGATAAAACTACGAATGTGATTACTTACTATTGTTCACCTTTATAGGGTCTTCCTTGGTGGGAAAAAGTACTCACCCCAAGGGAACAACCCAAGCGGTAATGAGCATAAGCCATGCTCTTCCAAATCACTATATAAATTTGTGGTTACGATGAAAATCATAAACAATGGGAAGCGGTGCATGATAACTCTCCCCTAGTGTCTTTATGATGCATAAAGCCCTTTTTCTAAGGGTTGGGAGATATCTCATAAGGAGTTTATCATTTCACCCCCTAAACTAGATTCCCTTACTATGAATCTTTGTTTGGAATCCAAAATCCCAAAATTTTTTGGCGTCAGGAGGTTGGACCTCCAGAGCCGTCCCACATATTTGGGATTCTTTGTAGAGATGAAAAGATCATCATGGGAGATTCATGAGAACTAAAGCTTGGCTGACTCATAGAAGTGAGTATTGTGGAGGGGAGCCAGTGTGGTCAAGCTTCTAGTCATCCGCTCTGAATAAGCATAGTTGGATTTATGCAAGTGGGAATTCAACAAATATTTTCTTTTCCATCCTAGGATTGTACAATCTTTGACTTAGTTAAACACATTGCTTGGATCCAAAATATTGAAAACAAACATTCAACAAGGACATCAAATTTCAAACCTTTAGAGGGAGTAAATACCTTTGAAAAATCCAAGTGCTACTGCTTGTCCCTAGGGATTTCATCCTTAGAGGCTTCTAAGTATTTGGATTTATATCTCAATTTTCTCTCACTAAATTCAACACTAGGGAACTATTGCTTTGATTCTCTTGATTTCTACATAATGGACTTTGTGGGATGAAAAGGAGTTGAGACATAGACATTTAGTTTGAAAAGCTAAGCAAGAAGTGTGGATGTGGTAAAAGCAATTCATTAACTAAGATTACATCAATTGAACCCCACACATGTGCTTGTTATCTTTTGTCTTATGGTTTTCCATGCAAACATTGGTCCTTTCATTTGAACTACTCTTAGGGAAAAGCATGTTCTTCACTATCTTGGTCTTGAAAACATGGTCCTTCTTAGGTTCATTTAGGATCAAAATCAAACACTTCATTCATCCCAAACATTTATCATCTCCATCCCACAAACAACTTTAGAGCTTTGGAAACATCATTATCTAGACTTGGGTACATCCTTAAACCAAATCAAAATCATCTATTTAGTTAGGTGTGTGTGGATGAATCCTTCCTCACACACTTAGTTAAATTATTGCCCTTTTGAACGAGTTCATCCTAAGATAACATCCATCATCTTGGGATCTACAAGTTCGTTATCCAATCAAACCAATCAAAATCAAATCCTAAACTCTAGCATTGATCCAAAGCTCCTAAAAGTTCAACACCCATATCATTCACCCCTTTCATCTTTCATCTCATCATTCGTCCTAAATTCCTTAGAGGTCAACAAGGTCAAAAAACAAGAACATGGAATATAAACTTGCTCCATACATCATGAGTGATCTAAGTCAACCAAACTATCAAAGCCTTACAAAACCGATTGATTATCAAAACTCACATTTATACAATCCATACATGGGATTATTATCTCCTAAAAACCTCAATGGTACAACAAATGTGAGTATGCCCAATCTAAATTTTGGAACACCTTTCCCTATGGTAGATGTAAATCAAAGTCCAAACCTATAAATCTATCAACCAAACAATCAATGCATGAGTCTTCAACAAAACAACATTATCCCACAAAATCCATACATTCCAAATGGGAATATACCACGTACAAGTTTACCAAACATGAAAATTTCAAATCCACACTTGGTAAAATTTGGGATATATATGTTTGAAAATCATACAAATGTTGTTCAAAGTACACAATATGTTAACGACTCCATGTATTGATCCAAGTCAAGGTAACACCATGCAAAATCAAAGTTACCTAAATCAAGGAAATATGTTTCCAAACCACAAAAATGTTCAATTTGAACATATAATGCCAAATATAAACATCAACCCAAATCATAACATTGTCCAAAATTAGTTTGTCCATGATCCCATACAAACACCACAAGTGTACATTCCAAATCAAGGGTGTCAAGATCAAAATCAAGATCAAATTTTGCAAAATCAAATTGCTACACTTACCAAAATAGTTGATTCATTGTGCCAAGAGACATCTCCACCCAAAATCAATACACTCTTCCATTGGTTAAACCGTGTCATCAAGGCATTGAGTTGTTTCCACAACCACATCAAGAACAATATCTCCAATGTCAAAAAGTTGGATATCAAGATCTATAACATCAACAACAAACTCAACCTCCACATTTCAAAGATCAATCACCACATCTCAAAGATCAATCACCACAAGGTCAATTTAAAGTACAAATCCCACAAGGTCTAATCGAATCAGTCATACAATAGTTGGTACAAGAAAATTTCATCAAAATCCCCATTTATGAAAATTATCAAGAGCCTCAAGTTAAACCACCATGGTATAACAAGAATCACCTTTGTGATTTTCACAAAATAAAGGGACACACAACATCAAATTGTATTCAACTCAAAAATCTCATCCAAGACCTTATTGATCAAAAAATAATAACTGTTAAGGACAATGATGAATATTCAACGACTAGTGATAACATTAACAATCTCCCCACCACAATTATTGAAAACAATGATCAAGATCTATCCATCAATGAGCACCTTGAAGATGTTTCTACCTAATCCGAAGATCAACTCAACATACATCAAGAGTAAATTTTTGATCATGATAAAAACCCCTCAACAATATCTGACAATGATCTATTTCAAGGAGTGTTAACATTATTTGATCCTATAATCAATGATCCTTCCACCAATGATCATTTTCACAATACCTCTACATCACATAGTAAGTTAGAGGACATATCTCAAGAATTTATTCTAAAGCATGATCAACATATTTCACCAAAGTCTAGCAATGGTCCTTTCCAAGACATATTGACATCCTTTGACATCATGGTTATAGATACTAAAGGGATCCTCAACTCAACATTTGATCAAAGTCCACTCAAAGATCAAGAGGATATTGAGCCACTTCTCATGCCTAATGACGATATCCAAGAACCCTTTGTAAGAAATTCATCCTTTGAAATGGACCCATGTCAAGAACTTAAGCATGTCAAAAGCAATTATGAAATCATTCAAGATCAAGAATTCGTATCTCCAAGATACTACAATGATCTAATGGAAACTCTCCAATCTATACAGGATGTTGCAAATGATGATCATATCCATATATGACATATTCCTCCATCTACCCATGAGATGCTTACTCCTAATGGACATGTAGATGATCTTCATTCAAAACAAGAGTCTCATAATCTTGATAATGTAGACACCTAAAAATGACCTAGGCCTGCAAGCTTCATTTTTACCACTTTCCTCCTAGCATAATTATGACATTTAATTATGTCTTTGGTCCACATTCCACTATTAATTAAATAATTCATAATTATTTAATTAATTCATGTCATTTATTCTTCATGATTATTAAATAAATAAATTTTATTTATTTATTAAATACGTCATTAATTGTCTAAAGTCTTTCTTTGATTAAATAAATTTCTTAATTTATTTAATTCTCCTTTGTCATTTATTTCTTCTTGATTATTAAATAAATAAATTTATTTATTTATTTAATACGTCACTAACTGTCTTAATTAAATAAATGGATTACTTTATTTAATTATTTAAGTCTTATCTGCTAAATTAAATAATTAAATTTAATTATTTAATTGCCAATTAATATTCTTCTCATTTTAAATAAATTAAATTATTTAAAATGTCATGTCAATATTAACTGTCAGTCCTTTTTGATAAATAATCTGAAAAGATTATTTATTATCTCTCAAAATCCATAATTTGAATTATTTTAATTCAAATTAGTAATTAATCTTCAAAAAATCAAGTAATCGGGCAGATTCTTTATTTTCCAAATCTTATCTTCAGTCCAAATCTTATCTCCTTGATTTTTCGAATCTTGCAAATCAGGCAATCTTATCTTCTTTATTTTTTCAAAATCTTTATTTTCTAATTAATTTGTCTCGTTTATTCTCCGTCGTCGATCCGATTTTATTTTGACCGTTCGATTAAGGATTTTTCCCTAACCCTAGTTAGGGATTCTTAGGTTTAATCTGGATCGTTCATTTCATCAATTTATCTCGTCCGTCCATTCGAAATGGCCTTTTCTATAAAATGCCATCTTCTTCTCATTTTTCAAATATAGACACATGCTGACATTTCACGTAATTACTATAGGCATTCATTTACTTTCACATATTTTGTCATAGGCAATTGTAGTACTAATTTTTATAGGCATTTGATTAATATTGGTATTTGTTTTAGGCATAGACATTATCAATCATAGACATTGGCAATAGTCATAGGCATTTAGATTTTGAGTAAATCCTTCAAAACTTGCTTTAGTCTTGTCATTCGTCATAGTTGCTCATACAAATCTGAGGGCATCTTCATTTACTACAAGCTAGGAGGTGTAACGAAGGTCAATCATGGAAGATGGAGATTCTTGGTAATATCATTCCTTTTGTTTTCATCATTTTCCTTTGTACTTCGTTATTTCAATGGATTTTAGTGTTATTATGTTAACAATCTAACAATCTAATTTTTCCATAGATTACAGATATCATTACCAAGGAACAAGAGTCTCCTACTCTTAATGTTTGTAAACATGATCAAGATATGGAAAAATTTAGAGACATATCATAAATGGGTCATGAAGAAGGCTTCTATAAAACTTGTGAATCAAAAACATCCTATGAAGGCATATCAAAAATGAACCATGAGGGAGACTTCTATGTGGATAATGAATCATCAACACCTCTTAAAGAATCATTAAAATTAGATATTTCAAAAGATCAAGCCAAAGATATGAATCAAGAAGTTATCCCACTTATGGAGGATCCTATGACTTATAAAATTGGATCACTTACCTTTTTTAGGGAAAGCTATCTTATCAATGAAGAAAATATCACCTTTGAAGATCCACAATAGAGCAGAGAAGAAGTAGCACTTTGTTTCCAAGGTAAATCATATCCTATTACAAATAATTTTTTTCAACAAATGAATTATCAAGGTAGAGGATTATGCCTACACGAACAAGGTATCCTAGAACTAGTGGAGATTATTGGTAATCCTAAGCATCAAGGTATTGGTTATTTGAAAATTAAGGGAGCTAAACATATCAGTGATACCTCTATAATACTAGGGGCAACATTATCTAGTGCAAGCATCAACATAGGGAGCACAAAGAGTCCTTATGGTGAAACCAATGACAATACTACAACCAGCCACATCATGAATCTTCATCCACCCATCATCCCATCCATGAATTGGGACCAACATCAAAAGAAATATTTGAATCAAAGCACGAAGAATGTTATCAAAGCAAAAGAAGCTGAGAAACATAATGGACAAATCAAATACACGTGGATACCAAAGAATACAAACAAAGATTATCCCTATCAAGCTCCATCAATCAAAGAAACTATGGGGAAAAATAAAAAAGGAAAAAGTATCCATCAAATATGTCCACAAAGGAAAGAGCAGACTTCTCAAGCAATGTACAAAGTATATCAAGCAGTTGGTCCTAATTCCACACACACTTTCGTATACACCCATCATTGCTCATCTTCCCAAGTTTAGAGAGTCAAAGGTTCCAAACTATCAACCAATCCATCTTTTATTTCTAAACACACCCCATCCACACCTCCATGCATGATATCCAATTCTCAAATTGACCATGTATTGGCAGCCACCCTTCATCATAAGGATTTAGAGGGCATCCTATCACGATGTGAGCACAAAGACAAAGTTAACTACGATATCAACAAAGTAGATTGGGAATATCAAAAGTTGTATTCAAGTGCACATATCTTGGCAATGCAGTTTCTTCAAGTAGGATATTGATGGCACATTATGACCAAAGCATCTACATCGACACCACCAGTGGTTCAACATGAGCTTAAAATCTTTTAGAAAAAACAAAAAAAATCAAAAAAATCAAAAAATCATGAAAATAGTAAAGATAAAAACCATCCTCTAGTGAAAACAACATGGGTAATGCTTTAGATAGGTACCATGATGAAAACCTAGAAAATAGGCATCATGTGTGGAATTGAGCATCTGCATGTGCTAGTTTAGGTGGAAGCATCTCATCCTATCCATAATAAATCCAACATTCCATCCATATTATCCATAATAGATCCGTTCATCCATAAACCATTTATCCAATCCATTTTTCATCCATCTACATCCATCATCCAAATGATCTTGATCTTGATAAAGTTTGGTGCACACTTTACACTTGCTTATGGTAAACATCTTGACATGGGTCATTTTCATTGGTTCTATCCTACCCAACGTTATCTAAGCCATGAGGCATTATCTAATGAAGCATTCCTTTGTTCGAACACCTTACCTTATCACAAGATAATCCATATCCCTCCATCCATAAACCTATCCAAGCATCCACCCATGGCATTCCATACATTGCTAGACATTGGGGGAAGATATTTACATCTTGCTTTAGGAATAAATCTTGATCTATATCTTCCAACTTATGTGGTGATCCGAACATTGGCAAATGTAAAATAAAATTGGTCAAAGAATTTGTGATCCAAAATTGAAATCACTAGCCCATGGCATATTTTGACAAGAAGATGTTCCTTATCAAGCATTATATTTCATTGAACATCAATCCAAATGATCAACATCAATTGCATCTAATTGGTACTTTAATGTCATATCAAATCATTCAAAACAATTTTGTTCCAAAATCAAGCTTCAAAATCCTGATCAATCAAATCCAATCAATCCATCATCATCTCAGGATATCCATCCCAATCCTCATGTTGCTTAAACACTATCCTTGCATTGTTGTGTATCCTCAACAATGTTATCATCATCAATCCATCGATCTGATCAATCAACCTTAGCTTGGTTTTCAACAAAATCCCAAAAAATAGCACTAATATCATCACACATATCCGTATCCAAATCGTCAAAATCAAAAAATCCAAAACATTCAGAAAATTAGAAAAATCCAAAAACGTTCAGAAAATTGAAAAATCTAAAACATTCATAAAATTAGAAAACCAAAAAACATCCAAATCATATCAAAATCCAAAAATAGGTCAAAAGGTTAGAAAACGTCAAAAACATGGTTATCTAAACTACGTCATCTTTGAGCTTAAACATAGGCAAGGCTAATCTTTGATCAGCCTCCAAGACACAAAAACACAAAAACATTTAAATAACTTGAAAACCCAAAAAAATAGCCTCATAACATTTGAAAAACATCAAAAACATCAAAATATTTGAAAAAATCCATTCGTCTTGTTTCACTTCACCCATGATAATTAGTCATCCATAATAAATCAATCGTCATCTCCACCCTTTGGAAAAACAAATAGAAACAACCACAACAATCAACAAAAGGAAACTTCAAACGTAAAATTAAAATTGAAACAACAAACTTTTAAACACAAAATCAAACTCTTGATATTTTTAGCAAACATGTCAATCAACCTTATATCAACAGCCTTTCAAACAACCTATCAACTTGCCATCATCCACTAACATGTCCTAGGATGCATCCTTCCTACAATGGGCATTATTTTTTGCAATCACTTTGGATTCTTATCCTCAAAACACATCCCTTTGGCTATAGGTATGAGTAACATTGAATTGTTTGTTTACTTGATCTTTTCTTTTGATTTATCTCATTGCACTCGTACCAAGGACCTCTCGATGATATCTATCAAAACAATTTAGAGAGAAAGGAATGGGGCATTGTTGGATGTTCTTGTAATATAACCTTGGAAAATACTTGCTTTGTTAGGTATGTATGGAGGGTGTTTTGAATAGATTTTTGACTATTACATTGGTGTTGGAATCAAGGAAAACTGAGAGTGGGGGGTGAATCAGTGTTCTACAATTTTTAATCTTATTAATCTGATCTCTAAGGTACTGATAACATTCAACCAAAAGAAATATGTATGAACATAAAGAAAACAATCACAACACCATAACACAATGATTTTTTACATGGAAATCCTGTTAGGGGAAAAACCATGGTGGAGGTCAATCCACAATATGATCTAAGTATACTAAAAAAGATGTTTACAAAAATGGGAATGCACTTGCATTCGGCCGCACTGCCTAGAGCTCACTGCTCAAAAAATGAAGGGCTTATTGCCTTACAATCAATGTCAAAAGACAACTAGAGTGGTGAACTATGAAATAGCATCTACAAATGCCTGAGAATAGTTTCGGTTAAGCTCATCAATCAAATTATTGACCTTCTGTCTGATTTTGCTCTTCTGCTCTAATCTGCTTCAACTTGCATCACAAAATATTTTTATGCACAAACGAAATTGTGCATAATCGCTCTACAACCCTTCTAATTTTTGCAACATACATCAACACACTTCGTACATATATCAAAATGATATAATCAATCACTTATATATATATCCGCAACTAAGGATTTAATCGCTACATGTTAGCTCCAACAAAATATGAAATATTTACAAACTGTCGACTCAATCCATAATTAAATTTCAATGCACACAAACCAAAGTCAGCCACATTATAGTGAGGACCCAAATAAACATGCTCGAACATAAAAAAACTTAAAAAATTAATCCTCAAATATCCACAACAACTATATTCACTTAGTCAGCCTTCATGCACTATTAAACAAAAAATTAATCAACCAAATCTCCTAACTTGCACATGAATCGATACGAGGCTCTAAGATTCAAGAATAATAGAGATAATATACCAAAAAACCTTCCCTAAGATCTACAACTCAAAATGATAATATAAAATTGCATGTGAATCGATGAACACAATTTTGTCGGATGCTTTGTTCTTGCTTAACAGTTAATTACTGATATTCAATCTGACTTCTAGTATGAACAAATGATAATGTGTGGATCAAACCACTGACTAGGGTTGAAATCAATGACAACACCAGATGACATGTGCAGTGTCTCTTTCCAAAAATCTCCCCCTTTGGCATTGATGGCAACACTTAGTGAAAAATGACTAAGTGTCAGATCAGTACCAACATGAATACACTGTAAGGAAAGAAAAGGTGCGAAAACAACTTTCCTAATGTCAAACCACAAGCGAGAATGCAATATAGGGCTATTAATTTTTCAAATTAAAATCTAATTAAGACACACATGAAGGAATAACAGAAATAGAACAAATACACACAAAAAAATCAAACAACATATTTTATGTGGGAAACCCTTTCAGGAAAAAACCCACCACACCAAGCTGAATCTCTTTGTATTACAGTAATCAATAATTACATACAATCAAGAAATTCAACTCTCTGTTGTTTCACAGTAGCTACAACATTCACTATTCAAAAATCTTATTTGAAAAGCTCTCATACAATTCGATAAACTCATCTCTTTGTTCATAACAGAATCGATCTGCTTTAAACAATCTCATTCTGATTTTCCAACTGTGCATTCTTATCCGCCATTGCCAACCAAAGACAATTTCCATTTGAGCCTTGATTTTTCCCTGCATGTTGATTTTCCAATGTTTCAACTAATGCATAAAATCAACTGTCGTCATGCTTTAAAACTGCTTCCTATGATTGGCCCACGATGCTCCACGTAGGACGGTCAGACTGGTCAAGAGCATTCAGCTTTGTTGGCATATCGGTGAGACACTTACAGTGTCTTCCCGATGCCACAAAGTTCCTCTATCAGCATCGCTATAGCTTCCACGATTCGACAAGATGCTATATAGACTGTAGCAGGTTATACCGAAACCAATGATGACCAAAATGATTCTATTGGCAAGGATTTCCCTTATCGGCGAGAAACATAGCGAATTCACGAGTGTCATCGAGCAAACAGTCTATCGACAAGACACTACGTCTTCACCAAGACCTTCTATCGAGTTCCTTGGGCTACACTAAAACCTTTGGCGAGTTGGCAAGACTTATCATCTTCGTCAGGACTTCATACTGAAGCCCTTAGTCATACCGACAACTACCATATGGCAAGACCTATACCGAGAGCATCTCATCATCAACAAGACATACTAACCTTGCAAAGACATTCCGCTGACAATCTTAAGTTACCCCGAAGCCTTTCTCCTATCAGCCAGACTCCCATGGTTTCGGTGAGACGTCATACTGAAATAAAGACTTCCACCAAAAAACATTCTGTCGCCAAGACTTGGGTCATTCGCCGTGACATTTCATCGAGCTTCCAAAGCTAGCCCGAAGACATCAGTTGAAAAAACTTGAGACATTCGCTAAGACATCCCAGTGAAACCTTTTTGTCACCGTGAAGATAATATGACTTCTCCCATCGATGTGACTTATGACTTTCGCTAAGACTTCTCAGCGAAGTCTTTCAGTTACCGCAAAGTCACCACGAGGATACACACTGTCGATAAGACATGAGACTTTCATCATGACATCTCCCCGCGACCCGAGAGTTACACCGATGAGATCAACTGTTGCCCGGAGTTCTATCAATCGCCAAAAGGTCATGCAAAACTTAGAGAGTCACAGCGATAGACTTCATTCGGCAAGACATCTACTTTGTCACAACGACATGAACTTTTTAGAACTTTCAGAACAGTTAGTCGCCTAGACATGAACATTGTCATAGCAACTTTTCCCTTCAGGAGTTCCATGTCAGTAAGGAATATTAAGGCACATATTCCAACAAGCTCCCACTTGACGAAGATCTTATTGACACCTCCAGAGCATAACCAAACTACTGAGATTCATGGGCCAAGAGGCCCATTGAATTGGCACACCAACTGAACTTGTTTGTGCTCATAGGCTTCGTCAATGCATCTGCAACATTCTCTAGAGTATCCACTTTCTCCAAAGAGACCTCATCCTCCACCATATCTCATACAAAGTGATACTGTACATCTATATGTTTCGTCCTGGCATGGAAAGTAGGATTCTTTGCCAAACATATAGCGCTCTGGCTGTCACAGTAGATAGTAATCTTTTCTGCATTAAAGCCAATGTTAGAACAAAAATGTTTTAACTAGATTGCTTCTTTACAAGCATGTGTGGCTGCCATGTATTCTACCTCTATAGTAGACTAAGCGATTACAGCCTGTTGCTTACTCATCCAACTCACTGCACCACCATTCATGGTGAAAATATATCCACTGGTGGATCTTCTGCTGTCAATGTCCCTTACCCAATCAAAATCTACATAACCTTGAATGCTGAGAGTCTTCTGTAATTCAACCAAGTTACCATGGTAACACAAAGCATAGTCTGAAGTGCCCTTCAGATATCTAAACACTCTCTTCACAACATCCCAATGTGTTCTTCCAGGATTAGCCATAACCGACTAAGAACTCCCACTGCTTGGGCAATGTCTGGCCTTGTACAAACCATAGCATACATGAGATTGCCAATTGCACTTGCATAAGGCACACTGGTTATGTCCATCTTAGAAGAAGATTTTGGACAATCCTCAACATATAGCTTCGTTCCCTGTGTAACTGAAACAACTAGCTGTTTGCACTCAGTCATACAAAATCTCTCTAGAACAGTCATGATATACTTACTCTGACTAAGCCAAAGTTTTCTATTCCTTCTGTCCCTGGTTATTTCCATTCCCAGAATATACCCTGCTACGCCAAGATCTTTCATTTTGAACTTTGCAGACAACTGAGACTTAAGATCAGAAATCATTAGCTTACTATTGCCTATAAACAACATATCATCAACATATAGAGCAATAATAAGAATTTGATCACTTTCAGCTTTGTAATAGACACAATGATCACATTTTGATCTTACAAATCCCAAAGACAAGAAAAACGTGTCAAAATTTTGGTACCACATTCTAGGAGACTGTTTTAAACCATACAGAGATTTCTTCAACTTGCAAACCAACCTTTCCTTAGCTTTTACCACAAAGTGCTCTAGCTAGGACATATAAATTTCTTCTTCAAGATCACCATGTAGAAAAGCTGTTTTCACATCCATTTGTTCAATCTCTAAATCATATGTTGATGCAAGTGACAAGAGAAATCTAATGGATGTCAGCTTAGCTACAGGAGAAAAGATTTCTCCATAGTCAATTCCCTCTACCTGGGAATAACCTTTTGCAACCAACCTTGCTTTATATTTTTCTATACTGCCATCTAGACCTATTTTCTTTTTGAATATCCATTTGCAGCCTACAGATTTTTTTCCTTTAGGCAATGGAACCAAACTCCAGGTGTCATTCTTTTCTAATGATGACATTTCTTCATTCATGGCTTCCAACCAAGAGTTTGAATCAGACATTTTAAATGCCTCTTTTATAGTCCTAGGTTCATCAGTGCTAGAAATTAAAGCATAGGCACAAGTAGACTCAATTAAAGAAAACCCATACCTTTCAGGTTGCTTTCTTTCACGAGTTGACCTCCTCATTGGCCGAGGCTGAGGTGGTTCTTCATCATCTTCAAAACTTTCAGAATTGCTTGAGCTCTCCTCAGTATTAGGTACATTTTGATTTTCAATTCCTCTTTATCTGGTGTCTGAGCAATTGCTGCTACATCCTTTTCATTTTCTGATTTCTTCTCTGACTGCATATCCAAAGTAGAAGGTTTCAACTCATGAAAGATAATGCTTTTTCTATGCAAAACCTTCTCAGTCTCAGGATTCCAAAGCTTGTATCCTTTTATACCAGCACTATAGCCTATAAATATACACTTTACAACTTTGTTTTCCAACTTGGATCTTTTTTCAAATGGCACATATGCATATGCCTCATAGCCAAAAACACGAATATGTCTCAGAGAGGGCTTCTTTCCAGACCATGCTTCTAAAGGCGTCTTCTCAACAAGAGCAAAGTTCAGAGAGCGATTTACCAAGTAACATGTTGTAGAGACTACTTCCACCTAGAACTTCTCCTCCAGACCAGCACTGCTCAGCATACTTCGTGCTCTTTCCATTATCGTCCTGTTGAACCTTGCAGCAACTCCATTTTGCTATGGAGTATAAGGTATAGTATTATGTCTTTTGATCCCATGATCTTTATAGTACCTTTCAAATTCATCTGAACAAAACTCACCGCCATTGTCAATCCTTAAACACTTTATTTTTCTACCAGTTTGATTTTCTACAAGGTTTTTAAATTCCTTAAATCGACTGCACACTTCTAATTTACTTTTCAAAAAATATACAAATGCTATTCTTGAGTAATCATCAATAAATGACACGTAGTATCTTGATTTAGACAAAGAAGGAACATTCACTGGACCAAACACATCAGAATGTATATAATCAAGTAAACCAGACGTTTTGTGAGGACTGGAATAAAATGAAACACGGTGCTACTTTCCATATATGCAATGTTCACATAAATCAAATTCAAGGTTACAATCTTCAAGCCCTTCTACCAGGTTTTTATTTTTCAAGGTTTTTAGACCTTTCTCACCAATGTGGCCAAGCCTATGATGCCAGAGCATAGTCTTCTTTGTTGGAAGTTTACACCATCAGGAACGTTTTCCTTCTTTTCTTCATGAGCAGCCTTAAGTGACTTTACAGAGACACTATTACATTGTATAGCTTGTGCATCCAGCTTGTACAGAGTACCAATTCGAACACCCCTAGCCAACACCATATAGCCTCTAGTCATCTTGCAGCCATTTCCAGAGAATGTGACTTGCACTCTGATATCATTCAACTTACTTACAAAAAGTAGGTTTCGAGCTAGACCTGGTATGTGCATCACATCATTGATTCCCTTTACTCTTCCATCAAGGAATTGAATTCTAACTCTTCCACAACCAACAATTTCCAAAGATGATTCACTTGCTAAGTACACCTTTCCACCATTGTTTCTTCATACTTCGTGAACCATTCTCTATGAGATGTCATGTGGAAAGATGCTCTAGAATTAATCAGCCAGACATCATCTGATGCCCGTGTAGCCAAAGCTGCAATGAAGGCGTCTGCATCACTATGAGAAGAATCATTTCTTGAAGAGTTCTTCTTCTTTTTCTCCTCCTTGCAGTCCTTTCAGACATGACTAGGTTTCCCATAGTTCCAGCACTTCACCTTTGACTTCTTGCTAGGAGACTTTGATCTCCCTTCTGATTTTGATCTGGACTTCTTGTCCTTCTTCTTACCTTTCTCCTTTGGTCTTCCTCTGATAGCCAGAGCCTCCTTTTCCATCTTAGAATATTTCCTTCTCATTTCTTCTGATAACAGAGAAGCAACAACATCTTACATCTTGAATGAGGATGTTGTACTCCCAATGGCCATCACCAGATGATCCCATGAATCAGGCAAAGAACATAATAGTAGCATGCAGCGATCTTCTTCTTCTATCTTCACACCAATAGATGATAACTGAGAAATCAACATGTTGAAAGCATTCAAGTGATCAACAACACCAACTCCATCCTGCATCTTCAAGTTGTACAGCTTCTTCCTCAAGAACAGCTTGTTCACCAAGGACTTGCCTTGATAAATAGCAGCTAGTCTTGTCCACAAAGAGGCTGCAGTCTTTTCTTCATGCACATTCAAAAGAATAGAGTCAGCTAAATAGAGCCTTATCGAATCTTTTTCTTTTCTATCAGACAGGTCCCAATCCTTTTGCTTCATTCCTTGAGGCATTGTTCCAGACACAACAGTCCAAAGATCTCGATCAACTAGCATATCTTCCATTTTGAGTTTCCACAGCTCAAAATTGCTGCCATTGAATTTCTCTATTTCCATCCTACTGGATGTGCTTTCCATCTTAATCTGTAATTAAATTAATAGACCTCTACAAGATTCCCACTGAAAAGGATTTAACACAAAAAACCCAACCCACTCACAAGGACAACACAACTGGCCAGGCTCTGATACCACTTGAAAGGAAAGCAGAGGTGTGGAAACAACTTTCCTAACATCAAACCACAGGGGAGAATGCAATACAGGGCTATTAATTTTTCAAATTACAATCTAATTAAGACACACATGAAGGAATAACAGAAATAGAACAAATACACATAGACAAATCAAACAACAGATTTTACATGGGAAACCCTTTCAGGAAAAAACCCACCACACCAAGCTGAATCTTTTTGTATTACAATAATCAATAATTACATACAATCAGGAAATTCAACTCTCTATTGTTTCAGAGTAGCTACAACATTCACTGTTCAAAACTTTGATCTGAAAAGCTCTCATACAATTCGATAAACTCATCTCTTTGTTCATAACAGAATCGATCTGCTTTAAACAATCTCATTCTGATTTTCCAACTGTGCATTCTTATCCGCCATTGCCAACCAAAGACAATTTCCATTTGAGCCTTGATTTTTCCTTGCATGCTGATTTTCCAATGTTTCAACTAATGCATAAAATCAACTGTCGTCATGCTTTAAAATTGCTTCCTGTGATTGGCCCACGATGCTCCACGTAGGACGGTCAGACTGGTCAAGAGAATTCAGCTTTGTTGGCATATCAGTGAGACACTTACAGTGTCTCTCTGATGCCACAAAGTTCCTCTATTGGCATCGCTACAGCTTCCACGAGTCGGCAAGATGCTATATCGATTGTAGCAGGTTATACCAAAACCAACGATGACCAAAATGATTCTATCGGCAAGGATTTCCCTTCTCGACGAGACACATAGCGAATTCACCAGTCTCATCGAGCAAAAAGTCTATCGGCAAGACACTACATCTTCACCAAGACCTTCTATCGAGTTCCTTGGGCTACACCAAAACCTTTGACGAGTTGGTGAGACTTATCGTCTTTTCCAGGACTTCATACTGAAGCCCTTAGTCATACCGATGACTACCATATGGCAAGACCTATACCGAGAGCATCTCATCATCGGCAAGACATAATAACCTCGCCAAGACATTCTGCCGACAATCTTAAGTTACCCCAAAGCCTTTCTCCTATTGGCCAAACTCCCATGGTTTCGGCGAGATGTCATACTGAAACAAAGACTTCCACCGAAAAACATTCTGTCACCAAGACTTGGGTCATTCACCGTGACGTTTCATCGAGCTTCCAAAGCTAGCCCAAAGACATCAGTCAGAAAAACTTGAGACATTCGCTAAGACATCCCAGTGAAACCTTTTTGTCACCATGAAGACAATATGACTTCTCCCGTCGGCGTGACTTATGACTTTCGCTAAGACTTCTCAGCGAAGTCTTTCAGTTACCGCGAAATCACCACGAGGATACACACTGTCGGTAAGACATGAGACTTTCACTGTGACATCTCCCCGCGACCCGAGAGTTACACCGATGAGATCAAATGTCGCCCAAAGTTCTATCGATCGCCAAAAGGTCATGCTGAACTAAGAGAGTCACAGTGATAGACTTCATTCGACAAGACATCTACTTTGTCACAGGGACATGAACTTTTTTAGAATTTTTAGAACAGTTAGTCGCCCAGACATGAACACTGTCACATCGACTTTTCCCTTAAGGAGTTCCATGTCAGTAAGGATTGAGGCACATATTCCAACATACACTGCCAACCTTCAAAACTCCAAAAACACAACCCCCCTGAGGTGATTAAGGCATTTTTCACTATCCCATTCTCCCCCTTTGACATCAACAGAAAAGGAAGGAATCCGCATACCAAATATCAAACAAAATTGCTATGAACAAACTGCATATGTACAAATGGGCTTCTACAACTTACATAAACTTGAATAGATCTACAAAATTGTTCTTCAATAGGTTCAAACTCATGTCCCAACCTTTCTTGAGACTCTCCAAGATAGTCATGTGACCACAAAATAAGTAAGATTGCATTTTTGTTGATTCAAGGTTCTCCGTATCACCGACCGCCATAACATCTTGTGCTTCCTTCAATGCACTCAACATTGTTTCCATCTTTAGACCAATTAGTCCTCTAAGCTCACAAACCCTTTCAACCATTTTACCTTCTTCATGCTTCAAAATTTTGATCTTGTCAAGTAGGGATATGAATTTCCCTTCTTGCTTTCTAACAGAAACAGTTAGAGGATCGATTGCTTGAGTGATATCAACTAACTATTTCTCACATTCTTTCATTTTCTTTTCAATATCCTTAGTGAACTTAGATAAAGATAGACATGACTTATAAATGATACCACCTTCAGAAAAAGCACTTTGGATATTCTTCACAAGAGTAGCTAATAGAGATTTATCATTAGCTATCAGCCCTTTCAACCGGCTAAAACTTTTAGCATCAAACTCCTTTTGAACCTTATCCATGGCTGACTTCTCAAATGACTCAAAATGAGTACTTACAGAGTTAACAAGCTTCTTTAGCTGACTGGATGGAGAATTGGATGAATCCTTTACATCTGAAGGCATGATCTCTCCAGAATACCGGATGCAAGATTCAACAACTCACTATCTTCAATATGTGATTTCAGAATTTCTTCCCTTGCCTTGGCTTGTGCAAACGATGCAACTTTCAGTTTCTCAATGGGAGACAAAGTAGCCAAATTGATAGGACCTCTAATCAATTCATGATCAAACTATTCCTATTGTTCTTCCAAAAAATCCTTCACTGCCTTAGTAGTGTCTCTTTCTTCAACAGGAATATCCTTCACTTCATCCTTCTTCTCTTCAGGCACTGATTCTTCCTAGGCTTTAGAAATCTCTTTTTCTTCAGTCGACACTACTTTAGGAGCTTTAGTCTCCATAGGAATTTCTGCATCATGTATATCTAGAGGATTTAGAGTGTCCTCAAATGTATCTTCTTTTCCCTCTTCTGCTACTGAACCAAATGAAACATCTTCATCATGCACTTCTTTAGAAACAACATTGTATCTGTTCTTTAAGAAAATTTCCTTGAGGATTTTCTCAGTCTCCTTTGCAACTTCTTCAGTTTGACCAATCATTAGCTTGTTCACCCTTGTTTTTCTCTTAACATCCCTTTTTGCTTCATTCAGTATATTCTTCATTTCTTCTAATGAAATCATTGGACACAGATCAACAAGTATCCATTCTCTCATTTGCTCTTCTTTTGTCCTTGCACTCACTCTTCTCATTTCTAAACTTCATATAGAATTTTGGGTAGCGTAGACATTATTTCAATAAGAGTCATATTGAAATTATTCAAGTATTTATTGAAGCTTCCAAAGGCACTACCAAAGGTGTCATACCATTCACAAAGAGGCCTAAGATTACCATCCTTAATTAATACCTTCTCCACTTCTTCTATAGACATATCTGATTTATCTGTTTTCATCTTTTTCTTTCCTCTCTTTATTGGAGGGCTTGTCCTTAGAGACTTCTATTTCCTTTGTGCCCTTTTGCTCGTTTCTCTTATCTCTTCATCAGATTCAGTCTCTTCATCTTTAGAAACAACATAAAATCTTGTGCTTTTATCCTTCTTCCTTTTTCCTTCTCTCCTGGATGGCTTCACTTGAGCTTTCATAGAACTTGACTTCTTTGTAGGACCAAATGAGAGAGTGGAGCTTCTTGTAGATCTAGTTTGGGCAGAGGATGATGCTAGACTAGCAAATTTAGTTCTAACTGACTCTCCTGCTTTAGCTTCTTATCTCTTTCTTCTAGCTTCTCTCATAGCTTCTACAGATATACCCATGCTCTTTGGAAAGGCTTCAAATTCCTTCCTTACTCTTCAGACTATCATAGGTTTCTTCAGCTGCTCATTTACTTGCATATATTTTTCTTCATATGTTCCAAACCTCTCTTCTATCGAATATCGAGGTTAACAAATTTTGTGCATATAGCTCCAAGATGTTCTCCTCAACTTCGTAGCCCATTGGCATAATCCAGACCATTCTAGGATCTATAGCTTCCATCAAGCATTGATCAATGTCAACCATAAAATAGATTGTCCTTATACTTCTCCACAATAGAAGTAGGAATTATTTCTCTTGCTTGCATTTCATTCTGAAAGCTCTTGAAATATCCCCATATTACAGTTTTCCTTATCTTACTATCACCAACTCTGTGCAAGATATCTCTAATTTGAACAACTACTAGTTTATTAGCTTGCCATTGAACTTTTCCAAATCCTGGAACTTCATTCATGAAATAAAAGAACAAAAACAATAGAAGATTGCCATATTTCAAGGAATTATTCTTATCTTTCTTGATCTTACCAAGATTCTCCATTAACTGGCTTCTAAGTAACTCACATAGATCATACTCTGCATTCTCCTTCATCATCTGATATGCTGCATAAATAGTTGTACTAGATACAAAATTATCCTGATTGGAATGTTATATCTTGTAACAAATGACCATAGATGCAAATTTGACATCCACTTCAATGATATCAACAATTGTCATAACTCTTTTATCAAACATTGAACTAGTTGCATCAGTAACTGTCTAATTCTTCACGGACTTCAAGATTGACAACCCACCAGAGGAATTTAAACCTATAATAGCGCTTATGGATTCTTTTGTAATCTTGAATGGTTGGATCAACCACATAAATTTATCATGAACTTGACTCAAGATATACCAGACCCACTCGTTTTCTTCAAAAATTGGAAATTTTACAATTTGTGTGAATTTCTTCTCCTCTAGGGTTTTGAATTTAGGCTTTACCTTGAAATATTTTCCAATTATATGATTTAAGTACAAATTCAACAATTGCAAACTCCCTAACTCAATATTTGCATGAATATATGCCCTAATGTCTTCAATATGCAAGACGTCGTACATAACGAATGAAAATGTACCTAAGGGCTTTGTCTCAACAGATTTGAAAGGATGCCACTTGAATTTCAAACAGGGTCTATCCTTGATATCAACTACCTATGGAGCAGCCATTTTCAAAAATTCACAAGTTCACAGGTTTTCCCGATAAATACCTTTTCACTGGATTAGGGTTTGATTGCCAAATTGGGCCTTCACACTTGAATTTTTGCCAAACTTCACAAAAGTTCACTTCACATCTCTCCAAACTTCTTCTTCTCAAAGTGCAAATTGACAAATGAAGAATATAGATGACCTTTTATCATTCACAAACCTAAATTTTTGTCACAATAAATGCTTTTTCCCTAACTCATCTAGATACCCTGTTTCCATACATTGTGAAGGATAACTCTTCTGCGGACCTTCAATTTTGTATAAATAATCTCTCCAACTATTTCAACAACATCTGTAGATCATCAATGCAATCATTTCATTCATCCATATCTTGGTACAAACTACTGGTAGGGCATTTGAAGAATTTTCTTGATAGCCCCCCCTAGGCCAGAGGCCTAAAACTAATTCCCAGAGGAATTACCAGAAGAATTTCCAGACCCTAATCCTGGTGCTGACTCATTTCCTGCAATAGAGGGACTCTTCTTCACCCATATATTCTTCATTTTCTTCTTGATCTCATTTGTAGTAACCTTTCCTTTTCCCTTTTCATCCTTCTGCATGTTTCTCCTTTGATTTTCTGAACCTCTTCTGCAAAGTCTAGCAATGTGACCAAATTTGTTGCTATTGTAGCACATCACATTTCTCTACCTAAACCAGTTGTTCTATTGATTTTCTCTTGATCTGCATTGGTTAGCAATATGGTCAAATTTATTGCATGTATAACATTTGACATCTCTATATAAGTTGTTCATCATATTTCTGCATTCATTTGACTTATGGCCATACTTATTGCAATTGAAACACTGTCCAGAGAATGGACCATTTGAATTCATTCTACTTCCACATTGAGTAGCCATATGACCAAATTTATTACAAACAAAAAAGTAACCATTAAACCTTTGAGCATTAGGTTGTCTTACCGGATACCTTCTAGCTTTGTTCATCTGATTTCCTTTCCTAAATCTCCTTTGTCCAGATCTGGAAATTTCTCCTTCCTCATATCCAAGACCTCACTTGTCACCTTTAGTCCTCTGAACTTTTAACTAGTTCACCAAGCTTGGCTGATCTAATCTTGAACTTCTCCTTGAATTCATTTGTAGTAGCAAGTTCATCTCATCTTTACGATCAACAATCTACTTTTCAAGATCTTCTTCATTATTTCTAGATTGTTCCAATTCAAGCTCCAACTAATTGAATCCATCAATAATTCGACTGCATTCTTCAAATTTTTATTTTAAGGACTGAGCAAGCTTCTCTTCATTCTTCTTCTGTCTTCAATCTCCTTTGTCATCCTCATCACAATGGATTCCATCTCATGCTTCAGGACAATATTTTCTCTGTCAAACTTTTCACACTCTTCTATCTTTTCCTTCAGGGCTTGACTCAGTTGTTCATTTTCAATGCTTTTACTCTCTTTCTGCTTGATCTGGTCACAAATTTTCCTTCTCTTCTCCCTTGAATCATTGATATTATCTTTCAATGATTGAATGAACTTCTCGACATTCTTGAGACTCACCTGTAAATCCTAGACTTTAGATTTGGATTAATCAAGGTCATCTAGGGCCACCAAAAGTTGTTGTTGAAGAATGCTTGAATCCATTGAAACACTTTCTTGGATCTTCCCCAAGCTTTAAAACTTCTTCTGAGGAACTAGGCTTTGATACCAATTGTTGGAATCAAGGAACACTAAGAGGGGGGGTTGAATCAGTGTTTTGCAATTTTTAATCTTATTAATCTAATCTCTAAGGTACTAATAACATTGAACCAAAAGAAATATGCATGAACATAAATCGAACAACCACAATGCCATAACACAAGGATTTTTACATGGAAACCCTATTAGGGGAAAAACCATAGTGGAGGTCAATCCACAATATGATCTGAGTATACTCAAAAAGATGTTTACAAAAATAGAAATGCACTTGCATTCAGGCGCACTTGCTATAGCTCATTGCTCAAAAAAATAAAGGATTACTGCCTTACAATCAATGTCAAAAGACAACTAGAGTGGTGAAATATGAAATAGCATGTACAAATGTATGAGAATAGTTCCGGTTAAGCTCATCAATTGAATTCTTGACCTTCTATCTGATTATGCTCTTCTACTATGTTCTACTTCAACTCACATCACAAAATCCTTTTATGCACAAGTGGAACTATGTATAATCGCTCTACAACCCTTTTGATTTTCACAACATACATCAACACACTTCATACATATATCAAAATGATATAATTTATCACTTATATATATTTGCAACTAAGGATTTAATCGTTACATGTCGGCTCAATCCATAATTAAATTTAAATGTGCACCAAACAAAATCAGACACAACATAGTGAGGAGCCAAATAAACATGTTCGAACACAAAAACACTTAAACAATTACTCATCAAATATTCACAATGACTATATTCACTTAGTCGACCTTCATGCAATGTTAAACAAATTATTAATCAACCAAATATCCTAACTTGCACATGGATCAATATGAGGCACTAATATTCAAGAATAATAGAAATAATATACCAAACAACCTTCCCTAAGATCCACAACTCAAAATGATAATATAAAATTGCATGTGAATTGATGAATACAATTATGTTGAATGCTCTGTTCTTGCTTATCAGTTAATTACTGATCTTCAATCTGACTTCTGGTATGAACAAATGATGATGTGTGCATCAAATCACTGACTAGGGTTGCCATCAATGACAACACTAGATGACATGTGTAGTGTCTCTTGCCAATAATTGGAAGGTTATGCCTTTCTGTATTTTGGTCTAAGATGTTTGAAATATCTAAAGTACATCCTAGTGAGGTTTCTGTATGTTAGAGGTGAACAAGAATATTCCTATCTATTTGTCGAGTCAAAGTCCATCGCGCTAGATACCCCACCATCCTAGTTATCTATACCTTGATGCATCATATCTATGTGTTTTATCAAACATAAGGAAAGTTGTCCCTTTCATGTCTCAATCCTTGATAAGAAAATCATCATCACTCATCATTAATCTAATAAAGTCTTAATGCTTCAAAGACTTGTTGGATTCCTACATCTTCTAGGAATCAAGGGTTAATCCATCCATCTTATTCTTCTTATTCTTCTATCTTTACTAACATTTCTATCCAAATTTGTGTGATATCTCAAAATATACATGATGCTACCCATGGCTGATGACTATCTATACATCATCAAAATTTTCTATGTCAAATTTTTGATCTTTCTAAAGAATTATATTTTGTCCTCTGATCACTAGAACCACTTCTCTCACATTTTATCACAATCTTGATTAAAAAAATAACATTTCCTCTCGATCTCTCAAGGGGGCAGTGTACCAACGTACTTCTTTGCATGGGGGCAACAATGGGCATCTAAAAAAATTAGAAGATTTTGAATTTTGATCGTATCAAGGTTATTCTTTGAACCAACGTAGCAAGTACATTGCTTCAAAGAGGGGCAAAATTTAGACGCTCAAATTATCTTGATTGATATCATGCATTCGATCTTGATTAACTAACACCGATTCTTCCTTTATCATGTCCACACTAACCAATTAATTGAATACTCTTTATTTAATTAATTCCTCCTAAAAATTAGATAATACACATTATCGGGGTATTTCATCATATTCTTCCTTTAATTAAATAGATCGACTTTATTTAATTAAATCCTAATGTTCTTCATTTGATTAAATAAATCAAGTTTATTTAATTAAATCCTAATGTTCTTCATTTGATTAAATAAATCAACTTTATTTAATGTTCTTCATTTAATTAAATTACTAATCTCCCAACTATCCTCTCATTTGATTTAAATAAATCTAAATATCTAAATCAAAATTCAAATCAACTAATTCCATCTAAGTTAATTAATCACAAATTAGTTAACTCCTAAATCCTCCATTCCTTTAGCTTTTTCAAGTTGCACATGTAAATCAATTTATTTGATTTATTAATTCCTCCTATTTTCATTCAAATATGGCATATCCTTGGAATTTCCACCTATTTGAATTACCCCTCCCAAAAGGACTTTTTTCGTCCATCTGGGCATTAAAAGCTCTTACATGTACTCTCCTTGAGCCAACTTGGCATTAATTCCTCTTACATCCCCTCTTGCACAAGTCACTTCTTCAAATTCAAAATCCACCTACATGCATTTAACATGCACATTGTTCAAAATGTGATCCACTCTCCTTCATTAGAATGTTGACAAGTGGAACAATTCCATTGGTCCCCTCTTTAATCCCACATTCATCCTATTCTTCATTCTTCAAATATTCTCCATTATAAATAAAGGCCTTCTCTATTGATTTGGGATCCACAATCATAAAAAACTTCAAGCAAGGTTATTATCCACAATTTTATGCAAGTTTATTCACATTTTCATCCAAGTCATCATAGAATTCATCATCCATAGCTAGGTTATTGGCATTTTTCATCAAGGATCAATCAACCATCATCAAGTTTACCAAGGAATTGGGAAGGGGCTTCTTTCCACATCAAAGAAGTACAAATTCCCCTATGGGATGCTGGTTTGAGCATTCAAATGAGATTTAATTAGCTTTTATTTGATATTTTATGTTGTTTTCTTGTTCTTATGCTTGAATGAATTCCATTGGGAATGTTTGTTTGTTTGTCCATGTTTGAACAGGTCTAGGCTGAAGCGTTCACACCTTAGATGGAAGAATATTTAATTCTTATATAGATTTGATCACAATGGCCTATTCCATAAGATCCCAAACATGCCACAAACATCCAAAGGATGATATAAAAGAGAACCTAGAGAAATTACAATTGGCAGTAGAGCAATTAACCATACAAAATGGAATTTTGGCAAGAGGATAAGCAAAGAAAGGTAAATAAATTTGGTGTACATATTGTTCAAGGGAAGGCCACCTTTGGAATGATTTTCCTAAAGCTCAAGGAGAAAGAACTTCATCAACACTACATATAGAATTAAAAACAATATTGGCTAAAGCAAACACATTATACTGCAAAACTTTCCCGGAATGGGATAGTCACCTCACTGAGGACTCTCTTGCATACCAATTTCAAATCCAAAACAAAATGAGTCATCCTAATATGAGATTCCCTATGAATTAAAATTATGACACATATATAGAAAAATTACATATGTTAAGGGACTTATAAAAGGACCTTTATATGATGCGGGTTACAGATAACCACCATGAAGAGATACTAGAGGTGCTTATGCATTGCAAAATAATCCACCACAAGATTACATGTGAGATAACATAGAATCCAACTATAGAGGAGGAAGAGGATGTGGTAGAAACAACCATAAAAGAAGTGATGCCACATGCTATAACTGTAGAAAGATAGGCCATTATGCTACTGAGTGCTGGGGGGAAAAGAAAATAAAATGTCCCTTTTGTGAAGATGATTATCATGGTACCTTCAAATGTGATAAAGCACAAAAATATTATTGGAATACAACACAATCGAGAAGTGATGATTTTCACTATCATAAATGAGCTAGAATAATCAAAATAATACTACAAGGAGTTAAAACCTATCAAAGAATTGATAACTAATCATTAGATAGATCAATTGAAGGATATTATGGAGAAGAACAATAGTTGCAGATTAAGAAAAATAAGAAACATGAAACAAAGAAAAAAAAAGTTATAGTGTTGACTAGACAAGGAATAGATACAAATAAGAATAAACAAAGAGTGATTGAAGAAATCAATGAAGAATTAGAAGTGATGAAGAATAATATGATTACTTTTGGGCAAGTAAGCAACAACATGATAAGATAGTAGAGAAAGAAAAACAACAGATCATACAACAACAAAAGGATGACATAACATGTTTTTTAAAGGAAGAAGTAATGATGCAAAATATTTTAGCCTCTTTGGCCCAACAAAAGGACCTATTAGTCAAGTTGAAACAACTAGGAAAATATTGGAACAAACAAAAAATTATATTCACCAAATTTTAGAAGACCAAAATTGAAAGAATAGCCCTCTCTTAATCACTACACACCTTAATAACAATAAAGTCAAACATGTAATGGTAGATCTAGGTGTAGACCTAAATATTATTCTAGAACCACTTGGGAGAAGTTAGGTAGATCCAAGCTTGTCATCTGGACACCAATGAACATTAGTTTGGTAGATGGATTTGGTATGGAGATCTTAGGGACATGAAAAAATAATGAAGTAAATATAAAGGACTCACACAAATTTTTGACTTTGAGGTAGTTGAGATGAAGGAACCATTTAATACCTTTAGAAAATTTCTAGAACTAAGATGGTTTGTAAATTATAATGGAATAGTAGACTCAAGAAAAAGAAGAGATCTCTTTGGCAGATGATAATAGGATAGTCTATATTCCACTAGGAGAAAGAGAAGATAGAACATATGTGGAAGAAATTGAACAAGACAAAGAGGGGGAAGATACAAGAAATCTATATTCTATCTCAATGTGGTACCTACCACAGAAGAAGAGGAATATCCCAATAGCTTTGAAGAAATTAAATTCAATAGTGATAATGACAATATTGATAGTGAAGAAGTTTTAGATGCATGGATGCAAGGAGAACAAGAATTAAATTCTTAGGTTTATAGCTTCAACATAGCATTTATGGTACACAAGAAACCCATAAAACCTCTTCAAACTACCACAAACACAAGACAAATACCACAAATAGACAAAATCAATACACAACTACTATAACAACATCCTATGGACTTATCCCAACATATAAAATCAAAAAGCTCAATACACCAAAAATTAACAACCTTTAAAAAATAACAAGGCTATCTAAGATATACACATGAGACTAGAAGAACAATTATACATAAAATGACTAATGATAACAAGATAATTACAACTTCACAAAGTGAGGTTTCACTATCCACCAACAATGGGTATGCTTGAGTTAAAAATTCAATTTCCTCGATCTAACCCTAAAAGGATAAAAAGGGGATCAAAGAAGAGTTTTATATACACACTAACCTAGCTAAAATAAAGGTAGCACATATTGTATTGGAGTCTTTTCATACATTAAAACAAATAAATAAATCATTGAGAAAATAAAGCCATAGGAAAATAACGAGCAAAAAAATGTGAGAATATGAGAAAATGGCTAGATCATTTATTACACTCACCTCACAAGAAAATTATAAATACACCGTTCACTTTGCCATTCTCCCTCACTGTGCATTCTATTCTTGTTAAGCTCATAGCTACTTCATGCCAAACCCTAAGCAATTTACTAGTCCACTACAAAATTTTAGCTCATAAAATGGGCACACCTACCTTGTCAACATTTCTCAAAAACCAAGACCCAAATACAAAATATTCCCATATAAAGAAATGGAGACTGACCTAGCAGGGGAATTATCAAAGGTACTTGAAGATATTATGCACTAAGTTTGAAGTTTCGAGACAAACTCTCCTACAATTAGGAACACAACAATATCTACCATAGTATAAGAAAATCTTAGAGAAGCGACTAGACATATGACATGAGTTTCTAGACTTCACGGTGCAAGAAGATTGGGTCTAGATCATACTAAGTCGATTCCATGATGAGTATCTCTACTTGGACTATCCCTACAAAATTACCAAGGATTCCATCAAAGTAGTAACTAGCCTATGGGTGCAAGGATAATTTTTTCCAATGAAGGTTATAAAGAATGCAAAAGTCACATGGCTAATTAGAGCAACATATGATGGTTGGAGCCTCAATGTCACTAAAATAACCAATATGAAGGTAAAGTATGCCACCATAGGCATTTCTTACAAGGTCTACTACACAAACCATGAGGATTCAACTATCGCCACCACAATTCACGCAACATATCAAATGGTCACAAAAGGGAAAGACATTGATCTATACGAGGTTTTACGACATGAGATCATGGAGAACATTCAATGAAAAAAACAATCTCACTACCAATTCAGGTATGGATCAATGTTAATTTGCCTTACCTTCTAATTCATGCAACAATTGTTGGACTTTTTGGGAAAAATTTGGGATACCACCTGGTTGGTTGTGGCCCAAATCCAAGACCACACCAACCATTTCTAAGATTCCACCTCCTACACTACGACCTATCGAGGATTCTTCAAATCCCTACGATAAAATTTATAGGCTAGGGATCAGATCTCATATTAGGTGGTCTTCCAACATATCAAAGACATCATCTTCCTAGTTGACAAGGACTATACATTCATGGAATTGGTTGAAACTAGAACATCCTAGATATCCCAACTCCCATATGAGGTAACTGATGCATAGATCCATAATTATTCCTCCACACTCCTCAACCTCCCCAAAGAATCACAAGCAAAGAAATTCACAACTTACTGGGAGTATATAGATAATCTGGTAAAAATAAGTTAGAATCAAATCCAAATATGAATTGGGAGAAACTATATAAGAAATGGGATTTACCAAAGCATGAGATAAAGGAGCTGAGTGCATCCACTTCCTGGAGGTCTGAAAGGTTTCATATCGACACTCCACCTACATATCCTTCACAACATGAAAGTAGTAGCCTGAGAAAGAGAAGAATCACCATCACACCTCCTAGGAAAGAAAAATTAGAAGAGGAAGCCATAGAGGTCCTCTTACAAATGAGTGTGCAGAAGAAATCCAAGTGAAGGAAGGAGAAGGCACACCAGGAGGTCTTAGTGTAGGAGCACCATTAAGTAAATTTGGTCCATCAAGGTTAATGAGGAGTAGGTTATAGGGTTTTTTAGATTTTTTATTAAAATAAGGTCTATGAGACCATTCTATTATTTATTTAGTTAATTTTGAGTCATTTTAGGTGTTTAGGGTGGTCAAATTATTTGACATTGCAAAAAAATTGCATTTTTGGCAAGTTGTCAATAATAAAGTTGTAAAAGAGTAGATTAAAGGAAGGAAAATGGTCATAAGATTTTAAAAGTTAGTTTTAGGAAGTTAGAAAGTCAGTTTGAAATGGAAATAATACATATATGATGTAAAAGATCGATTGAAGGAGGATCTTGAAGATTGAATAAAAATTTCTTTGATATAACTCTTCTTTTCTACAAGATTTACTATTTTTCCTTTATTTACTATGTGTGTACGGACCTGTATAGGAGGAATATGCTTTGAAACCTTGTGTAATTTGTAGAGACATGAAATACCTCTTAATTCCATCAAGTTTGAGAGTTTAATATATAGATTTGAGGGAGAACCCTTAGTTTTTATGAATCTGCCCTGTATACAGAATTAGAGGGTTTTGAATAAATAAAATGGTTTTATGATCCATTCCTCTTTCTGTAACCACTATGGCTTGAGGAATGGTTCTACACCAACATTAATAAGGTGTGTGGATGGATATTTTGAATAGGGGAGGTCTAGTTTGGTGATGGGTGTGAATCCCTAAGGTGGATTTTAGTGTCTTCCACATGAATTCTTGTGGTTTTGTTATGTCAAAGTTGGAATCTTTTTGGGGTAGTGTGGTTGGTTGATGTTTTTAGTTTCTACAGGTCTAAATGAACTTTTTTTAAGTAATTGCATAGTAGATTGAGGGTGGTATGTTGGATTTTCAATAGAACCCTAGTTTGGTGGCTATAATTGAGGGTTTTCGAGTTTAGCACTTGGTTGTGAGGGTTTCTGAGAAAAAATTATGGATTCTTAGGTTTTGACATGTTGGAACTACTGTCCCAAAGTTTTAGAGAGTTTTCCTAAGTTTAGTGAGTGGTTGCTTTGTAAAAGATGGCTAATCAGAGCCCTAAAAGCGTAGAAAGCCTGATTTGGTGAAGTTGTCTCAAAACAACCATAAGTGATTTGTTGATATGTTATTGACCATGGAAATGGGTCCTTGAAATGGTTTAGACCTTGGTCTAAGAGAAGGTCATTGAGAAGAGTTACCCGATTGAGTTGATTCCCAGTGCTACAAGGGAAAATAGTGAATTTGAAAAGATGGTGAGATTTTGATGAATTTGTGATTTGAAAATTGTGATTACTAGTTGGAATTATGTTTAGTAAAATTTTAGGAACTCCTCTATTGCATCAAAGTGGTATTAGAGGGAGGAAGTAGTTCCTTGAAGAAGAAAGTTGTAGTTTGGAAGGTGAAAAGACAAGTTGTTAAAGATGCCTCCAAAGGCCAGTGCAATGGCAAAGGAAATAAACTAATTAACGAGATTTTGTCATAGAAGGATAGGATCTATAGATAATCACAAGAAGCCACTATAGCTAGGATAGCAGCCTTGGAAAATAACCAGAGAAGAGGAGTGGTGAATGAAGACCAGAGTGATAAGGAGGATGAAGGAGAAGAAGGAAATCCTCTAGTCTAGAATGATGAAGATGATTTAGACCTTGATGAAAGGAGAATGATCAAGAATAATGTTGAAGGTAGTGAAGGGTGACAACACTCCAAAAGTGAAGGTTGATGTGTCAATGTATGGAGGTAAGATAGATAGGGAAGAGGTTTTGGCATGGATTGATGCCTTAGATAACTTTTTTGAATTTGAAGACATTGAGGAAAACAAGAAGGTTAAGTATGCAAAGAAAAAGTTGAAAGGACCAACTCTCACATGGTGGAATTTTGTTCAAGAAGATAGGGTCAAGAAAGGTAAGTCTAAAATAAGTTCTTGGGATAGGATGGTAGAAAAAGTTAAGGCTCAATTTTTACCAGCAGACTATGCTATTCAAACTTTCATGAAATTGCAAGAATTAAAGTAGAGGGAGATGGATGTGATGTCTTATACTGAAGAATTCCATAGATTATTCATAAGGTTAGGTCACCATGAAGATGAGATTGAAAGAGTGGCTAGATATTTGAGTGGCTTAAGGTTGAACATAAGAGACGAAATCAGTTTGAACCCTCCTAAGATAGTAGAAGAATGCTTCCAAATGGCAGTAAGGGCAGAGGATAGAATAAAAAGGAGACAAGAAAGGAAAGGAAGGGGTAGAGGTAACATGAATAGAGGTAGAGGCACACGACAAATCAATGAAGAAAAAGATAGTGCAAGCAAGAGCCTTTAGCACCAGAACCAAGAGGAGGTTGGAGAGGAGGAAGGAAAAGTTTCAGACCAAGAAAAGATTACAATGAATTTGCACGAAAATGTTACAAGTGTGGTAAGTATGGACATGCTTTTTACAAGTGTCAAGAGGATTTTGGATCAACTTCAAGTGGAGGAGATAAGAAGAATGAAAGAAGAGCACAAATTGTCCAAGAGGAGGAGGCAAAAAGTTCAAATTCTAACACTCTACATGCAACTCCTAAAGTTGATGAGATGCTGATAATGAGAAGACAAATTTTGAAGTCCACAAAGGAGAAAGAGAAAATCCAAAGAAGAAACTTTTTCAGGATAGCTTGCAGATGCAAAAATAAGGTATGCAAAGTAATAGTTGATCCAGGGTGCTCTGATAATTTTGTATCTAGTGAAATGGTGGATAAGTTACATTTGGAAAGAGTGCCTAAGGAGAAGCCCTATAAAGTCTCATGGGTCAATGATAGTCATTCTATGGTGGTGTGTGGACAAGTAGTAGTTGATTTTCAGATTGTTCAATATGGGGATAGAGTAGTTTGTGACATATTACTAATGAAATGTTTCCATATGTTGTTAGGAAGGGTTTGGCAATTTGATAGGTCAATCATATACAATGGGAGGAAAAACACATATACAATTGAGAAGGATGGTAGGAAATTCATCTTAACTCCATTGGAGGAAGAGGAAAAGGAGCATGGTGAGATCATAATGATTGGGAAAAGGGAATATGTGAGTAAGAGTCAGGGAATGGTAGCCAATGTAAGTCAGGACAAAGTGATGGCAGCAGATAAAGGAAAAAAAGAGTGTACAACCAGTTGTGAAGGAGAATGTTTATATATGGAAGAAGAAAATGGATGGGAATGTATCTAAGATTGAGATAGTGCAGAGTAATTATGCAAAGCCTTTGGTAAGGAAAGACAAGAATGACAGTGTGTTGATTGGGACAGTTGAGTTCCCTATAGCAGCAGGGAAACAAGTAAAGAGACAATATAAAGGTGTTGATACAAAACCTAGGGAGAATGGTAGGACAATAGACAAGGATATAAAGGCTTTGGGTGATGACAGGACAATAAACAAAAGGATGGGTTTGATAGAGTTAAGTCTGATGGTACTGTTGATAGTAAGAAAAGAGAAATTGGTATGAGTATTGGATAGTGGATGATGCATGGAGAGCAAGGTAAAGTAAAATAAGATGTTGGAGGTTAGAGCACAGGTGAAAAGAAAGGTGAAATGACAATATTTGAAGATGGTAAAGTTGGAAAACACCCCACAAAGTTGTATGACAGTGAGAAGCAAGTTTTAGATGGAGACAAGATCAAGAAGGTTAAAGGAAGCAAGAAACAAGAACACAATGAACCAGTTGAAGACAAGCAAGGAAGTAAAAGGCATGAAGAATACAAAGGAGGACATGTAACACTAATCTTTACAAGAGACTTGGAAAAGCTTCAAGTTGGGGTGTATGGTGTAGGAGCACCATTAAGTAAATTTGGTCCATCAAGGTTAATGAGGAGTAAGTTATAGGGCTTTTGAGATTTTGTATTAAAATAAGGTCTATGGGACTATTCTATTATGTATTTAGTTAATTTTGAGTCATTTTAGGTGTCTAGGGTGGTCAAATTATTTGACATTGCAAAAAATTGCATTTTTGGGAAGTTGTCAATAATAAAGCTGTAAAAGAGTAGATTAAAGGAAGGCAAAAAGTCATAAGATTTTAAAAGTCAGTTTTAGGAATTTAGAAAGTCATTTTGAAATGGAAACAATACATATATGATGTAAAATATTGATTGAAGGAGGATCTTGAAGATTGAATAAAGATTTCTTTGATAGAACTCTACTTTTCTACAAGATTTACTATTTTTCCTTTATTTACTATGTGTGTACGGACCCGTACAAAAGGAATATGCTTTGAAACCTTGTGTAATTTGTAGATACATGAAATACCTCTCAATTACATCAATTT
>VDFB02193867.1:457559744-457732712 GCA_007258455.2 Sequoia sempervirens
GTGGATAAGTTACATTTGGAAAGAGTGCCTAAGGAGAAGCCCTATAAAGTCTCATGGGTCAATGATAGTCATTCTATGGTGGTGTGTGGACAAGTAGTAGTTGATTTTCAGATTGTTCAATATGGGGATAGAGTAGTTTGTGACATATTACTAATGAAATGTTTCCATATGTTGTTAGGAAGGGTTTGGCAATTTGATAGGTCAATCATATACAATGGGAGGAAAAACACATATACAATTGAGAAGGATGGTAGGAAATTCATCTTAACTCCATTGGAGGAAGAGGAAAAGGAGCATGGTGAGATCATAATGATTGGGAAAAGGGAATATGTGAGTAAGAGTCAGGGAATGGTAGCCAATGTAAGTCAGGACAAAGTGATGGCAGCAGATAAAGGAAAAAAAGAGTGTACAACCAGTTGTGAAGGAGAATGTTTATATATGGAAGAAGAAAATGGATGGGAATGTATCTAAGATTGAGATAGTGCAGAGTAATTATGCAAAGCCTTTGGTAAGGAAAGACAAGAATGACAGTGTGTTGATTGGGACAGTTGAGTTCCCTATAGCAGCAGGGAAACAAGTAAAGAGACAATATAAAGGTGTTGATACAAAACCTAGGGAGAATGGTAGGACAATAGACAAGGATATAAAGGCTTTGGGTGATGACAGGACAATAAACAAAAGGATGGGTTTGATAGAGTTAAGTCTGATGGTACTGTTGATAGTAAGAAAAGAGAAATTGGTATGAGTATTGGATAGTGGATGATGCATGGAGAGCAAGGTAAAGTAAAATAAGATGTTGGAGGTTAGAGCACAGGTGAAAAGAAAGGTGAAATGACAATATTTGAAGATGGTAAAGTTGGAAAACACCCCACAAAGTTGTATGACAGTGAGAAGCAAGTTTTAGATGGAGACAAGATCAAGAAGGTTAAAGGAAGCAAGAAACAAGAACACAATGAACCAGTTGAAGACAAGCAAGGAAGTAAAAGGCATGAAGAATACAAAGGAGGACATGTAACACTAATCTTTACAAGAGACTTGGAAAAGCTTCAAGTTGGGGTGTATGGTGTAGGAGCACCATTAAGTAAATTTGGTCCATCAAGGTTAATGAGGAGTAAGTTATAGGGCTTTTGAGATTTTGTATTAAAATAAGGTCTATGGGACTATTCTATTATGTATTTAGTTAATTTTGAGTCATTTTAGGTGTCTAGGGTGGTCAAATTATTTGACATTGCAAAAAATTGCATTTTTGGGAAGTTGTCAATAATAAAGCTGTAAAAGAGTAGATTAAAGGAAGGCAAAAAGTCATAAGATTTTAAAAGTCAGTTTTAGGAATTTAGAAAGTCATTTTGAAATGGAAACAATACATATATGATGTAAAATATTGATTGAAGGAGGATCTTGAAGATTGAATAAAGATTTCTTTGATAGAACTCTACTTTTCTACAAGATTTACTATTTTTCCTTTATTTACTATGTGTGTACGGACCCGTACAAAAGGAATATGCTTTGAAACCTTGTGTAATTTGTAGATACATGAAATACCTCTCAATTACATCAATTTTTAGAGTTTAATATATAGATTTGAGGGAGAACTCTTAGTTTTTTTGAAACTGCCCTGTATACAGAATTAAAGGGTTTTGAATCAATAAAATGGTTGTCTGAGCCATTGCTCTTTCTATAACCACTATGGATTAAGGAATGGTTCTTCACCAACATTAATAAGGTGTGTGGATGGAGATTTTGAACATGGGAGGTCTAGTTTGGTGATGGGTGTGAATCCCAAAGGTGGATTTTAGTGTCTTCCACATGAATTCTTGTGGCTTTGTTATGTCAAAGTTGGAATCTTGTTGGGGCAGCGTGGTTGGCTGATGTTTTTAGTTTCTATAGGTCTAAATGAACTTTTTTGAAGTAATTTAATAGTATATTGAGGGTGGTATGTTGGATTTTCAATAGAACCCTAGTTTGGTGGCTATAATTGAGGGTTTTCGAGTTTGGAACTTGGTTGTGAGGGTTTTTGAGAACCAATTGTGGATTCTTAGGTTTTGACATATTGGAACTTCCGCCACAAATTTTTAAAGAGTTTTCCTAAGTTTAGTGAGTGGTTTCTTTGTAAAAGATGGCTAATCAGAGCCCTAAAAGCGTAGAAAGCCTGATTTGGTGAAGTTGTCTCAAAACAACCATAAGTGATTTGTTGATATGTTATTGACCATGGAAATGGGTCCTTGAAATGGTTTAGACCTTGGTTTGAGAGAAGGTAATTGAGAAGAGTTACCCGATTGAGTTGATTCCCAGTGCTACAAGGGAAAAGAGTGAATTTGAAGAGATGGTGAGATTTTGATGAATTTGTGATTTGGAAATTGTGATTACTATTTGGAATTGTGTTTAGTAAAATTGTAGGACCTCCCCTATTGCATTAGGTCTCCACTCAAATATTGGACATAAAGTAGGAGGAACAAACAATACTAGAGTATACCTATCTCCTAAAAGATACAACTACCTCTAAGGTTTCATCACTCATAGATAAGGATCAACTATACAGTGGTCTATTCCATAAAGAGGTGTTGGATATGACCCTCCAAAATACCCAAACATGGCAGTTCCAAATTGATTGATCACAAAGAGGGAAATAATCAGATACATGGTAGCTTCCAACATATTATTTGAAGGCTTAATGGATCAATTCCTAGACTCATTGACCACCAAAATAAAAATGAGAAGAGAAAAAGTAGCTAAGGAAGAGGAGAAATTGAAGGAATTAGCCAATTGAGAATTAGCTATTGCCATTACACCTCTACAAAAATAAAATATATTCAAAATTTAGACCAAAGAGCTTCGGTCCAAGAAAGTATTAAAAAAATTAATGATAGAGAAACTAGAAATCACTCAAGTAAAAAAGGAGATGAAGAAGGCTACATAAAAAGCTCATCAAAAGTTGTGCGAGGAAGAAGCAAAATATAAAGCAACTACCTCAAAGAAAGAACAATTTTCTCCTCCTTTGCAATTTGAGACACCCTCCTCATCCACAACATCCTTTATGTAATCCATCAATAAAATTTTAGCCAAATAAAAGGAGATCCAATCGATGGCATCTCTGCAACTACTTTGACTTCTATTTGTAGGCTCACAGGTAGATATTGGGAGCATTTCACCCTTGCAAAAATTCCAATCAGGGGCTATTTTGCATCAAACAACAAGAGTTTATAAATATTAAAGATTCATGTGGAGAACTTAGAACAGCTAGAGGAAATCATAAAAGACATACAAAACAAGTTCACAGATCTCCAAGTGGATTCTTCTCGACCTTTGGCTAACCAGCTAAAAAGTTTGGTAGATAGGGTGATCAAGGACACCCAATTACAAAATAGAACAATGAGGCAACAAATTCAAGGAGAATAACATAAGTCAAAAATAGATGAAGAAAGGAAGAAATGTGCCACCACATATTTTTCCTTATAGTCTTAGATTAACACTGTAAATAATACAAAAGGAGACCTCAATGCACTGTACTAGTTTTTATCTACAATGTCCAATAGTAATAACTCAAGTTAAAGCTCAAATCGACCAAATAGAATTCCAGATACTTCAGAGAGCCATTGTATATAGTTCCCTTCAAGATACATATGGCCAATCTAGGTAAATATAGAACCACTGCATGCACAATTCCAACAAATGCAAGGTCAAAGGGACAAAATCTAGAACTGATTCCACCAGTTAAGGGAAGTAGTTAGTTTAAGGCTTGCAAATATCACAAGAGTCCTCCATGAATCCCAACAGTTAGCACTAATGATACAAATTCCCCGAACACTTCGAGAGGTAGAGAAGCTACTACTATAGATCCATGTATAGACTCAACAACTACATTTGGACAAAATACAATGGGACAATAAATTCACTAAACTCAAAGAGATATACAAGGATATCCTAACAGTAAAGTAGAGTTGAGTTGAGGACAAGTCAATATTTTGAAAGGGGGGATATGTTGGCAGGAAAGAGCAAAATGCTAGATACCACCAGGAAAATCCTACCGCATCTTATGGAAAAGATCTTGTGGACCTTAAGAATGAAAAGATACCATCTAGGATAGGGGTAGGATAGATGGATCATGTCCCATCCCATAGATATATGTATATAGAAGGATATGAATAACACTTTGTAGATGTGTAAGAGGAATGAATGTAGAAACTTGTATATGAAATGTATGTAATAAGATATAAGTAGAAGAATGAAGGTATAAAAAGTTATATGTAAGGGAAGGAAAGAGATGTGTAAAGTACAAGGGAAGATATATGAATGTACTCTTTTGATGTGATTAATATAATGATCGCAAGAATTCTATCTATTTGATATTATCTAACATTCAGTAAATATATTTAATTAGTTAATCCTTTGTTTGGATCAAACTGGTGTTTTCTTTATATGATTCAGTCCAAGGTATAAACTACAACACTCATAAAGTACTTGTAGCTTTGAACTTTGGTCTATGTTTCCCTAGTTTTCTTGCTAACAAGCATCCTAATGAATTTTCTAAAAATATCATTTGTAACATTGGTGGATATTGTGAAAGAATTACTATTTTTTCATTGGTTTATTTGGTGGCCTTCTTTGTGCTTGGCACTATACATATTTTTCTCTAAAATAATTCTTGATTTGTAATGTTGGTCTATCTTTATTAACAATAAGATATGCTTTAATGATAAAACACCCTTTGCAATCTATACTTACATAATTAACATTAATATGAAATAGTGGAAAAGAAACATTACATAATAATTTTGATGAACATATAAAATTAAATTAAAAGTCAAGAATGATGAAAATGATAATTCTTTACAATAGTAACAATAAAATTTCTTCGATGTAAAATATAGCAAACATTTATATCAAAAACTTAATAAAATTCTTTTTATTTAATTTATGAAAATATCTTAAAATTGTCTATTAGATTAAACTAATAACAAACTAACAACAACAAATTTCACTTTTTAATGTGTAAACCCAAAAGAAAACCCACAAGAAGAAAACTAAAAATCTGATTCGCTTTATTCATTATAGAAAAAAAGGAGATTTACTATTATTGTACCATTTTTTTACAGTTTGATCATTATTACATTACCGATTTACCACTATTTTTAGATGATTGGTCATATAATGGATGTCAAAGTCATATGAGTAGAAAAATAATCAAAGGAATATTTAGTATGAGCAACTCACGTTTCTTACATGTGTCCATGTCTAACAGATTCCATGTACAGTCCATTCCATTAAGAATTAAAAATCATCAATGCTTTAATAAAGCATCCTCCAATTAATTTAAGTTCAATGTTTAAAGTTAAATTAATCATATTATTATAAGAAAATAAACATAAAAAATAATATAACATAATAAGTCATGTAGTCTTTATGGAAGTATCATCAACAAAAAGAACTTATAACAATTATAGCAGCATAATAATACCTATAAAACTTACTATATCAACCCCTAATGTATGTGTAAATATTGATATGCATATCATAAAGATAGATTTACAATGTTGTGGGCCAAAAAGACTATAAAAAAATCCAAAAATGACCTAAAAAAGGTAATTTTATTTAATTAATTTGTTATATGTTATCATGTGTATGCATTTTGGGGGTTTTGAAATAATCAGATGTGACTCAACATATCACAATTTTAATATTGAGGAAAATGGATAATTTAATTAATGTGATATAGCTAGGTAGGGATTGGGGGTTAGGAAACATGTTCAAAAGGGGTGGGGTGTTCACACATGGCATTTTAAATCTTCAATAGATCACTTTCCATAAGTCAGTAAAAGGAAATGACATTCACAATTGTGGTCTTGCCAGATTCATCAAACTATCTTGCTTTGGGATTTACTTCTATGTTTGTGTGGTTCAGATATGTTGATCATGGCTGTTGGAAGCTGCTATATCCAAATTTTTGGCTTCTGATTCATTGTGTAGTGTGAGTTATGTTCACCAGTTGTGAACTCTAGTTTTCTGTGCTTTTGGCTGAGGTTCAGGAGAAATATTGTTGGTATGGATTTCTCTTTGGTCAAGTCTTATGACTTGTGGTTCTAAAGTTAAGTTGTTATTATTGTTTTGAAGATAATTTTGGTATCTAGAAGGATTTGATCGTGCTAAGAGTTGTGTGTGCTTAATTTTTCTATGTGTTTTACACTGGGTTGGATGAAATTGTGTTGAATACTTCATTCAAAGTTGATGAAGTGTGTTGGGACCTACTTGGGTCCTCATCGAGCATGTGTTTGGGTCACTCTCATTCTAATTCCACCCTAGGATGTTTTGGCGCTGAACTAATTTGAATTTAATGATGGATGGCCAACTTGGGATATGTTTCAAAGTTGAAGATGGTATAAATATAGGATGAGTTAGTGGTGAAAGATGTACAAAGAGATAAGTGCAAAGAAATAGAGCAGATAGATGTGAAATAAATGTGAATCCATGTGTGTGTGTGATGCGAGTGTGGCAGATTAGTGCGAAGCCTAAATGTTGAGTTTCCAAATGAAGTGAGCTAACGCTGGACTCTATCATTCATGCATGTCTACAAGTGGTTGAGAAAATTGTGGTGGAATTCTCAGTTGTATTGAGATTATCTTCTATCTGTAACATATCTTTTCTATCTTCATTGTATCTCTGTGGAAGTGAGCCCTCTGGTGGTTAACCCTATTGGATAGTGAGTCCTGATCTGAACAATGAGTCCTTGTTTTGGCAGTGAGCCTTTTTCTCAGGTAGTGAGCCTTTGTAATAAATTTTGATATTCTCTATAGTGTGAGTTAATCCTCACCATGGTTTTTCCCTCATTGGGTTTTCCACATAATCTAGGGTTACTGTGTTTGTGTGATGGTTTTCAGTTTCTGCACTTACACTTAAAGTTTAATCATTTTAGAAGAGTTAAATATTTGTGATTGATCTATGTTTCTATGAATGGTTTAAGGATTAAATTTGCTACAATTGATTCACCCCCCTCTTAGTTAAATTGTTCAACAATTGGTATCAGATCTTGGTTCCTTGTAAAAGAGCTTAACCTCTTAAGGAAGGTCCGGGATGGCTGGAAAAATTACTCATGACTATCTGAGGTTCTATGGAACTAATTATGCTATCTAGAAAATATTGATGTAATAATATTTGGAGTATTGTGGATATGATGTGGAGAAAGCTTACAAGAACACTTACACTCCTACTAATGGTCTGAGTACGGCTGATGGGATCAAGGCACATGAAGCAAACAATAAGGTGAAGTACATTTTGAAGAATAGTCTTGTACATTCAGAGTTGATTAAAGTTCAAAATCTAAAAAATACTAAGAATGTCTAGGATGCTTTGGAAAAGGCACATGAAGGATATGAATGGGTCAAAGAGGCAAATTTTTAGAACTTGGAGACACAGTTTGAGCTCTTGCACATGTTTGAAGATGAGAATATTAAAGCTTACGTACAAAGATTGGATGAGGTAGTAGCTAGAATGCGAGGACTTGGTGCTACAATAGATGAATCTAGGATTGTAAAGAAAATTCTTAGAACTCTCCTCGATGCTTACAACGAAAAGGTATGTTCTATTGAAGAACCTATAGATTACAATACTTACACTAAAGATCAGTTGTTGGGAACTCTTAAATCTTATGAGATGAGAAAGCCGAATTTGAGAAATGGATCCAAATCAAAAATTTCTTTTAAGGCTAGAAAATCTGAAGATCCAGATGAAGAAAGTATTGATGAAGTAGAACCTAAATTTTTGAGAAGGATGAAGAAAGAATCTGGAAAGTATGAAGGTAAGTTACTCTTTAAATGCTTTAGTTGTGGAGGAATAGAAAATTTGCTTCGAGGTGTCCGGAAAGAGCTAAGAGAAATAAACAAATATATGAGAAAGAAAAGAAAGGTAAGAAGATCAACATAGCATATTATGTGAATGAGGATGCTTGTATATCTGATGAGGAATATGATTATGGAGATCCTAATGAAAATGCATGCTTGTTCTTGGCTATAAAAGATGAACCTACTTCTTCTAATTCTAAAAAATAGGTGAAGGAATACCCTCTAAAGAAGGAGAAAAATGAAGGTACTATAATCTCTAACCTACATGCTAAACATGAAAATAAATATTGGGTTGTTGACAGTGGTTGTTCACATCACATGACTAGTGATAAGAATAAGTTTGTTAAATTTGAAAAATATGATGGAGGCTTAGTTATGTTTGGAGATGATATTGGTTCTAAAATTTGTGGGATAGGTTTAGTAAGTTTTGATGGCAAGCAAAATACTGATGATGTCTACTAGGTTAAGGGTTTAAGGCATAATCTGTTGAGTTTTGGATAGATGTGATGTAAAGGATATAATCTTGTATTTAAGGATGAAATATGTGAGATCAAGAAAGATTCTGAAACAGTGATTGTTGTAGGAAAGACATCTGAAGGAAATATCTATCAACTTAAGGGTGTTGATGGACGATGCTTTATGACTCAAATTAATGATAGTTGGTTATGGCATCAGAGAATGTTTCATATGAATTTTAATAACTTGGAGAGTATTAGTGTAGTTCAGGTTGTGAGAGATTTACCAAGGATTAAAAATCTTGTTAATGCTATTTGTAGGAATTGTCTGTTTGGAAAGCAAGTGAGAAACCATTATAGATCAAAGGAAAAATCTACTACTGGACTTCTAGATTTAATTCATACAGATCTCTATGGTCCTACAAGAGTGAGATGTCTGCAAGGTGAAAGGTACTTTATGCTTTTGATTGATGTTTATTCTAGGTATATATGGGTTACATTTCTTAGAGATAAATCATATGCATTAGATAGATTCAAGACATTCGTGTTGAGAATGAAGTAAATTTAAGGATAAAATGCTTAAGGTCTTACAGAGGTGGAAAATTCACCTCCCATGAATTTAATATGTTTTGTGAAGTGCATGGAATAAAAAGACAATTATCTAGTCTGAGAACTTCTCAACATAATGGAGTTATTGAAAGAAAGAACAAAAAAAATCAAGAGGTCGCTAGATCAATGATTACTGAGGCAGGTCTACAAAAATTTTACTAGAGAGAAGCTATTCATACTACTGTTTATGTATTCAATTGAATTCAAGTAAGAGAAAATAGTACAAAGACCCCTATGAGCTATGGTGTGGAAGAATTCCCACTTTTAAGTATTTTAAGGTATTTGGAAGAAAATGTTATATTAGATGGGATGAAGAAAATTTAGGAAAGTTTGAAGCAAGAAGTGATGAAAACATTTTTCTTGGATATTCTACTAGAATCAAAGCCTACAGATGTTTCAATAAAAGATTGGGGTAGATTTTAGAAAGCTCGAATGTCAAGGTTGATGAAGCAATGAAGAATTCAATTGAGGTTGATGGATATGTATCTGATGAACCTGATTGTGTAAGGATTGAAGAAATTGTGGAAGAAAAAGAAAAGGATGAGCAAGAGAAGCATAATGAAGAAGAAGAAGATGAAGCTTCAGTGGTGTCCCCTAAGACACCTAGATATGTACAGAAGAACCATTCAAAAAATAAATCATTGGAGACAAGACAAAAGGAGTATTGACAAGAAGCAGAGCTACTGCTAGTGAGGTAAATTTGTGTTTACTTTCTGAGATTGAACTAAAGAATGTAAGTGAAGCATGTAAAGATGAGCATTGGATGGAAGCTATGGAAAAATAACTTATGAAGATTGATAAGAATCAAACTTGGGAATCGGTACCAAGACCAATAGACAAAAACATTATTGGATCAAAGTGGGTACTCATAAATAAGTTGAATGAAAATGGAGAAGTTGTCAGAAATAAAGCAAGGCTTGTATGTAAGGGTTACTCACAAGTAGAAGGCATGGATTTTCAGGAGACTTTTGCTCTAGTGGCGAGAATGGAAGCTATTATGATGTTCTTAACGTTTTCTGCTCATAAAGATTTCAAAGTCTATTAGATGGATGTCAAGTCTGTATTTTTGAATGGTGAGCTAGAAGAAGAGGTCTACATGGAGCAACCAAAAGGATTTTAGTTGTCAGATCAACTGGATATGGTTTGTAGATTGTAGAAAGATTTATATGGATTGAAGCAAGCTCCTAGAGCTTGGTATGCAAGGCTAGATAGGCACTTGATTCAACAAGGTTTAAACAAAGGTACAACATATAGTAATCTATATTTTAAAAATTGAAAATGACAAAATCTTAATTGTGGTTGTATACATTAATGACATTATTTTTGAAGGAGATGAAACTATGTGTAAGATGTTTTTGGAAGAAATGCAAAAGGAATTTGAGATGTCTATGTTTGGAGTAATGATTTTTTTTCTTGGGCTACAAATTAGTCAAACAGAGAAAGGGATTTTTATTTCACAATCTAAGTATGTGAAAGAGATGTTGAAAAAGTTTGGGATGGATGGTTCTAAACCGTTATGCACTCCTATGGTGACTAGTTGCAAATTAGGTAAAGATAATGATTCACCTAAGGATGATAAGAGAAAATATAGATCTATGATTGGTGGACTATTGTATTTGACTGCTACTAAACCAAATATTATGCATTCTTTTTGTCTTGTGGCTAGATTTCAAGAAGATCTTAAGGAAACACATGTTGCTACTATTAAAAGAATATTCAAATATTTTCATGGCACTTTGGATTATGGCTTATGGTATCCTAGGGATACTGACTTTACACTAAGTGCTTATACCTATAGATACAGATTGGGATGGATGTGTAGATGAAAAAAAAAGTGCAAGTGGTGGTGCATCCTTTCTTGGTTGCAAATTAGTGGCATGGTTGAGTAAAAAGCAAGATTTAGTTTCCTTATCTACTGCTGAAGTTGAGTATATTGCTGCTGCATCTTGCTGTACACAAGTTCTATGGATGAAATAGACATTGAAAGATATCACAGTTGTGTATGATGATCCTATTTCTATCTTCTATGATAACACAAGTGTAATTAACATTTCAAAGAATCTAGTGATGCACTCAAGGACAAAGCATATATCTACTAGGTATCATTTCTTGAGAGAGAAGGTTGGGGAGAATGAAGTAAAGCTTGAGCATGTTCCTATGAAGGATCATATTGCTGATATATTTATGAAGGCTCTTCCTAAAGATACTTTTGAGTATCTCTGGGAGAAGTTAGGGGCCATTTCCCCTCCTTTCTTGAACTAGATGCATCAGTTTGGTGGATCCATGGATCTATCTTTCTTCTAGACTGATATTTTGGTGGCTACCTCTTAGGGGGAGCAGGTAGTGTCATGTGTTGTCATTGTATAAGTATTTTGTTTTTGATGTCAAAGGGGAAATCAATGTAAAACATATTTTTCCTTTTCCATTGATTTCAAAGTGAGAGATGAGAGATGGGAGATGTAAAAAAAAAGATTATCTACTAAAGGGGAGAAACAAAAAGAAAAATCACGAGAAGTGTGTTCAGAGCTAGTATGTTGTCTTTGATGGTTTTTCACATCATGTGTTGTCATCAATGGAAAAGTGGGAGATTGTTGCAAGAATGAAGGTGTTGTCATTGATGTCATAAATATAGGTTATTGGATGTATATGTTGAGGATATTAATAAAATTGTAATGAAGAAAGGTTGCAGGTGTTTAGTGGTTTTTCTAGGGTTTTCTCCAGGATTTGCTTCTATGTTTGTGTGGTTCAGATATGTTGATCATGGTTTTTTGGAAGCTGCTATATCTATATTTTTGGCTTCTAATTCATTGTATAGTGCAAGTTATGCTCACTAGTTGTGAACTATGGTTTTCTATGCTTCTGGTCGAGGTTTGGGAGAAATATTGTTGGTCCAAATTTCTCTTTGGTCAAGTCTTATGACTTGTGGTTCTAGAGTTAAGTTGTTATGATCATGTTGAAGATAATTTTGGTATTTGGAAGGATTTGATTGTGCTAAGAGTTGCATGTGCTTAATTTTTTCATGTGTTTTACACTGGTTTAGGTGACCTTGTGTTGAAAATTACCTTTGAAGTTGATGAAGCATTTTGGGACCTACTTGGGTCCTCATAAAGTGTTTATTTGGGTCACCCTCATTCTAATTCCACCCTAGGATGTTTTGCACTTATTTAATTTGAATTTAATTTTGGATGGATGACTTTGGATATGTTTCAAAGTTGAATATGGTATAAATACATGACGAGTAAGTGGTGAAAGATGTACAAAGATATAAGTGCAAAGAAATATAACAGATAGATGTGAAACACATGCGAATTTCTGTGAGTGTGTGATGTGAGTATGGAAAATTAGTGTGACGCCTAAATGTTGAGTTTCTAGATGTAGTGAGCTAAAGGTAGACTCTAGCATTCATGCATTTCTGCAAGTGGTTGAGAAAAAATGTGGCGGAATTCTCTATTGCATTGAGATTGTCTTCTATTTGTAATATATCTCTTCTATCTTCTTTGTATCTCTGTGGAAGTGAGCCCTCTTGGTGGTTAACCCTATTGGACTGTGAGTCCTGATTCAGACAGTGAGTCCTTGTTTTGGCAGTGAGCCTTTTTCTCAGGAAGTGAGCCTTTGCAATCCGTTTTGATATTCTCTATAGTGAGTTAATCCTCATCATTTTTTTCCCTCATTGGGTTTTCCACATAAATCTGGTGTTACTGTGTTTCTGTGATGGTTTTCAGTTTCTGCACTTGCACTTAATGTTTAATCATTTTAGTAGAGTTAAATATTTGAGATTCATCTATGTTCTGGTGAATTTTTTAAGGTTTAAATTTTCTACAACTAATTCACCCACCCTCTCTCAGTTGTCTTGTTCAAAAAACTTGATATAGCTGATGGTTCATAGATGAATCTACTTGAGATGTTCTCAAAAGGAAGAATTGAGATAGTATCCCAAAATGAAAGACTTGGGACTAATAGAATGCAAAACAATGGAGATGGGTTGCATTTGGATAGCAAACAAGGACAATTGGTAAGTTACAAACATGACAATGAGAGCTAAAGAGATTGATTACAAACATTACTACATTAGGGGTTGCTACTCCAAAATTCTTTTCCAATCATTTAATATTTGTACTATCCACCTCAAAACCCTAATCTTACCATCATCAAATATTGGTTCATTTTGGAGTTTGTAAGGCCATATTCAATCAATTTTAACACAAAATAATAAACAACATATCGCTACGATTGTTGCTTCAATCTATTCACAATAAATAAAAAGTAGATCTAAGAAGTGGCTAGAAAGAAATAAAACTCCACACAAAATGATCCAACAAGTGACTTACTGCAAGATTCGACACAAAATGTTTCCTGCTATGAACTATGCCAATGAGAAAAACTGTGCCATAGTCAAAACCTGACCACTGCGAATTTTTATAAAATGAGATGAACCCAGATTCTCCCTAGAGCTATCGCTTCGATCTATTCACAATATAAAAAAAAGTAGGTCTATATGAATATTGGAATTTATAGCTACCAGATTTGTGCTTGAGTTTGAGACAAAATTTTTGCAGAAATGAAAATATGGATTGACTGTTTCTGTGAAATCAATTTAGGGTTTGGGGAATTGTGACTTACCTCAAATTGTGTCATGCTGTCAAGAATGTCGACGAGGAAAACTATGTAGAGTTTGCAAGAAGACAAACGTAACCCTACCACCACCGACTACCTCAACATTCGTCATAAATTCTGCAATAACTGCTATGCTACATAGCAACCTGGTGAGAGTAAATGCTCAACCATCTCATGCAAGTGGAGAAGTGAAAGGTCAATACTAGTGAGGAAGAGTTTGGAGGAGCGGGGAAACAACTGAGAAATAAGTGGAAAATGATGAACCGTTGCAATTCATTTCATCATATTTCATCGCCTATCAAGCAATTTGCACCAATTTTGATGAAAAGGGGTTGCAAAAGCTAAGCATGGGGATGCCTTTAGCGTAATAAGGGTTAACATTTAAGAGAAACATTCTTGATATTTGAGGAAGATATTATTTTCCTTCACAATATCTTAATATTTATTTGCCTATCAACAAATTATTGTACAATTCAATGGAGTACTAGTTATAAGTAATTTGTCAAAAATGGTGGACTATTAATGTTAAAACATGTTTATTTTAATAGTATTTAATTACAAATTGTAGACATCGAAAATATACTGATTGACATCGTGCATCGGATCCTAACTTACTAACATCGTTTCTTCTTAAATCATTCCTCAGTCTAACCGTTTAATCAAATTCCCCTATCTGATTAAATTCATCAGTATCCTCTCTTGGTTGAATAAATCACTTTATTTGAATCAAGTCATTTCTCTTGTTAATTAAATCAATCCATCTAATCTAATTATCACTATTTAATTAAATAATCAATTTATCTAATTAAATCTCTAAAGTCTATCCATTAAATTAAATAAATTAAAACCTTATTTGATTTAATCTAACACCATCCCTTTTAATTAAATAAATCAAAATCTTTATTTAATTAGCCTCTTATCATATTCCTCTCTTATCTGATTTAAATAAATCCATAAATCTAAGTCAAAATAAGTCACATCATCTAATCTCCTGTTAAATTAATTAAACCCTTAATTAATTTAGCCTCATCTCATGTCACATCCTCTAGATAATGCAAGTTGCACATGAAAATAGATTTAATTCATTTATTAAATTTCTATTTTCCTCACAAGGCATCTTTTGGAATAGTCCCTCAATTTGAATTCAAAAATTCCAAGTCAACATGTACATCCAACAAGGCATTTAAAACCTCTTACATGTCCTTTGCCTTGAGCCAAGTGGCATTTATTTCATTTTCCCTTCCCTCTTACATGCCATTTCAACAAATTTGAATTTCAAATATTGGCATTTATTGGCACAAACCCCAAATCTTGCACAACCATCATCCATTCATAGCTTGACAAGTGGCACCATATCATTGGATGAATGTTAGTCCCACATTGCTCAAATTTGGGCATTCATCCATCTTGAAATCCTATAAATGAAGAGCTCCTCTCCTCATTTTATCATCCACAATCCAAACAAATTTACCATGCTAAAATACTTAGCCATTCTCATCCATCATTTGAATTCTTAGCTAGGCTTTTTGTAGGTTTGGCTTGGAGTTCTCATCTTTCATCAAAAGTGGATCACTCTTCATCATCAATCAACAAAGCTTGCATCTTAGGGATTGGGAAAGGGCCAATTTTCACATCAAATTGGCACCAATTCCCCCATGTGATCATGAGTTTGCACATCTAATTAGGATTTTATCTTGTTTTTGGCATTTGCATTGTGTTCACTATTTTCATTCCTAGTTTGAGTTGTAAATGGATTTTATGGGGAATCCTTCTTTTATGCTTGTAATTCCTTGTCTAACTCGTTTATTCATGTTGTTTTGTAGGTACTAGGAAAAAGGTTCCCACATTTGGTGCTAGAAGGAGGGCTTGACATCATTATTTTTAACTTTTCTTTGAAATTTCTGCATTTTCTTGACACAAGAAATTCCAATGCGGGCTCATCAACGTCACTGTTTTAGCACCGCGGGCTAGTCAGCGTCGCTGGACTCATCCCGCCAAAAAAAATTCAAATTTATAACTCCACCGCTGGACTCGCTGATTTGTAGAAGTTTCAAAAAATCCTAAACTCCGACGATAGAAACTACGACACTTGGCGAAACAGTGACGCAATCGTGCTCTTTGTCTCGACACAGAGCGCCGCTGACTGGTAAGCGGCACTGGGGGGAAAAAATAGTGACTCCTTCATGAGTGGCGACACTGGAAGATAGTAAAAAGGGAGAAATTAATTTTTAGCACGTGTTTTTGATTTATGATTTATTTATCTCCTGTTTTCTGGTTTTTAACTTCTGTGATTTTCTAGAATCTAATTGTCTTTTCTTCTTTGTAGGTTGGAAATCGAAAACTAATAAAGGAGGAGCATGGTGATGATATTTTTTTTCCTATCAAAGTGTTTTTTAACACTTAAGTTTTTCTTTAACACTTCTTCAAGAATTTGTCATCTTCTTCGTTCTCAGAATACTAGTTTTCATTTGGGCTTAAAAAGTACCTTTCAATTCCATTTCCTGCAAAGGTTAAAATGAACAATAGGATCAACAACTTACTAGATTTTGTTTATGGGATTAACAAATTGAACAAATGTTTATCACTTGTCTTTTTGGTGCTCTAAAATGAACTCACATATTGCTTTGAGGATCTAAAAAGAACAAGTGTAGTTGTGTTTTTTGTGAGGGCTTACTTAGACTAAAGCCATTGAAAAAGGATGTATGCGCTTCTCTCACACTTTATAGCGATCTTGAGAATCAAAAGGAATTTTTCATGACTTTGGGTTAAGATAAAGTAATCACCTTCACACTTCGATTTGGGCTTAAAATTGAACAAACTATTGTGCGAGTGTGAGTGGGGACTTTGTTGCGTATATTCTCTCTCCTTGTTGCCAACAAGGATTGATCGAGTTATGAATATTGTTCTTCATTCGCTATTGTTTATCCTAGAGGGCCTGCCTTGGGGAAAAAGTACCCACCCAAGGGAACGACTCAACCGGTAACACTCTGAACCAAAGAGTATTTCCAATAGGGATATAAATGTGGATATTGGACGAAATGCCAATATCACGTGGTTGACTCTGACAAGATGGATCCAAAAGGGGACTCTTGCCACGTTGGGTCAACTCCTACGAATAGAAAGTCCTTACTAAAACCCATGTGCTAGAATTTTCCAAAATCCTTTTATCTATTTGTTGGTGCAAGAACGGTCGTTCTGAAGCCACCCCACACTTTTATGGTCTTCTAGTAGAAATGGAACATGCCATGGAGTTTCATGGTGTTGATGCTTGGCTGCCCCATAAAGTGAGTGTCATGGAGGGGAGCCAGTGGGGTCAAGCATCTAACCATTCACTAGAGATAAGTGTAGCTGGACTTGTCCAAGTGGGAATCCAACAAATATTGTCTTACACATCCATAGGATTGTACTTGTTCTTGGGTTACAAAATGCATTGTTTGATTGAAAACATCATGAAAAAAAACACTTAACATCATCCAAACTTCAAACCCTTTTGAAGACAAATACAATTGACTCAATCCATATGTTATTGCTTTCCCTTGGGATTCACATCCTTAGAGGTTTCTAAGCATTGGATTATATCTTAATTTGTCTTCTTAAGTAAACAATAGGAAAACCCTTGCCTTAAGTTCATTAAATTTCCACATAACATATCTTGTGGGGTTTGAAGAAATTAAGACATTGGACATCTTAGTTTGAAAATCTAATTGAATAAAGTGTTTTTGGTAAAATAAAGACATTAAGAAAAGCTAAGAAAAATGATCTTTCATATGTGTTGAAGACTCCAAATCCCAAAGTACAAATCATTGATTGGAAATCCAAAAATGAATGCTCAAATGAAATCATTTCTTGGTTACAAAAGTCATTAGGAAGCATTTTCATGCTCTTCAATACCTAGGTCTAAGCAAACAAAGTGTATCTTTTTAGGATCATATTAGGATCAAAACACATCAGAATCCTTTTCATCCATCCATCAAAACATCAAAACAAAATCCATCTCATCATCACCTTTTGGGAAAATCTTGAAAAAACATCCTTGATACTAGGCTTTATGGAAAAATCAAATCCATCAATATCATTGAGACAAAATCTTTGAGAACATTTATCAAAACATCTTTGGCTAGGCATGTGTAGATGCATCCTTTTGCATATGCTTAGTCAAAGTTATCAAAATCATCTAGTCTAGCTTAGTATATGTAGATGAATCCTTCTCCATATGCTTAGTGAAACAATCACTTTGTTTGAATAGGTGTGGGTAGATGCATCCTTCTCCTCACACATATTTAAATTATCATCCTTTGAACAAAGCTATCGCTTAGATCATCATCCAACATCTTAGGATCTTTTTGTTCAAAATCCAAATCAAAAGCAAGTCAAAATCAAGGACAAAATCTCAAATCTCAAAATCCAAAATCAAAATAAAAATCCACAAGTCCTAAAAGCCTAGTATCTCATTCAAGATTTATCAAAAGCCAAAACATCCATATCATCCATCCTTAAACATCATCATCATATCATCATCACATTTGATCCTCAAGGCATCCTAAAACTTTATACTTTGGGACATAAAATAATGATTGATCCAAAAAATCAAGAGATTCATCTCTCATATTCTCAAAGATTGATCTTTGTTTTATGGTTCAAACGAGATCTTAATACAAGAAGAGTATGGAAGCCAACAAAGAAACACCCGCTTCAAGTGATCTTAGCCAAACAAATGCAGAAATGAATCCAGTGAAATCAAGTAATCCATTGACCCTCTCATCATAGCAAAATCCCCAAGAAGAAAATCAAGGAGAGGACCTCACTTTCATAATGTCTCGTGAGGAAATGACAAAAATGCTCCAAAATCCGGACAACCATAGAATCATCAACATCATGATGAGACTTAACCCTTCATTATACATGCTTGAACTAGCAAAACAAGGGGCCAAGTTGCCTTCGGATTTTTATGTGAGTACTATCATGGACAAATCATTTCCCCCAATCTCATCCACCATACCCATCTCATCTACACCTCCATCCCAAAACATCACGCAAAAAATTTCGCAAATCACAACATCATTTGCTCCAATCCAACCAAATGTCAACAAGGGAAACACATTCCTCAATGCTCTTCAATCACATCCCCTTGTTAATAATCAAAACATGGACGCAAACATCACCTTGGAACAAAACATACCCAAAAACCCATTACACAAAAATGTTCCTCTCACATTCCATCACGATCCATTATCATCATTCTTTCACGCAACTGCTCAAACACCTCTTCTCACAAATTCACAAGAAGAGGGAGATACGTTCAAACTAGGGGGCTTATTCGACACCACAATGTTCTCACAACAACTCACGCCCCTCACCTTTCCACCTCTTCTACCATTTCCATTATCATCTACACCACTCCTTGGTTTAGGGCTTCCTCCCCTACCAAGTGTCAATCAAACCTCCATCCCAACCATCAATCAAAGCATTGTACCAAACACACAAAATTTATTGTTGATACTGCAACAACAAACGATAAATGCACAAACAATGGCAACATCATCAAAAGCACCCCTAACATCACAAAGCATGGTCTCTCAAGGAACAATCACATCAATACCATTATCCAACACCCAAAACATCAACACAACATCATCGCTTACCACCATTCCAAATCCACCACCACCCCCACCACCACCAACTTTCACCACATCAAGCCAATACGACGCAACATTGCAAGTTGCTTTTCAAAGAGGATACAACAATTTCAGAAACAAAAAGCTGTGCAACAAGTTGCTCAAGTCGCACAAGCTGCTCAAGCCACACAAGTTGCTTAAGCCGCACAAGCTGCTCAAGCCGCACAAGCTACTCAAGCCGCACAAGCTGCTCAAGCCGCACAAGCTACTCAAGCCGCACAAGCTGCTCAAGCCGCACAAGCTATTCAAGTCACACAAGCTGCTCAAGCCACACAAGTTGCTCAATCCACACAAACTACCCAAGCTATACAAGCTGCATTACAAGTGCAACAAGCGCAACAAGCCCAAGCTTTATTGCAACAGTGACAACAACAAGCTGCCTAAGCCACACAAGCATTGCAAGCACAAAAGGTCGCTCAAGCACAACTTTTACTACAGCAACAAGCAGCTCAAGCACAAGCTCAAGCACAAGCTCAAGCACAGGCACAAGCACAAGCACAAGCATAACTTCTTGCACAAGCAGCGCAAGTGCAAGCATATCAACAAGCACTAAAACAATACCAAGAATAGCAGGAAGCAGTAGAATTGGTAGCCCAACAACAAGCGTTGTGGGAAAAACAACAAGCACAACAACAAGAGTTGTTGGAGCAGCAACAAGTGCAACAACAAGCAAAAATCCTAGCGCAACAACAGCAAGACCAACAATAAGCATTGTTCATACAAAAGTAAGTAGAAGCCTACTTCACTTGCTAGAACATGCAGATACCATCAAACAACACACCAACCAATCCACCCACCCAATCCATGATTCAAACATCTCAAAACACCTTCATCCCATCCCTTGATCCACAAAGTGATGGGACGACACAACTTAGGTTGCTCTCGCAACAAGTGCTCGACCTTCAATCAGGGTGAACAACCAAACCACCAAGCAAATTGTGTCCCTATCCATTTGATAGGAGCTTAGAGATGAAACCATTCCCCAAGGGATTTGAAATCCCCAAATTCGACAAATATTGAGGGATTGGAAACCCTGAAGATCACATTAGGGAATTCCAGGTTCATTGTATGGAGGTCACATATGAGGATACTTATCTGATGCAGCTATTCCCTAGAAGCTTGGTAGGTCTTGCTATAGAATGGTTCTCTCGGTTACCTTCAGGCATTAGAACATTCCAAGAAATTAGGGATGCATTCATTAGAAATTACGCACGTAACATTGCAATGGATGTCAGTTTCGAAGAACTATATGCTCTAAAAAAAGGAAAGAATGAATCTTTTGCTTCATTCCTTCAACGATGGTGATCCAAGGCCAATCGGAGCAAGTGGACCATGTTAGAAGAACAACAAGTCTACACAATCATCGCCAACCTTGAAAGCCACTTAGCATTCCACCTCAAGGTTCAGGGTATCACTACATATGAACAATTGATCTCCAAGGCGCTCAGCATTGAAAGAGCCCTTGTGACCCAACCCGCCGAATCATCATCATATCATGAACAACAAAACAATCACCCACCATCAAATTACAATGACAAACCTTGAACTTGGGAAAGAAACAAGAATGCTACTAATGATGGTGTCATTGATGCCAAGGTGGTCATTAGTGGTCTACTACACCCGCACTGCAAATCCAAAATCAATGCCAAAACACTCATCACACCACATACCAAGCCAAGAACAACCCTACCATCAATAACCTCAATGATCAAAGAGGACCACCCCAGTGCAAAAGTTATCCAAAATGCAAATACACCATTTTGGGGGAACCATTGGAGGACATAATGAAAAAATTGATTGACGAAAAACTTATCAAACCTCCTACATTCGAGAACTACCAAGAACCTGATGTCAAACCTCCTTGGTACAATGAGAATCAACTTTGCAAATTTCACAAAATCAAAGGTCACACCACGAACAACTGCATGAGACTCAAAAATATCATCCAAGATCTTATTGACAAGAAAATAATAAACGTGGAACAACCCATAAGAAATCATGATCTTAAAATCTACATGATTCCGATGCCGAATCATGGCAACAAAGGGAATAAAAATGATAAAGGGAAGGGCAGTGTAAATCATGTGTATGAAACAGTCATTTCCTCCCTAAATGAAGACTGCATGGTCATCACCATCAAAGGCGCCCATGCCGAAGATTGTGGAGTCACCACACGAGGCGACAAAGTCACCATTGCAGGATCATCCCAACCAAATAGAGTCCCTTCATCTAGAGCCGTTCTGCATAGCTACAATGTTGTAGAACAACTCAAGAGAACACCAACACACATCTCCATTATGGAGTTGTTAAAAATCTCATCAGCACATAAAAATATTCTCAAGGAAGCATTAGCCTCATCCACTGTCCCTGCAGATCTCGATGTGGACCAATTCCAAGCTATGGTCGGAAATATCATAACACCTAATCTCCTCACATTCTCTGACCAAGATTTCCCCGCCCAACCATCTCACAACCGTGCACTTGACTTAGAAGCCATAGTACACAAGAGCAAAATCAAAAGGGTCTTGGTGGATGGAGGTGCAGGTTTGAACATCTATTCTCTTAGCCTCATCAAGTAGTTGAAAATATCAAAAGATTCCATTGACAAAGGAAAGGGCATCACAATCAGAACATATGATGACCAAGAAAGAGTGTCTCAGGGCATGATTAAACTCCCTATTCAAACATGGCCAACGCTCATGGAAACTACCCATCAGGTCTTGGACCTCAAATTGCCATATAATATACTCCTGGGACACCCATGGATCCATGCAATGAAAGTCGTAGCATCAACCTTCCACCAATGTGTGAAATTTACACATAATGGACAAGAGGTTACCGTCCATGGAGATCCCAAACCATTTTCATATTGCAAAAATCTTGAAGCTAAGTATTACAAAATCCCCCAAGTTCCAAAGAATGATGAGGGCCCATCCACATCATATATCGACCCTGCCATTCTCGTGTCCACTTTTGCGACAGAGACACCCGCCATCCCTGCCATCCCCACCATCTTCGATATCAAGCTCATCATCCAGGAGAATGGTTGTGGAAGCTACAAACTCCCTAACAATGCTTTTGTGATAGGAGAGTTACCACAATCTCCTAGATCACGGGGACACCCACAAGAAAATCAAGCTTCCACATCACAAACCTATCTGAAAACTACCCTGAATTCACAAGATGGGGAGACCTTGGCCATTAGGTTATTGAAGCAGATCCATCTCATATGTTGTATCAAGATGACAGACCGGAAACTAATTTACCAATGGATGAAAGAAGCAAGGGCCTACACATGATGATTGCAATGGGCTATGATAGAAATCAACGACTGGGACAAAATGACAATGGGCTCATAATACCTATCATGCCAGAGATGTGACCCATAACAAATCTTGGTCTTGGATGTACCCCTCCGAGAATAACCATACGTGGTTGAAGTGCTCCGGTTAGAATGGCTAATGCCTCTCCTCAGCCAGTACTAGTACAAGTACACTCACCAATAGTCACAGGTAGGGACACAGATAATTTTATAATGGAGCCCTATATTAGTAGCGATGACGAAGATCCTTGACCAATCTACCTAGGTTATTTGAGGAAACCACCCTTTGCATGATTAGTACCATATCTTTTGAATTAGATCATCAAAATCATGAGATCTGACTAGTCTACCCCCAACTGATTGACTACGACCAACGAGGATCACCAATTCTTGATACATTCAAAAATAATGAGGCACTCTTAGAATTCATGGGATTGAGGGATAACATTCCAGAGGGAGATCGCAAGGCAGGATTTATAATGGAGTTGGACACACACGCCTATTACGGGGAAACGATTGAATCCTTCAGTCACAAAAGTGAGAAACTAAGAATCATATCCAAGTCCTTGAGTGAAAACCACACTATGGCACTCTCTGACAAGAAAATAGTAAAAAGAAAGGACGTATCCAATGGTGAAAACCTCTCTGAGGTGCCCGAGGATGAAGGATTCAATCTTCCCTTAAGAGCTATTCATCAGGAGAAGTTAGCAGTCTTGGCCAAAAAATGCAATCCAGTCAACCTAGGAATAGAGGAGGCCCCGCATATCACATTCTATGCAAAATAACTATTATCAGAAGAGCAAGAACTCCTAGCAGCATTCCTAAAGGAAAGGAAAATAAACTTCGCATGGTGTTATGCTGACATGCCAGGGCTAGATCTAGAGATTATGGTTCATCATTTAGCAGTATATCCAAAAGCAAAGCTGGTCAAACAAAAGCTTCGAAAAATGCATCCCCAAATCACTTTGTTAGTCAAAATGGAGCTCAAAAAGCTGTTAGATGTAGGATTTATCTGACCAATTGATTATCCATAATGGGTGTCAAATTTAGTACCTATTTCAAAACCTGATGGAGCCATCAGAATCTATACAGACTTTAGAGATTTGAACAGGGCATGTCCCAAGGATGATTTCCCGCTTCCCAACATCGACATGATAGTAGACATGATAGCAGGGCATGAGATGCTATCACTAATGGATGGATTTTCAGGATACAACCAGATCATGATAGCAAAAGAAGATCAACATAAGATGACTTTCACTTGTCCATGGGGGACCTCCTACTGGAACATGATGCCATTCAGCCTAAGAATGCAGGAGCAACCTATCAAAGGGCCATGACACTAATATTCCATGACATGATCCACAAAATAGTTGAAGACTATGTCGACGATATCTTAGCTAAATCAAGAAAGAGACAAGATCATATAGTAACCCTAAGTACTATCTTTGACAGACTGGAGGAATACAAAGTTAGACTAAATCCCAAGAAGTGTGTCTTCGACGTACAATTAGGTAAACTGCTAGGATACATAGTCTCCATTAGAGCTATTGAGGTGGATCTAGAAAAAGTGAAGGAAATCCTTGAGATGTAAGCACCAAAGACATTAAAACAACTGAGAGGCCTCCAAGGCCGACTTCAATCCATTTGAAGATTTATAGCACAACTGGCAGACAAGCATAATCCATATTCTCACCTACTCCACAAGGGGGTAGCATACAAATGGGATAAAAAGTGTGAAGAAGCATTTAAAAAAATCAAGGAATACCTACTGACACCACTGGTGTTAATGCCACCTATCTTGAGAAAGCCATTGATCTTATATGTGTCAGTAACAACAACAACCCTTGGAGCTCTTCTTGCTCAACATGATTAAAACAGAACGAAGAGGGCTATCTACTATATTAGTAGAACAATGGTGGGTCATGAGCTAAATTACTCATTCATCAAGAAAGCTTGTCTCGCAGTAGTGTTTGCATCCCAAAAATTCAGACATTACATGTTGGCACACAAGATAAAGCTCATTGTGAAAATTGATCCCCTCAAAGTATCTCCTATCAAAGGCAATGCTCACAGGTAGAATGGAAAAGTGGGTAATGATATTATCAAAGTATGACATCGAGTATGTAGAGTGAAAATTCATTAAGGGACAAGTTATTGTAGATCAACTAGCAGAAGCACCCATTTATTCTGAGAACCCTCTTGTGTCAGAATTCCCAGATGAATCCATTTTTAACCTCAATGTAACTGACCATTGGAAACTATACTTTGATGGTTCATACACACAACATGGATCAGGAGCTGGTATCTTCTTCATCACCCCACAAGGGGACTACATATCAAAGTCATACAAACTAGCATTTCCTTGCACAAACAACATAGCAGAATACGAGGCTTTGACTATAGGCCTCAGGATAGCAGTACAATGGAATATCATAGCTCTAAAGGTATATGGAGATTCTCAATTGATCATAAATTAGGTCAATAATGAATATCAGATTAAGGATGATAAGCTCACTCCATACAAGAAATTGGTGGAGACTATAAAGGAAAACTTCATTGACATAACATTTAAGTAGATTCCAAGAACATACAATAGAGTAGCAGACGCCATGGCTACAATCGGGTCTCTATTAGAACCCTCATAACGTGCCGAAATATGAATTTCTGATTAAGAAGCTTCTCATTCCCACATTCAAGGTACCAGAATCAGAATATGTGTGTGAAATCGTTGGTCCTGACGATTCTTGGTATCATGACGTCTACACATATCTTTGCATAGGAGTCATACCCATTGACCTCCCATCAAACCTAAAATGAACCTTTATCAAAAAGGCATCCATATTTGTTATCCTAGGTGATACCTTATACCGTAGAAGCATAGAAGGTACCTTGCTACATTGTTTAAACGCTGAGGAGGCATTAACTGCTCTAACCGAGGTTCATAACGGTATCTGTGGATCACACTCGAGTGGAATGACCATCGCCAAGAAACTGCTGAGGATGGGGTATTATTGGACCACAATGGAAAGAGCAGTGCATGATCATGCTAAAAGGTGTATACAATGTCAGCAACATGGGGACCTCATCCATGCTCTAGTTCAAGAGCTTCACCCCATCGTCACACCATGGCCCTTTTCACAGTGGGGACTTGATCTCATTGGGAAAATCTCACCACCTCATCCAATGGCCATAAATTCATCATAACTACAACTGAGTACTTCACAAAGTGGGTGGAAGCCATACCCATGACCTATATCATTGGGAATAAAATCTCAAAATTCATCCTGAACTATCTCATCTGTCGTTACAATGTCCCACAAGCCATTGTCTCAGATAATGGGACACCCTTCAAGAACAAGGAGGTTCGCGACTTGTGAGAGAAATTCAAAATCCAACATCGCTTCTCCACCCTGTACTATCCCCAAGGCAATGGCCAAGCATAAGCCACGAAAAAAACCATCCTCAAAATCCTCAAGAAAATAGTCAATGACACAAGTTGTGACTGGCACTTGCAGCTTAATCCCACCCTCTGGGCTTATCGAACCAGCATCCACACACCCATTGGTGCCACCCCATTCTCCTTGGTCTACGGATCAGAGGCCATACTCCTAATTGAGATTGAGCTCCCATCCCTTAGAATATCATTACAAAACCTCATCACGGATGAGGACTAACAGGTATCAAGATTAAACAAGCTGGAGCTACTGGATGAGAGATGCATAGACGCTTTGAATCATCTGTAAGTCTATCAAAATAGACTCAAATGAAGCTACAACAAGAGAATCAGAAGCAAGACTTTCCAAGTTGGAGAACTGGTCTTAAAAGAAAATCAGAAGAATGTCCCGAACCGTAGCAACAAAGGCAAGTTCGAACCTAATTGGTTGGGACCTTTTGTCATCACAACAAGTTATAAATCAGGGGCATATCAGCTATCAACACCCGAAGGGGAACCTCTGCAGGAGCCCATGAATAGCTCCCATCTCAAAAAGTTTTATGCCTAAATCTTTCAAGGTATAGAACCAAAAATCCAAAAAATCAGAAAAAGTCCTAAGAAAATGGTTACTTTGGTGAAAACCTGGCAAACAAGCATCTTGGTGACAATAAAAAAAATCCAAAAAAAAAATAGAAAAAGGATCAAAAAAATCTTCCTCTAGTGAAAACCACTTTGGTGGCACTTTGGGAAAATACCTTGGTGAAAACCTAGAAAATAGGTGCCTTTTGTAAATAAGCACTTTCCATCCACCAAGACCTTTATGGCTTTATCTGCATCATTCATCGCATTCAGGTCTCCATCCATCACTCATCCACTCACATCCACACCATAGCTTGGTCCTGTGTTCGTATCATCATCCCTCCTAGTACTACTCAACCCATCCTCAAGGTCAGTTTGTCCTGCCTTTATCAGAGTAGTCTATTGCATCGCGCTGGGGGCATGTTCTCATCGGATTGGATTCATGTACGATCTTAAAAGTCCTCAAAATCAGAAAATCCAAAAAATCAAAACATATAAAAAAAACCAAAAACAGGGCCATCTTGTCGAACTACGTCATCTCTAAGCTTGAACGTAGGCAAGGTTGATCTGTGATCATCCCCCAAGACATTTAGGTCAATCCTATAGGAGTCCGTCATAATAAACTGACATCTCATCATGTATATCATCATCTGTAAATCAGTCGAGTCATCAGTCAAACTACATGGTCTTTGCGTATATAACGTAGGCAAGGCTAGTCTATCGACCAGCCCTCAAGACCCCTAGGATAGGTCTTTAGGTTAGTCTCTAGGTCAAAATCTTAGAAAATCCCAAAAACATTTGAAAAATCAAAAATCAAAACATTTGAAAATCTAGAAAAACACCAAAAACAACCTCAAAACATTTCAAAACATCCAAATATTTGAAAAATCCATCCACCTCATCTCACTTGCACCTGCAATAAACACCACTCATAATAAATTGATCGTCATCCTCAACCTTTGGTGAAACAGTTAGAAACAAGTCTAGCAGGTTTAAAAGTGAAAACTCAAAAATGTCAAGTCTAAAGTCTAAGTTAGTGCGTAAGCAAGTTGGTTATCTCTTTGTATTGGTAACTCATCATCCAACTGGTCCCATATCAATCATCCCTTATAAATGAAATGACGTGCTGCCATCCACTAACATGTCCTAGGATGAATCCTTCCTACAATGGGCATTATCTTTTGGCAATAAGTTCCGGTTATCATCTTAGAAAACACATCCTTTTTCCGTTAGCAGTATTGAAGAGCATCGGTTTGTTTGTTTACTTGGTCTTTATCTTTGGACTTATCTTATTTTGCATTCATTCCAAGGACGTCTCAATGATATCCCAAAACAATAGATTTAGAGAAATAGGAATGGGGCAATGATCATTATCTTTTGTCTGCTGTGCTTGTTGGACGCTCTTGTAATATAACCTCAGCGAATACTTGCTTTGTTAGGTATGTATGGAAGAGGTCTAGAGCAACTTGTTGACTATTACAGGGATAGGTTTACCTTTTTCGTGGTTTGGTTTGAGGTGTTTGAAACTTCTGAAATACAACCTATCAAGGTTTCTGTATGTCAGGTGTGAACACGAATACTCCTATCTAATCGTCAAGTCAAAGTCCATCACACTGGGTACAATGCCATCCTGATTTTCTATACCTTGATGCATTGTACCACGTGTGTTATCAAACATAAGAAAATTTGGCCCTTTTTAAAATCCCAATTCCTTGGCAAGTAATCATCATCATCATCATCATCTGCATTTGTGTCATCATGCGTCTTGTTGAAATGATTTCTTCTTTTCGTACTAACCGCACTAACCAGGTACTATGATAGTTGATCATCATCACCATCACCATCATCATCATCGATCCTGCATCCACAAATCATTAGCATATTGCATAAGCATATCATATAGAAATCATTAGCACATTGCATAAGTATATCATATAGGAAACATCGCATCATCATATAAACAGGCTATCATGAACATCCATCAATAGGTGCATCCATATCATCGCATTTCACCCATTACATTGCATCTCATGGCATTATATTAATCATTGCATAAACATTCATTTGCACTTCATAAACATTTCGTATTACCATCTATCATATAAACCATCACATAACATCTACAAAAGCATTCCATAATAATTTTGCATAATCATAAGCAATATGTATATAAGCATTTAATTCATTACACATATCACTTTACATTAACATATCATCACATCACATATATCATTATTTATTGCATCTCATACAACCATCTCATTATGCATTAACACCATTTCATTTGCACCATACCACAACCAAAACATCATATCACATTCATCCATAAATCAGCTCATATATAAGCATTTTCACACATCATCACGTATACCATGGATCATATCACATATCACATATTGCATCGGCATAAAATAAACCATCATATAGTTAACATCATTCAACAATCATATCATAGGTTAGCATAATATAGATCTGTTAGTCATAATTATAACGCATACACCATTAGAAATAAATGCATCCATAAAAACATCATTGCAAAACATATAGAAATAAATCATACATGCATAGATAAAGGTACATAATGTATCACATCAAAATCATCATCGGATCATGTATATCATCAATCATATCACTGTCATAGTACAAAGAATAAAATAGGATCACTGTACATATATGTCAATTAGTACAAAATGCCCATCAGGATATCAAAAAAGAGCCCATAAGGCACAAAAAATGCATCATAACATCTCGATTAGGGTCGATCTCCGTGGATGTTGCCCTTACCCCTGTCACTGTGACCCTCTGGTGGTCTATGATTGGCCCACTCTGAGTACTCAGGAACCCAATCTGCTCTAGGTACAGTGTCGTGGTAGGCCCGATGGTAGTACTCTATCTCTCAGATAGCATCCTTGTAAGATCGAACCGAAACTGTACCCTGAGATGAGGAGGCTGTCATGCTCTCAATCTGCTGCCTACGGCCTAGCTCTGTGGCTGCCTGTAGCTCTACAACCTGTCTCTGCTGCACCGCCTGATCTCTCTCTGCTCTGAGCTGCTCCCTCTCAGCCCTTGCTTGGTCCCTCTCAACTGTCACTGCCTATACCTGTGCCTGTAACTATAAAATCAAGGCATCTCGTGCGTCTTCCTGCCCTGCTGGCTATACCCGTGGCTGCGCATGAGGCTGGTCCTCACCTCAACTCATGGTGGTGGGACTGGTGGGTCCTGCTGCTGGTCCTCCATATGGACGTCTCCCTGACCTGGCGGAACTGGGGGCACCCTTGGTGGATCCTGCCGAATCGCGACCCTGGGTCCTCGTCCTCGTCCTCTCCCCCTGCCTCTGACCTTGTGTGCCTCTGGATCCTCACTTGGAACAGTCAACCAAGGAGGAGGTCTAAACCAATCTCTGAAAGTCTGTGTGGTGCCTGGGTCTACTGGGCCCTGATCATAGGCCCACGGTTGGGTCGCCAGCTGTCAAAAACTGTCAACTGCCTCTGCGGTAGGAATGCCAGGCCCCCATGCCACCTGTGTCATACTGCATGCAAAGACGACTACATAACCGTCATCTGGCCGATCTTGTGGCTCTCCAAACTGATGTTACACGCACCCTCACATATAACGCTCAATCATCGTATGCTCTCGGACCTGCATGTATCAATCTTGACGGCAGTAGAAGAGTTGATCTGCATCGTCGGCCCATCCAGGCCGACCAGGATATGGTCTCCAAGTAAACACCAGCATCTCATCTATGACTCGTCTCTAGTAGGGGATCCTGTGCTTGCCGGTGTGTGTGAATGACACAAACCCTCTGTATCATGCCACTAGGGAATCCTCTGCCCCCATCAGAACTAGAACAACCCGTGGACGTAGCACAAAAATGTGCTCCCATGCTCAAATATGAAGAAGTGTCACACCGACCCCTAGCGCTCGACCATCCATATACGCGTACTCATGAAAATCCCTGTAGAGTGAAGCCAGAAGGACGACCCCCCATGCAAACCAAACTGGCTTGTCCCGGACCATCCTCTCCCAACAGTATCCCCAACTTGGATTGAAATACCGCCCTCATTTGTTTGGGGCAACCAAACCCGAAATGATCGCTGCAACGACGCAGTGGAAGAGAGGTGCTATAACTCTGCATCTCTCCAGCTCGATCTGCCCCTCACAATAAATAATGTCTCAAGTTGCGAGGACTCTGGTGTAGTACTTGTGACCCTCCCCCATATTGTAGATCACTCAGTGGCCATGAATGTATGCGCCAGACGTCCTCCAATGTGACGGTTGCCTTGCAGTGGGAAGATGAAACGACGACGTCTTACTGTGCCACCACTTTTCCAGTGTTGATAGCATCCTAGGTGTGTGCGCACAGGTGTTGCATACATAATATGCCATAGTCCTGCAGCTCTCAGTCGGTCCTAGTCTCTATCGCTAAAGTCTCGTAGGATGCTCGCCAAATATTGTGAATGGTGCTCCCGCGAATAAAGCTCCCTAGGCCCGTCCTGCATCAAGGAAAGTCAACATGTTAAAATTTTTGGAAAAATCTTGACCTAACACTCCAGGCTCGTTTCTAGCGGCACAGTTTATGAAGGCGTTGCAGTTTGAGTTTCCTCAAACTCCAATGCTGGACCCAAAATTTAGCTAAATCGATCCGCTGCGACGCACTTTAACACCCAGCATTGCAATTTGCATGAAAAGGGCGCCGTTGCGGCACACTTTGTCCAAACTGGCCCACCAAGTCTGAGCCCAGCGATGGAGTTTATAAACTCCAAATTGCATCGTTGCGGTGCTAAACAACACCACTGCGGCACAAAAGGGTGATTAGCGGTGCACTTTAAACACCGAGCGACGCTATAATAGTGCCGATGGAGGCGAGCTCATCTTTAAACATGTAATAAATATGTTAAAATAAAAAAATGAAGCTTTAGTTAGGGTCACATACCCGGGCACCGATGCCAGGTGGCCGTTGGTAGGTCTGAACTCAGTCCAAAATATGTAGAGGAAGCTGTCGTTGTGCCATATCGTCAGGAGGTTAGAGCTTGAGTCTCAAGGCTTGCTAGTGGAGGTGCGTGAAAATGATTTGAAAGTGACCCCTCGGGCTCCTTTTAAGCTTAAAAATTAGGGTTTTTTGACCCTTTAGGGCTGTCCTGCAAGGGTTTCAGTCCCCCGAACCTATTTTCGTCTGTTCGAGGCTTGTTTTTCATCGTCTTATTGTGTTTAGACACGTTTTTAGCCTCCTGGACCCCTTTCAGACTTATTCGGTACTTGGTCACCCTTTTTCGTGAGATCACCCATAAAAATTGGAATTTTCGTCCGATCTCTCGAGGGGGCATTATAATGGCATGTTTTCTCTCGCCATGCAGCAATGGGGCAAGTTTTTAAATATCAAATTTTTTTGGCTTTGATTGAGATCGTTTATTCTTTGAACCAACGCAACAAGTGCATTGCTTCAAAGAGGGGCAAAATTTAGACATCGAAAATATACTGATTGACATCGTGCATTTGATCCTGACTTACTAACATCGTTTCTTCCTAAATCATTCCTTGGTCTAACCGTTTAATCAAATTCTCCTATCTGATTAAATTCATCAATATCCTCTCTTGGTTGAATAAATCACTTTATCTGAATCAAGTCATTTCTCTTGTTAATTAAATCAATCCATCTGATCTAATTATCCCTATTTAATTAAATAATCAATTTATCTGATTAAATCTCTAAAGTCTATCCATTAAATTAAATAAATTAAAACCTTATTTGATTTAATCTAACACCATCCCTTTTAATTAAATAAATCAAAATATTTATTTAATTAGCCTCTTATTATATTCCTCTCTTATCTGATTTAAATAAATCCATAAATCTAAGTCAAAATAAGTCACATCATCTAATCTCCTGTTAAATTAATTAAACCCTTGATTAATTTAACCTCATCTCATGTCACATACTCTAGATAATGCAAGTTGTACATGAAAATATATTTAATTCATTTATTAAATCTCTATTTTCCTCACAAGGCATTTTTTGGAATATTCCCTCAATTTGAATTCAAAAATTCCAAGTCAACATGTACATCCAACAAGGCATTTAAAACCTCTTACATGTCCTTTGCCTTGAGCCAAGTCGCATTTATTGCATTTTCCCTTCCCTCTTACATGTCATTTCAACAAATTTGAATTTCAAATATTGGCATTTATTGGCACAAACCCCAAATCTTGCACAACTATCATCCATTCATAGCTTGACAAGTGGCACCATATCATTGGATGAATGTTAGTCCCACATTGCTCAAATTTGAGCATTCATCCATCTTGAAATCCTCTAAATGAAGAGCTCCTCTCCTCATTTTATCATCCACAATCCAAACAAAGTTACCATGCTAAAATACTTAGCCATTCTCATCCATCATTTGAATTCTTAGCTAGGCTTTTTGTAGGTTTGGCTTGGAGTTCTCATCTTTCATCAAAAGTGGATCACTCTTCATCATCAATCAAAAAAGCTTGCATCTTAGGGATTGGGAAAGGGCCAATTTTCACATCAAATTGGCACCAATTCCCCCATGGGATCATGAGTTTGCACATCTAATTAGGATTTTATCTTGTTTTTGGCATTTGCATTGTGTTCTTCACTATTTTCATTCCTAGTTTGAGTTGTAAATGGATTTCATGGGGAATCCTTCTTTTATGCTCATAATTCCTTGTCTAACTCGTTTATTCATGTTGTTTTGCAGGTACTAGGAAAAGGGTTCGCACACAAATCAACCATGTCATCACTACGACTCATGAATCTTAGCACACATTCTAGGCTTTATAACCAAAAATTATTTGTATAGTGGTATAACATGATCAACAATGTTTGTACAATAATATTTTTTATTAGCAATAGAACTTGCTTTTATAATAAAATATTATTTGCAATCTATACTTACATAATTAGCATTAATATGAAATAGTGAAGAAACCTTACATACTAATTTTGATGAACATATGAAATTTAATTAAAAACTAAGAATGATGAAAATGAAATAGTGAAGAAGAAACCTTACATAATAATGAACAAATAAAATTAAATTAAAAACTAAGAATGATGAAAATGATAATTCCTTACGATAGTAACAATATTTTTTTTCAATTTAAAATATACCAAACATTTATATCAAAATCTTAATAAAACTCTTTTTATTTAATTTTTGAAAATATCTTAAAATTGCCTATTAGATTAAACTAATAACAAACTTAAAAAAATCAGTTTTTAAATGTGTAAACCCAAAAGCAAACCCCCTAGAAGAAAACTAAAAATCTGATTTGCTTTATTCAATATCCGGATTTTGCATATAGATAGATCAATTTGCCCAATGACTTCACAGGTGGTGAGATTTACTATAGTTGTACCATTTTTTAAAACACTTCGATCATTATTACATTACTGATTTAGCCTTATTTTTGGATGATCAGTCATATAATGGACGTCAAAGTCATATGAGCATAAAAGAAATGAAAGGTATATTTAGTAGCAGCAACTCATGTTTCTTACATGTGTCCATAGCTAATAGATGCCACGTAAAGAATTATAAATCATTAAATGTTTTAACAAAGGAGCTCCCAATTAATTTAAGGCATTTTTAAAAAGTTAAATTAATCATATCATTGTAGGAAAATAAACATAAAAAGTAATATAGCATAATGATTCATATAGACAAAACCATGTTTAGAAAAATACTTTACACTGTAAAGCAATTTAATGTATTATTCATCAATCAATGATTGTAATATACTTGTAGAGTCTAGTCTTTGTGTCATAAAGGATAAAGGATGTCATAATGTCAAAACCTAAATGTGCTCATTATTAGGATCTTGGCTATAATTTTCATTTTAATAAATATACTCTAAAACCCTCGCCAAAACCATATTTTCACACTACAACTCACCAAATTGGAGGAATGAAGGGTCAATACCAATGAGGATGAGTTTGGAGGAGTGGAAACCAAAATTGGTGGGGAAAGCAATATAAAGCGGTGAAAAGCAACAAAAAAAATGGTGGAAAATGATGAACAATTGAGATTCGTTTAATTCTCAACCAAGGGTTGTCAACGCTTTTCAATTGTCGACGAACAAACTTTGCTCAACACTCTCAAATAAGGACACACCTTTGGCATAATTAATGTGATATAGTAGGTATTTGGGGTTAGGAAACATGTTAAAAAAGGGTGAGGTGTTTACACATGGCATTTAAAATCTTCAACTTTCCATAAGTTAGTAAAAGGAAATACCATTCACAATGTTGGTCTTTCCAGATTCATGAAACTATCTTTTCCTACATCATATTGTCATGTATTGTTTCACAACCTCACAATGCCTGTGACACTTAATCTCAACTCTAATGTAGTTAGCAAAGAAAATAATTTTCGTACCATGTTCATGTAAGTTTAGTAAAAGCCCACCTAAATTTCCTCAAATTAGTTATTGGAAACCTTTCAGTAATTGCATGACCCTACCTAAAAGAATCACAATGCATCTCTAAATTCCTTCCATTATAATTTAGATTAATATGTATATTTTCATTTATATATCTTTTATTAGGGGATCCATTATTAGAGTTGTTGTCGTAAGGGTTTGAGGGTTGAAATACACAAGCATTTTTAAATCAAATATCTCTATAGGATATGTTTGTCATAGCTCATCCAAGTTCTCTTTGTTGGGACTTTATGTATAGTATGACAATAGAAAATAGATTTCACTTAGATGTAGGTGTGGGTAACACCTCTAGTTGATAGGAAAAAAATAATATTAAAAATTATGATGTAGTTCAAAAGCTTTGGGTCTTAATAGATTGAGAGCAATTTGTAGCCAATCAATCAAACAAACCAAGAATTCAACCCAATTTAATGTAGCATTCACAAAAATAAATCTTGTATAAGTTATTGTTTTCTTTTGGTCCAAATACATGGATTAAATTGGTTCAAACAAAATTTACAATACAAAATGGTTTTCCCCTATTTTCTTTGCAATATTTTAACACCAATATTCAACTCTAACTATTTCCAAATGCCATGATTCTACTGGTTTTAATGTGCAAAAATTCCCAGCTTGGAAAAATGGATCAATGTCATTTCGTATCTTTTCCTCCAACACCTCTACTGCCCTCTCAGCCACACACTTTTTTGGATTTATTTTAGTAGAATTTTTCAATCAAAAGTGAGGTCGATTCATTTCATTTCTTCTGCTCTTGCAACTACCACCTCTCCTCTTGGTTTTTGGCGCCTCAAATCCCTTCATTCCTTTCCACGCTGGAGGTCAAAGGTCTATTTTTTTTTAAAGTAAAAAATGAAGGCATTGAAAACCATCCAACTCCCACACTTTCTCAAATTGAATCACCTAATTTGGAGGGCAAAGACATTGGGTTCAAATTATATTTTTAATTTTCCTTTTGAAATAATCTCCAACATCAAATTTCCTTGCATTAAGAATTTGATATTATTTAAATAACTCTCAAATGGAAATGCAGTTGGACAAATAATGATGTTGCTCAAAATACTTGCAAAAGAGCACACACACACCCAAAACAAAATTTTAGAGTAAAGAAAACCAAAATTGTATGAAGGTTGATGCAGATAGCTATATACCTGAATGCTCTGACATCAAACACACTGGGTACGAAAAATGTTCCATGAGCCTACATCTCATGAACATTTTTGGAAGCTTTGAACGGTGATCCCATGCTCATTTTTAATCCAAATCTCTTCTTCATCAATTGGTTTCTTCTTCTTTCCACTGATCTAAACCTCTTTACCTTTTCCCTCTTTCACATTCCTTTGTTGCTTATGTTGCAACCTACAATCACCTTGGTGGCCACCTCTATTTGGTTCTTCACTCCTTTTATGATTATTTGGCTACCATTTATTCCTTTTCTCTTCCTTGTGTAACTCCTGCACCAACTCTTCATTACTTTACTTGACCTCATTCAAAAATGTCTTCTTATGAGATACTATTGGGTTGCTTCCAACCTTAATTGTCAATGTCATAGCTTGTTCACTTAAAAAAAAACAAATTAATGAACTACCCCTCACTTGCTTATCCTTTTACTTCAATGGACTCAAATGATACTCTTGTCCATCCTTGGTGATGGTATATATATTTTCCCAACCATCATACACAACATGTCTATCATAATGCCACAGTCTGCCCAAAAGGACATGACAAGCATCCATGGGAATCACATTACACAACACTTCATCAAGATAATTACCAATCTAAAATTGAACCAAGCTTTATTCACTTACCAAAATTTGATGATCCTTTTGCAACCAAGTGACTTGATAATGATTTGGATGTTTTATCCTTTTTAATTGTAACTTCTCCACCATCTCTCGTGAGACCAAATTGTTAGTACTTATGCTGTCCTCAACTACCTTACAACACTTACCACTTGATTTACACACTATTCAAAATAGACTTGGCCTTTGTGTTGGCTTTGGTTGTTCCTTTTTTGGTTTCAAAATAACTCTATTTTCCATCAATGCCTCTCCTTCTTCGGGTTCTATTATTTGCTTTAGGGAATTGACACTCTCTTCATCAACTTGTGTTGCATAGTTCTTTGCTACACTCTTCTTGCTAATGTATAGTTATATTTGAGGGCATTTAAAGGCCCTATGTCCAAGCTCTCCACATTGGAAACATGTTAAGCTGAAGCCTCTTCCTCTACCTCTTCCAAAATATCCTCTACCACGAGAATAATCTCCTCTTCCTCTAGAAGAGTCTCTTCTTCCATTTCCTTCTTGGGTGTTTGCGTAATAAATGTTTTCCTCCTCTTGCTTGTTTTGGTAACCTCTACCATTGCTGGAGTGTTCTTTTTAAAATGAAAATTTCCCCTTACCACGAGAGCTATTTTGTTGCCTTTAATTCAATTTTTCTTCTGCCTTCAAAGCATATTGCTATGCCTCTTCTACCATATGAACTTGCAACATAGCTTATTCATCTTGAATGTTATATATCAATCCATTTATATACCTTGAAATATTTTCCACATCATCTTCCACATGTCCAACCTGGATATTTAACGTGTAAAATTCCTCAATATAAGCTTGCACACTGTAGTGTTAAAAATTTTAATCGTGTACATTTTCATACTTAATTGGAGGATGATTAATGTAAAAATGAACTTATGGTTGCCTTAATCTTGTGATTGTGATGTGTTGTACACATCCACATTGGATTTAGGGCTTGTTTAAGCTAAATAAACCTAACTCTACCCTAATTTAATGTTGTAAAGTGTATTTATTCACACCTTCACATTAAATTTAGGTGGCTTGTAAACTAAATTGACCTAATATAGTGTGTACACATTCACATGGGATTTTGGGCCCTTCTAAGCTAAATAGATCCAATTTTTCCTTATTTTAATGTTGTAGCATGGGTGTGGAAGGTCAAATAGAGATGTAGATGCTTTGAGTAGAAGGAAATTTTTTTGATAGAGGTGAATATAGAGGTTTTTTGGTTCAATGAACTCAAGAGTTTGTATCCTGAACATTCAGAGTTTGTAGAAGCTTGGAAGGCTTGTTTGAAACCTGATACATTGGATACGACAAGATGGTTGAATTTCATAATCCAAGATGGGATGTGGTTTAGAGGAAGCCAATTGTGCAATCCACAAAGTTCTATGAGAGAGAATCTAATCAAGGAGAAGCATAGTGGAGGATTGGCTAATATTTCGGTCAAGATAAGACCATTTCTCTTGTTAGTAAGAATTATTACTGGCTACAGTTACAACAAGATGTGAAGAAGTTTGTACAAAGTTGCAGAGTATGTCAGATGGTGAAAGGAACAAGTTAGAATATTGGATTGGCCATTACTTGTACCTAAGAGGCCATGTGAGAGGACATTAGTATGGATTTTTTCCTTGGATTGTCAAGGAAATAGAGAGGGCATGATTCCATATTTGTGGTGGTGGATAGATTTTCAAATATGGAACATTTCATTCCGTGTCATAAGAACAGTGATGTTGTTCATATTGCGGAGTTTATTTTCAGAGAGGTGGTAAGACTACATGGTCTACCAAAGAGTATAGTTTCAGGTAGAGATACCAAATTTGTTGGTTATTTCTGGAGGACATTATGGAAGAAGTTGAAGATAGATTTGAAGTTTAGATTTGTGCACCATCTATAGACTGATGGACAAACGAAGGTGGTTAATAGGAGTTTGGGTAACCTACTAAGATGCTTACTAGGAGATAAGCCAAAGGGATGAGATTTTATTTTACCATAGATGAAATTTGCTTATAACAATTCTATCAATAGGAGCACTGGTAAATCCCCATTCTAGATTGTATATGGGAGTATTCTGAGGAATACATCTAAACTAAGGAAGATGGATAAAGGAGAGAAGAGTAATGCTGAGGTTGAAGATTTTGCATGACAAGGTGAAGAAGCATGTCAATAAGATGAACTTTTAGTATAAGGCTAAGGCAGATCAAAAAAGGAGGTATAGGGAGTTTCAAGTAGGAGATGAAGTCATGGTTCATTTGTGAAAGGAGAGGTTTCCAGTTGGTACATACAATGTTAAAGATGAAGAAGTTTGGACCATGCAAGATCTTGAAAAGCATGATTCAAGAAATGCATATGAGGTAGAGTTGTCGAGTGAGATTCATGTTTCACTTGTGTTTAACATTACTGATTTGACATAATATAATGAAGGAGTTAAGGAGAATGAATTGAAAAAGGCGCAGTGGAACATTCTAGCACCTACGTTAGAAAAGGAAGAGATAGAAGAAATTATGGATAGTTATGTAGGTAGAAGCATAAGAAACAAGCAATATGCAAAGTACTTGGTGAAATGGAGAGGAAGGACTGTTGAAGATTCTTCATGGTTATCTAAGGCTGGGCAAGTAACTGTCCTGGTTTCCCTCTCACACCTGGGAAGTGACAAGGTCACTTTTCAAATTACCCTAGGTGTCTAATCCAGGAGCACCCAGTCATGTAAGGGCAATCTTGCATCACCCAAAAATATTGTATTTTCATTTGGTTTTAGTTTCTTTAGTTGTCTTTGGGCCCATGGCGACTCATGCAGTCTTTGGGATATATAGAAGTTTGAAACAACCAAAATAGTCCCATGCTATTTTTAGTAAGTCATCCTATTTAGTCCGTATGAACACAAAAACTAACCCCAAGGAGTGAAATCAAAAAATAAGATTTTTGATGAAAGAACCATCTCAAAATCCTGTACTGTTTGGAAGATATTAAATTTTCATCTTGGGGAATTTCTTTAATGAAGTTTAAAACTAAAAATTGAGGCCCTTCGAAGCCCTGAAATAGGGTGAAAAATCTGTGACTATTTCGATTTGGCAAAAGATGGTTGTAGATCTCTTCACAAGATTTCTAATGATATATTTATTGGCCTTCTTGTTGCACCAAAAGGTTGACCTGTCAATTCCTGATACAAGTGTCAGTTAAGATTCACAGGAGACGGTTAGACCATGTCACAAACCCAAGCATCGTGCTAGACAAGGAAGACCAAGGGACACACCATCTTGCAACAACCCCCCCCAGCACAAGCGAGGGGTTTGAACCTGTGATCAACTCTGATACCAATTGTTGGCCTTGTCATTGCACCAAAAGGTCAACTTGTCAATGCTCGATACAAGCATTAGTTAAGATCCACAAGAGGTAGTTAGACCATGTCACAAACCTAAGCGTCATGCTAAACAAGGTAGACCAAGGGACATACCATCTTGCAACAATATTACAATTAAAAAATTGAAAGTCGAATCAAAAGTTATGGCCCCAAGAAGCTACCCCACTAAAAAGTGAATTTCATAAAAATATCTTCCTAGGCAAGAAATCAAATGACGAGACTTTTGGTGCCAAAATGAAAGAGAAAGTACACCTTCTAGAATATTCTAGGGTGGTTATTGGGTAAAATAAAAATGTTAACTGGGGTTTGTAGAAGGTATGATGCAAGAGCATGTACCAAAAACAACCAACATCAGGGGTACTTCTGACCCAAACTCAATTGGAGAAGATCAAATTAAAAAATCACCATTGATTCACTTAACTTTTCATCAAAATTCCATACAATTTCACTTGAAACTTCTAGGCTATCAACAAGCCAAACCACCAAATCATCATGCTAGGCCTTTATCAGACTCAGATACAACTTATCCATCAACAAAATGACTGAAATTAAACAAAATCCCAATTTGGAACACTGAACCAATCAATTCTTCCTTGATTCACTAATCCACTCTTCAATGCAACTTACATGGAAAAATAACAACAAATCACTCATTCCTACTAGCAACCCTTATCCAAATATCCAAGACTTTGTAAACAACATGTTCTTAACTAAAAGAAATCAAATATTCACACACAAACAATTGATCCCCTTGTCTCTTTAATTCTTGTAGTCATAACAACATTTTTGCACATAGGGTTAGTCTTGCCCAAATCATCAAATTAGCAAATTTTCCTTCTAAATGTCTCTCCAAACATTGATACAAATTCAACATCATTGTTTAAGTAGGTTTAACACAAAACAAATCACATATATCCCTATTTATTTAGAAATCCCAATTTCATGCATTCAAACACCAATCTCCTAGTAGTACAAGAAGTTGGGGTAAACCCACAAAAGTGGTTTACAATTTGAGTGAGGAAGGAAAAGTGGCAAAAAATGACCCCATACCAAAAATTTTGGTTTTTGGGGTTTGAATGAACCCTTTGGTTTGTTAAAACCAAAAAAGGGTTCGAATGAACCCTGGTTCATGCGAACCAGTTAAATGCAAGGTCGACCCCATGCTGCCAAAAAAATAATGAAACACCCTTTTTTAAAGGGGGTTCGAATGAATCCTGGTTCGGTCGAACCCCTGGGGGTTTGCTAGAACCCCCTAGTTCTAGCTAACCCCCCTTTTCCCACCTCCTTACTCTCTGGCACAAAAAAAACCAGAATTTTTTCCCTTCGAAGCTTGGGTTGAGGATGAATATGGAGGATACTTCAGGAACCCAATTGGAATCAAGTAGTCCTTGGAACGAGCTATCCAATGAATATAATTTTAATATGTTTTGGTTTTGTTATGTATTTGTTTTTTTAGTTTTATTAAACATAGATTTTTCATCGAAAATGAAGGTCTTTGTTCTGCACATGTGGAAAAATAGTAGATTATCAAAAAAATTTGAAAAATATGAGTGCACCAAATATTGAAGTCCTTGATCCAACAAAAAAGAAAAATTGAATTTTGATATATACAAAAAGAGTTACCCGTTATATGGTCGTGCTATGTCTGAATTGTAATTGCTTTGACTTTGAAATTTGATTAAAGAAAAAATATTCAATACAAAACTATCTAACCAAGTGGAAACACTAGATATTGGAGTACAAATCTTAATTTGAAAGAATTAGAATTTTATCCTTCATGAAAAAAAAGTTATGCATTATACAGTGTGCGTCACTTTTTTAAAATGTTGTTTTATGAAAAAAACCAGTTTTTGTGGGAGATGGAAAAATAAGTGCAATCTGATTCCAAATATTTTGAAAAAAATATTTATAGAATCTATAGAAAAAATGTGACAAGACTCTAGTTTGTATCATCTTCAAATTCCTCACGGTTTAGCCCCTATAGGTGCCTGAATGTGAAGATTTAGTTAAAAAAAATATTTCAGTGTCCAGTTTGGCCAAAAATTGTAAACCACTATTGTGGGATCACCCCTTGAAAAAAACAATTTTATCAAACTATTCAAACTGAATATCCATAAACCAAACATGCCTTTAGGGACCCATTTCGGCCTATTTCAACATACTACAAAAGCATTAGCACTTGTTTTAGAAAACATAGGAGAATCAATACACTTTCCACTGGTAAAACACATCAATTAGGTCAAGATTCCAAAGCAACCACCCTTAGATCAACTTGAAACAACCAAATAACCCTAGGAAGCATTAAAACAGGTCACAAAACTTACAAATCACCCATTATTGCATTGAACACTAAAACCCTCATTATATGCCTTTGAAGACTTCACAAAACAAGGGTTTAATGAAAATATAATCTTCAAACCTTTACATGCTCTGCCACAGTATGAAACATGTTTAAATATGTCTGCATACACTATCTAAGCCTTCTTCAATCCTTAAATAATCCATTTGCATCAAAACACCACTTGGAGCCATCCATTTTCATTAGGAAACTCTGTATTTCTGTAGAAGACAACATCAAAAACCTAACATCATGAATTCCCTGCACCTGCACACTTTCAAAAACAAAAAAAAATCCTAAAATTATCCCATTCCACCGATCAAACTACCTCCATCAGTGGAATGGTGGTACAAATCCTAAAAGACTCTCAAAACCCTGTTTAAGGGTTACAATAGTTATAAGCAAAAGTCTGCACACAGCATCAAGATTCAAATTATCCTTCTCAAAACCACTTAGTTTTGAAGAGTCTACACTTTAAGAAATTCAATTAATAGATATCAAAGTCTGAAAGTGCTGCACAAACCTAAAAGGATTGAAAAATCATAGAGAGAATGTTATTTTTCAGAAAAAGCAGGGAATTCTTTATTTCAAATTTGATTACAAGTTTTAAAATCTATCTTTTGCTCGCCTTATACATGATTTTATAGATGCTTCCCAACCAATAACTAAATTTAAAACTTCTTTTATCGACCTATCCCTTCATTTTTCCCACAAAGACTCTTCATCTTCTGATTTTTGCTTTATTTTTTTCATTTTTGGAAGTTTTACAACTTTTCCATTTTTAGCAATATTTTTTCCAACTTGCTTAATAGACCTTCTAAAGACCTCTTTAAGGACTTAAATGCATTAAGTATGACCACTTCATGACCTTATACAAAGATTTTACATTTGAAAGTTCAATTTTTACAAATTTTCCAATTAAAGGCATCTAGTGAGTAAGGTGCTCCTGCACCATACAACCAACCAACAAAAACTTTCCAAGTCCCTTGGAAAGATGTTGCATCATCCTTGCTTGTTCTTTCACCTGCAAAACAACTTGAAATCTGCCTTAGACTGCTTCTTTTCTCTTTCTCTTGAATCTTCATTTGTCTTGGTTCCCACCTTTCCTTCAACTTTGTCTTCATCACCATCTTCACTTGTCTTTTTCCATCTCTTCTTTGCCTATTAGGTTCTCAATTACTTTTCCTTTCACAAGGACACATGATGGTCCTTTTTCAACACTCATATTTCTAGTAACTCTTCTTTACCAAAGGACATAAGGCTGTCATTTCTCATTTCCTTCTTCCAAGCAATCCTTCCTCTCTTTTCACAATTCATCCTTGACCTTCTCTGGCCAATCATATTTTCATCTACTCCCATTAGCGGAGTACTCTCAAATAGACTTTGAACTTCTTCAATGGCTGCAAACTCAAGCGCTTCTTCAGATAGGCATCCATCTCTCTTACTGCTCCACCACACAGCTTACCAACTCAACAAACCATCCATCTTACTCAACAAAAAATCCTAGAAGATGCTTCACTCACTTTACTTTGCACCTTCTACTTAGCTTAATCTCCATAAGAGGATGGTGACCACAAACCTTAGCTTGTCTTTTGATGCAGGAGCATCTAGTGGTGTAAGGGCAATCTTTCATCACCCAAAAATAATTAAATTTCAAGTTTATCATTTTTTAGATGTTTTTACATTTTTGGATACCCTTTTTGTCATAATGAAATTCTGAATTTATAGTTTTTATTTCTTATTCCTGGGTTGAAAGATATTGCAGTTTTAGTTTCCCAGATTTGCACCTGAAAATATTCCGAGTGAGATTTGAGGCACTTAGAGCTTCCAAAATGTCCCCAAAACTTGCCAAAATTGGTGTAGCTAATTTGAGCACGTTCTTGACTTTAAGACCTTTCCAACAGTTCAAACGGTTTGCGAATCGGAGCCCCAAATCAAAAGTTATGGCCCCGAGAAGTTGACACACTTTCTAGAAGATGCAATTGCAAATGTTCTTTTGAAATTTAAACTTCAAGTTGTAATTTTCGGCGCCAAACTGCCTAAACTCAAATTTTAATGTTGTTTTGGCTCCAAACTAAAGAGGATCTCTATTTATGGGCAGGTTTCTAAGTTTCTTGGGAAACTTTTTGGGGACAAGCTCGCATATTGCGAAAGGGTTATTCTGTAGCTTTCTGTAACTTGCATGTGTTGTAGAACTTGGGGATTTGAGATCCTCTGCATGTAAGAAGCTCCATTTTTTGAATAATAAAATTATTCTCTCTTTGTGTGGGTTATTTTCTATGCCTCGGGTTGTGCCCTCATCAAGTGGTATCAAAGCGAGGTTTTCTTGAGCATGTGGACAGATCTCCGATCGTGAGGTAGTTTGCACTAGGACCGTGGTTGTGGGTCGAGGTTAAGAAATATGCCTCCAAGAGTGATGCCTGGTAGGCATGGTGGTGCCAGAGGTGGTCGAGGTGACATAAATGCTGGTGGAAGAGATGTACTAGCAGCTCTCCAGAGAAAGATTGATGCATTACAAGAGCAGTTGAGAAGAGGGTTAAACCCGAGGGAGGAAAGTGAGGATGAAGGAGAGGAAGATGGTTTAGAGGTAGAAGGGGAAGAAGAAGCAATTGATCAAGACCAAATGCGGCTAATAAGGGCCATTTCAAAGATTGGAAAAAGACCCAGAGCAGAAGTCCCTAGTTATTTCAGAAGTTTGAACCCAAAAGAGTTGATCGATTGGATCAACGAGTTAGAAGAATATTTTGAGTATGAGGAAATAGAGGACCCAGATCGGGTTAAGTTTGCAAAAATGAAGCTGAAGAGCCATGCCAGTATTTGGTGGAAAGAGGTCCAGTTGGAAAGAAATAGAAGAGGAAAGGTCAAGATCACCAGATGGGATCGCATGGTAGAGAAACTGAAGAAGTAGTTCATACCAGTGGACTACGAGTTAGATCTGTTGAAGAAATTGCAAGGGTTGAAGTAAGGAAGTAGATCTGTGAAAGAATATACTGAAGATTTTCATAAGATAATCATTAGTATGGGTCACACAAAGGCCAATAAGGAGAAGGTAGCCCGATATCTTAATGGGTTACGACCGAGCATTTAGGAGGAGTTAAGCCTAGTCAGAATGACCACCATTGAGGATGTTTATTAGTTTGCTTTGAAGGTGGAAGAGAAGCTGAACAAAAGATTTGATGGCAAGCAAAAAGGATGAGGAGGTCAAAGCAAAAGGGGCAATGGAAGACCTTCAGGAAGCCGAAATGATGATGAAAATAAAAGTGAAGATGTGGGTACCAGCTGAAGCCAAAAGAATGACAACTTCTACCGCCTTCGTGATGAAAACACTGGTGATCAAAGAGGTAGACGACGAGGGAGATATGGACAAGGATCTGGAAGAGGTGGTTTTGGAGGAATGTGTTTCTAGTGTGGTGAAGAAGGGCATCGAGCCTATGAATGTCCACAACACCAAGGAAGGGCAGAAAAAAGGCCAGAAGGTCGTGGAAGGGTTACACATGCAGATGAGGAGGCCCAATTTGAACATTCAGATGATGCTAAAAGGGGAGAAACCCTAGTGATTAGGAGAGCCCTAGTGACTGAAGAAAAGAAACCAGAACAGAGGAAGAATCTGTTTCGCACAAGGTGCAAGTGTGAAGGAAAATATTGTGATGTCATTATTGATGGTGGGAGCACTGATAATATGGTGTCAGAGGAGATGGTCACAAAGTTGAAGCTAAAAAGGGAAAGGCACCCGCATCCGTATCAGATTGCCTGGTTATAGAAAGACCACAAAGTTTTGGTCAATGAGCAATGCCTAGTAAAGTTCAAGATCGGGAGCTACCATGATGAGGTACTCTGTGATATCATCCCCATAGATGCATGTCACATGTTGTTGGGGAGGCCGTGGCAGTTCGATAGGCGAGCTATACATGATGGCCATGCAAACACTTATTCCTTGACAAAGGATGGGGTTCATCACAAGTTGAAACCCCTGAAGGAGATCGAAGAAAAGGTATGCAATAGTGCTATAATTTGTTATGTAGATGGAAGAAATTTTTTAGAAGGTATGAAGCATGAGCATGTGTGTTATGCATTGATTACTAGAGTGAGTAATGAGGATAGTGAGAAGGTTCCAGAAGAAGTTTCTGGGATGTTGGATGAGTTTTAGGATATTGTTTCTGATAATGTACCTGATGGTTTACCGCCAATAAGGAAGATTAGTCATCATATTGACTTGATTCCTGGAGCCAGTTTTCCAAATAAGGCAGCTCATAGAATGACTCCAACAGAAAATGAGGAGTTGAATAGACAAGTTCAAGACTTGTTGAGAAAGGGTTTGATACGGGAGAGTTTGAGTCCATGTGCAGTACCTGCAGTACTAGCACCAAAGAAGGATGGGGAGTGGAGGATGTGTACAGATTCTCAAGCCATAAACAAGATAACAATCAACATTTCCCCTGCCAAGGATGGATGACCTGATGGACTGTTTGAGTGAAGCTTATTTCACAAAGATTGATCTAAAGAGTGGATATCACCAGATCTGGATTCGAGAGGGAGACAAATGGAAGACTTTCTTCAAGACCAAAGAGGGCTTTGTACGAGTTGTTAGTCATGCCTTTTGGCAACTAATGCACCGCCATTACGCTTATGAACGAAGGTACTAAAAGAATTTTGGGAAGTTTTGTTATTGTGTATTTAGATGATATTTTATTTTCAGTAAGACGTTGGATGAGAATCCGATGCATATTCGGAGAGCCTTTGAGAAGTTAAGAGAAGAGAAACTATTGATTAACTGATGAAGTGCGTTTGGTGGGAAGAGGGAGTTGGTGTACTTGGGGTTTTTGTCTCAAAGAAAAGGTCCCAAGATGGACCCGTGAGAAGGTGAAGGCTAATTCGAATGGCCTACCCCAAGAACTCCATGAGGTGAGATCTTTCCATGGTTTGGCTAGTTTTTATAGAAAGTTCATTAGGAAACTTCAAGAGTATTTGTGGACCCCGACCAAACAATGAGAGGATAGAAAGAATTCAAGGGAGAATCGAGCAGCAAAATTTTTGAACCTGAGGTAAGGTGACATATCAACCGTTTTAGCCCTCCTAGATTTCAAATAAGGTGTTTCTGTGGATTGTGATGCCGCTATTGTGCCATTGAAAGATTGAGCCAAGAAGGTAAGCCCATTGCCTATTTCTGTGAAAGTTAAATGATGCCAAGAGAAAGTATTATAAATAAGGATCAAGAATTTTATGCAATAGTTCAAGCATTAATAATGGGAGACATTATTTGTTGCAAGGAATTTGTTCTATAATCGACCATCGTGCCTTGAAGCACCAAATAGTCAGGGAAAATTAAATCAGAGGCATATGAAATGGGTAGAGGTTTTACAGAGTTATACCTTTGTTTTGAAACATAGGAGTGGGAAGTCAAATAGGGTTGCAGATGCCTTAAGTAGGAGGCATACATTGATGACAAAGATGCAGATTGAAGTGGTTGGGTTCAATGAACTCTAAGACACCGTGATGAAGCTAAGACCCTAATTTTGCAGAGGCTTGAAAGCTTGCAAGGAACTTGTTACAGTGACAGATAAGGTGGTGGATTTCATAATCCAGATGACATGTTATTTAAGGGAAGTCAATTGTGTATCTCAAGGAGTTCCATGAGGGAGAACCGGAGAAGGAGAAGCATAGTGGAGGAATGGCAGGACATTTTGGTCAGATACACCATTTCCATTATTAGTGAGCATTATTATTGGCCTCTAGTTGTCACAGTGTGTGAAGAAATTTGTACAAAGTCAGGGTATGTCGATGGCTAAAGGAGTGAGCTAGAATACAGGCTTATATCAGCCCTACTGTACGAGAGGCCATGGGAGTATATATATGGACTTTGTTCTTGGCTCGCTGGACGACAACGAAGGGAATGATTTAGTCTTCTGTGGTGGTTACGAGATTTTAACATGTACTTTTTCCACGTCGTGATTAACCATGATGCAGTCCACATTGCAATTTGTTCTTCAAAAGGTGGAGGCTACATGGTCGGCCAAAGAGTATTATTTCAAATCGTGACACCAAATTTGTGGATACTTTTGTAGGACCTTGTGGAAGAAGTTGAAGACATAGTTGAAGTTCAGCTTCCGCACACCATCCACAAAACGATGGGTAGACAGAGGTTGTTAACGGGAGTCCGGTAACCTATCGAGATGTTTGGTAGGAGATAAACCCGGGATGGGACTTGATCTTACCCCAAGCAGAAGACTTCAACAATTCCGTCAACAAAGCGCCACCATTCCACAGGTAGTAGCCCCAACCTTAATTGAGGAAGATGGACCAAGAGAAGAAAAAATAAGTGTTGAAGCCGAAGACGGCAGAACACATCAAGATTATACATGAGAAGGTAAGAGAACATATTAACAAAATGAATATGCAGTATAAGGCTAAGGCGGATCAGAAGAGGAGGTATAAGGAGTTTCAGATTGTGATGAAGTGATGGTCCACTTGAGGAAAGAAAGGTTTCTGGGAACATATAACAAATTGAAGATGAAGAAGTTTGGTCCCTCAGAAATTTTAAAGAAGCATGATTCAGTGGAATGCATATGAGGTAGAGTTGGATGGATTCAACATTTCCCTTTGTGTTCACCATTTCAGATTTGACAGCACAGTAAAACATGGAAAAGTGGGATTCCAGATCTACTTCAGAAAAGGAGGAGATTGAAGCAATCTTGGATAGTCATGTGGGAAGGAGTACCAGAAATAGGCAGTATGAAGAATATCTGGTGAAATGGAGAGGAAGGCCTGTGGAAGATTCATCCTGGCTATCTAAGGAAATGGTTGACCGGTTGGGTTTTCCTCAACCATCTGAGACGTGACGGGGTCACTTCTCAAATTACCTGGGTGTCTGATGCAGGAGCATCCAATGGTGTAAGGGCAATCTTGCATCACCAAAAATAGTTAAATTTCAAGTTTATCATTTTTTAGATGTTTTTACATTTTTGGATACCCTTTTCATCATAATGAAATTCCCAATTTACGGTTTTATTTCCTCCCTGGTTGAAAGATATTGCGTTTTTTTCCCAGATTTCACTGAAAATCTTCTGAGGGATTTGAGGCACCTAGAGCTTCCTCCCCAAACCGCCGAAATTGGTATAGTGGATTTTAAGCTGCTCTTGACTTCAAGACCTTTCCAACAGTAAACGGTTCGAATCGGAGCCCCGATCAAAAGTTATGGCCCTGGAAGTTGGCGCACTTTCTAGAAGATGCAATTGCAAATGTTCTTTTGAAATTTGAACTTCAAGTTGTAATTTTCGTGCCAAACCACCTAAACTCAAATTTTAATGTTGTTTTGGCTCAAACTAAAGAGGAGCTCTATTTATGGTGGTTTCTAAGTTTCTTGGGAAACTTTTTGGACAAGCTCGCATATTGCGAAAGGGTTATTCTGTAGCTTTTTGTAACTTGCATGTGTTGTAGAACTTGGGGATTTGAGATCCTCTGCATGTAAGAAGCTCCATTTTCTGAATAATAAAATTATTCTCTTGTTTGTGGGTTATTTTCTGTGCCTCGGGTTGTGCCCTCATCATCTTCCAACACACAACTCAGAACTCTTCCTCTCTTCAACATAGATGGATCAAGCACCTGCAACCAAACTCAACAAAAACTCAACCAACCATCAGAATCTACTAGATTTGATACCAATTGATGCAAGAGAATCTACCAAAAACAACCAATATCAGGGGTACTTATGACCCAAACTCAATTGGAGAAGATCAAATTAAACAATCACCATTGATTCACTTAACTTTTCATCAAAATTCCATACAATTTCACTTGAAACTTCTAGGCTATCAACAAGCCAAACCACCACATCATCATGCCATACCTTTGTTAGACTCATATACAACTTATCCATCAACAAAATGATTGAAATTAAACAAAATCCTGATTTGGAACACTGAACCAATCAATTCTTCCCTGATTCACTAATCCACTCTTCAATGCAACTTACATGGAAAAATAACAACAAATCAAGCATTCTTGCTACCAACCCTTATCCAAATGTCCAAGACACTGTAAACAACATGTTCTTGACTAAAAAAAATGAAATATTCACTCACAAACCACTGATCCCCTTGTCCCTTTAATTCTTGCAGTGATAACATCATTTTTGCACATAGGGTTAGTCTTGCCCAAATCATCAAATTAGAAAATTTTCCTTCTAAACTTCTCTCCAAACATTCATACAACTTCAACATCATTGTTTAAGTAGTTTTAACAGAAATAAAATCACATATATCCTTGTTTATTTAGAAATCCCAATTTCATGCATTCAAACACCAATCTCCTAGTAGCACAACTTGATAAAAATGGGTATATCAAACTATTCAAACTGAATATCCATAAACCAAACATGCCTTTAGGGATCCATTTTGGCCTATTTCAACATACTACAAAAGCATTAGTACTTGTTTCAGAAAACATAGGAGAATCAATACACTGTCCGCTAGTAAAACACATCAATTAGGTCAAAATTCCAAAGCAACCACCCTTAGATCAACTTGAAACAACCAAATAACATTGGGAGACATTAAACCAGGTCACAAAACTTACAAATCACCCATTTTTAGAAATAGATAGGCCCATTATTGCACTGAACACTAAAACCCTCATTACATGCCTTTGAAGACTTCACAAAACAAGGGTTTAATGAAAATATAATCTCCAAACCTTTACACACTCTGCCACAATGTGAAACATGTTTAATTATTTCTCCATACACTATCTAAGCCTTCTTCAGTCCTTAAATACTCCATTTTCATCAAAACACCACTTGTAGCCATCCATTTTCATTAGGAAACTCTGTATTTCTATAGAAGACAACATCAAAAACCTAACATCATGAATTCCCTACACTTGCACACTTTCAAAAAAAAAAAAGCATCCTAAAATTATCCCATTCCACCGATCAAACTACCTTCATCGGTGGAATGGTGGTACAAATCCTAAAAGACTCTCAAAACCTTGTTTAAGGGTTACAACAGTTATAAGCAAAAGTCTGTGCCCAACATCAAGATTCAAATTATCCTTCTCAAAACCACTTAGTTTTGAAGAGCCTACACTTTAAGAAATTCAAGCAATAGATATCAAAGTCTAAAAGTGCTGCACAGACCTAAAAGGATTGAAAAAGCATAGAGGGAATGCTATTTTTCAGAAAAAGTAGGGAATTCTTTATTTCAAATTTGATTACAAGTTTTAAATTTGTCCTTTGCTAGATTTATACATGCTTTTATAGATGTTTCCCAACCAATAACTGACTTTACAACTTCTCTTACCAACCTATCCCTTCATTTTTTGAACCAAAAAGACTTCATTTTCTGATTTTTGCTTTTTTTTTTTAACATTTTAAGCAATATTTTTGCCAACTTGCTTAATAAACCTTCTAAAGACCTCTTTAAGGACTTAAATGCATTAAGTATGACCACTTCATGACCTTTTACAAAGTTTTTACATTTGAAAGTTCATTTTTTACAAATTTTCCAATTAAAGACATCTAGTGAGCAAGGTGCTCCTACACCAAGGTGGCTCCATTAGTGCATATTGCAGCTCCAAATAATAGATTTTCTTTGAGAGTTGATTTTGCTGTAATTTCATTTATTGAAAATAATTGAAAGTGAGTTATTTTTTTTCTTGCATCTTTTGTGTTGGTATCTATTGTTATGTTTTGTGTGGTTTTTGGGCGGTGTAGCCCTCATCATTGAGGTAGTGAACCACTATTGTGAAAGTTCTATTAGATGGGGAGTAGTGTACTTCCTTTGGTTAAATACCATAAATATCTATTGTAAAAAGTTGTTTATTTTATGAGGCTAGATTTAGATAGTAGATCCAATCAACTTTTCACTATGGTTTTTCCCTTGCTAGGTTTTCCACCTAAATCCAGTGTTATGGTTGTATGTTCTTGTGTTCATCTGCTTGTCATGTTTTAATTGGTTCATTTCTATTGAATGAAAGAAATTGTTTAAGCACTAATTCACCATCCCTCTCTTAGTACTTTTGTGTGTTCAACAGGGTGCTGAGAAGTTGAGTTCAAATGAGATGAACATCTACACAATCTTCTTATATAAAAAATAACACGAGCATATTATAACACACTCACATTATATCCTAAATAAACCAAAAAGTGGTAGTGGCCACTTTTTGGTCCCCCATCTTTGTGCACACACCCCCATCAGTCTCAAATCTTGGAGCCAAAATTTTGAGTCTATTATTAATGTTCTTGATTAGACACTAATCTAAATATAAATCCACCTTATAACCATGTTGAGTTATTTGACTAATTAAGCTCAAAGATATTATGATAATATAGGTAGGAGATTCAAATATATTATTTACAATTTCTTACCATCAATATATTCATTAGAATTGAACATATTTCTTTAATTTAATGTGAAATAATGTCACCAAGAAATATCCTTGTAGTTTTCAATTCTAAAAAATGAAAGAAGGTTTTATTCTAAGTCATATGTGAGATAGTTCTTAAATTAATATGCCCAGTATTATTTAAATTTATTTGAGTAGTTAAAGAGGCTAATAATATATTAAATGATCACCTTCTTAAGAAAATTTTTATTGTCTTATTTGATAAAAAATTCTTCTCTCCTACATGTGATTTCCTAAGATATTGATCACTTTTATTCCCCTCTTCATAATTGTAATGTTGATAGATTTTTCTTTTTTGTAATTTTGTTTTTGATTTCTCCATTCATTTTTATCTTGTCAAAAATTAATTGTCGGTTGGTTGATTTTATTTCCTTTGATTATTTAGTGTTGATTCCCTTATTTTTTTTATTTCGATATGGTTTTATTTTATTGTAATTCTTATATTTGCCTCTAGTGACAAATGCTTGAAACGTCCCACTAGATTCACTTGTCAAATCTTGAAGCCTTTCCTCTTCATTCAACAAAGCCCTATATACCTTTTCTAGTTTGATAATGTCAAGATTTCCAATTATCTCCAATGTCCATAGAAACTTACGACACTCATGTCATGAAGACTTCAATAAAGAATTTACAATTTTATACTCTTTATGCTCCACCTTCATCATTATAAGTTGATTCTTAGATTCTTCAACTTTGTAGTGTGATCATTCATGCTATCTTTTCCCTTCATTATTAAATGAGTTAATTGTCTTTTAATGTCCATAATTTTTAATTTGTTGGTTCTTTTATACATTGGTTGCAAAGTTTCATATTTTTCTTTATTGTTTTAAGATCCTAACCATGAGGCCTAATCCATGGACTAATTTTTCATAGAATAGTTTCTCATGTATTCATATCTATTTTATCTCGATTTTCATGACTTCTTTGATTTGTAAGTTTGTCTTCTATTGCTAGCCCCTATAGACCTTTCATTTGTAGTACTAATTCTATCTCACATTTTCAATTTGCATAGTTAGAAAGATCAAAATTTTCACCAATCACAATAGTAAAACTTTTGGATCAGGACATAGCTAGAATAAAAAATAAATTGCCTAGCCACCAAAACTTAAAGATTTTAAAAATGAAGCCACTGCCAACATTCAAATATTTTTTCATATTATATTGATTTGACATTGGCCTTCTTATAAAACAAATGAGAAATAATTTTATAAATACTCATGACTAACAAATATAAAAGAAAATTTCATCAAACTCTTTGACTTCAACAAGAATTGCCAAATATTACAATATACCAATTTCTTCACCTTTCACTTCTTTTAAAATTTGTATGTGCACTTCATACCATATGAACACAGCAAATGAGACTGATTTTCCTTTTGAATATAACATTGACTTGAATTATTTATGTATGGGTTTCTCATTTAACAAAAAAATAATAATTAATCAAAGGCTTTAAACTTTAATATTTAAAAAATATGTTACTCCACACAGCAACCATTCATCCACAAACTTATGTACATCACAAAACACCTTATGCTTCTACCATAGAGAGCTTAGCACAATGTACGAAATTGCAGAGTCTGCTAAACACATAGTGCCCTCTGCATTCAAGACCCACTTCCAACATGAACCAACAATACTTGTAGCTTCAGCAATCACAACCCACTCACACATATAATCATCCACTTGACTAAGAGAAGCACAAATTCAATAAATGTCATGATTTTGAAAGAAATAAAACTAAGTGCATGGAACACTTAAGATTAAAGGAATGGCTCTTTTATTTAATGGGTGCAAACAACAAAAGGCAACAACTGCTCCTTTGCATGAAGATGCCGTCCACAACAATTGGCACGGTTTAATTTTCACTACAACGTACAACTACTTTGATGTTCAATTCAAACAAAATCTTCTCCCAGACATACTATCACTGCTCTAACTAACCACATTATTCATTCACTCATGAAGCTCTCTACAACCCTAAAAACCAGATAGCTCACTTATTTTCCACTTGGCTCCCAAACTTTTTTCAACTCAGGAACCCATCAATTGTAGATATGCTCAATCAAGATCTGATACCGTGACAAGAAAGTTGCAAAAGAGAAACAGACAAAGATCACATGGATGGCATGACTGTCAATTGGACCTTAGTGAATTCTTTGTTCATTATATTGCTATTTATGGCACAATACATAGAATCATATTATCCACGTTCTGGATTGTTTATGACGTTTGAAAAGAATTTATGAAGGTTCGGTATGAATGTTAGATGGTGAGTAAAGGAACGGCGATGAATGAAGGAGTTGGTTTGGTATGTGCCAACTATACAAATTGTATTCTAAGATTGAGGGTATGCTTTAAAAATCTTTCAGTGTACGCTTATCTTGGGGGGTCAGATTAATGCCCATGGCATGCCAAAATGAGTATGGTTGATAGCTTACCACACTGTATAGTAATGTGTATCCATTGCGTAGTAATTAGACATGGTGCGACCACTTTCATTGATTATGCAGGACATATTTGGGATTATCAAGCAAAGAGGATGGTATAATTGCATCTGAGTATTATGTAACTCATTGATATAGAGCAAAGCAATTGGGTCACACCATTTCAAAGCTATTCGCATAATTCAAATGGCTATGTGGAGTTTTAGAGAAGAGGTAGTCTATTATTGTCTAATTATAAGGGATGCAAGGTAATAAATATTTGAATATTGAAAGTCTAATGATGTGTGAATAGGGATATTTTACAAGTGAAGAGCATGGTGTAATTGTATTTTAGTATTATGTAATTCAATTGATATAGAGAAAAGTTATTGGGTCACACCATTTCAAAGTTATGTACATTATTCAAATGGTTATGTGGAGTTTCTAGAGAAGAGGTAGTATATTATTACCTAGCATTACGAGGGATGCAAGGTAATTGATATGTGAATATTGAAAGTTCAATGGTGTGCACGGATAGGGATATTATACAAGTGAAGAGCATGGTGTAATTGCATCTTAGTACTATGTAACTCATTGATATAGAGCAAAGTAATTGGGTCACACAATTCCAAAGCTATGCACAAAATTCAAATGGCTATCTCAAGTTTCTAGAGTAGAGGAGGTATATTTTTATCTAATTATGAGGGGTGCATGGTTATTAATATGTGAATATTGGAGTCCAATGGTATGTGAATATGGATATTTTACAAGTGAAGATGATATTGGATTTTAGGTAAGGAGGTAAGAGTCATGACCTAACTTCAAGAGGCTCTCTATGATTATATCCCATGTAATGGATATGGCTCAAGCCATAGGTGAAGATCCTAGAGAAGAAAACTGAGGCTTGTGATTTAGTATTTTAGATGGTTTATGTATCCACATCTATGATCCACATTATTTTTGGCATGGTGCATTATGCCTAAAGCCTATATTGGCATTTTACAAACATGCGACTCTTTCCACATCATCCAATGCCATTATAATATAATAATCCACATAATTTTTGGGAAGCATATCATTTAGTATTCTGTAAAAGTTGCACATAGTATGAAGATGATAGAACATTTCAAAGTTCTAAAATCATTTGACTCCATGTTGTCCCCATTGTGTGGTTTAAGATGTCATAGAATTATTTTTAGTCTAAAATCTATTTTGTGGGTGGATTCTTCATGACAAAAAAGACGATAAACTCCATGAAACTTATCAAGTTATAAAGTGAAAATGTTTTAAACACCTCCTATATTTTATCAACTTATTGCTTATTAAAACATGAAACATCATGTAATTTATGTAGGAAGTGTAAAATATTTTTGAAGGATCTAAATTATAGTTTAAAATGTTAGAAATTAAGGAATTTTTTATTAAACTATGTTGGTAGACTATAGGTAGTTGGGACTTTAATTGCAACATGGACGTGCAAATCATATTGGAACAATGAAAATAAATTCCTCTTAAGGTTTAATGCAATTGATAGCTACACAACCATTGTTCCTAATTCTAAACAAATAGCTTGTACATATTAATTGTGGCTCTTATTTATGGCTTGGTTTCTATCTTATAAATCCAGGGACCATTTACCTTCAAGTCAATTCAAGTGTATTGACTAGGTAGGATTCAATGTGCAACAATAAAATTCCCTTAATTGGCCTATAATTCTGTTCTATTATGAAATTTGCACTAAGATATGATGGTTGTTGCTACAATTTAATTTTCAGATTAGATTTTGACTTGACAAGTGACTGAGAAAAATCCTTATAAAATCCTTTGGTCCGTACACAGCACGCTTTAATTTTCACTACAATGTTCAACACCTTTGATGTGCAGTTCAAACAAAATCTTCTCCCACATTTAATATCACTGCTCTAACCAACCACATTATTCATTCACTCATGAAGCTCTATGCAACCCTAAAAATCATATAGCTCACATATTTTCAACTTGGCTCCCACACTCTGTTCAACTCAGGAACCCATCAATTGTAGCTATGCTCAATCAAGATCTGATACCATGACAAGAAAGTTGCACAAGAGAAACAGACAGAGATCACATGGATGGCATGACTGTCAATTGGACCTTAGTGAATTCTTTGCTCATTATATTGCTATTTATGGCACAATACATAGAATCATATTATCCACGTTCTGGATTGTTTATGACGTTTGAAAAGAATTTATGAAGGTTCGCTTTGAATGTTAGATGGTGAGTAAAGGAGCGGCGATGAATGAAGGAGTTGGTTTGGTATGTGCCAACTATACAAATTTTACTCTAAGATTGAGGGACTGCTTTAAAAATCTAGTGCACGGTTATCTTGGGAAGTCTGATTAATATCCCATGGCATGCCAAAAAGTTGTTGATAGCTTACCACATTGTGTAGTAAGGTGTATCCATTGCGTAGTAATTAGACATGGTGCGACCACTTTCTTTGATTTCCCAGGACATATTTGGGATGTACCAAGCAAAGAGTATTGTGTAATTGCATCTTAGTACTATGTAGCTCATTGATATAGAGCAAAGCAATTGGGTCACACCATTTTAAAGCTATGCGCATAATTCAAATGGCTGAGTGGAGTTTCTACAGAAGAGGTAGCATATTATTACCTAAGGATGTAAGGTAATCGATATGTGAATAGGGTTATTTTACAAGTGAAAAGTTCGGTGTAAACTATGTAACTCATTGATATAGAGCAAAGTAATTGGGTAACACCATTTCAAAGTTATGCACATAATTCAAATGGCTATGTAGAGTTTCTAGAGGAAGGGACACATATTATTACCTAATTATGAGGGGTGAATGGTTATTAATATGTGAATATTGAATGCCCAATGGAATGTGAATAGGGATTTTTTACAAGTGAAGATGATATCAGATTTTAGGTAAGAAGGTAAGAGTCATGACCTAACATTAAGAGGCTCTCTATGACTGTATCCCATGTACTGGATATGGCTCAATCCATAGGTGAAGATCTCAAAGAAGAAAAATGAGGCTTGTGATTTAATGTTTTAGATGGTTTATGTATGCACACCCGTGATCCACATTTTGGCATGGTACATTATTCCTAGGCATTTTACAAGCATGTGACTCTTTCTACACCATCCAATGCCATTATAATCTAATAATCCACAAAATTTTTGGGAGGCATTTCTTTTATTATGTTAAAGTTGCACTCTTCAATTGGGGGTGGCTAAGTTGGTGTTACATATAATATGAAGATGGCAAAACATTTCAAAGTTTTAAAACCATTTGACTCAATGTTGTCCCCATTGTGTGGTTTAAGATGTCATAAAATTATCATAAAAACATAAAGTTTTTATTTTGAATTGATGTCATAAAGTTTTTGTATTGCAGTTGGTTTGGTTGTGATTAGGAAGTGTTTTAAATGATGAGATGATGTTTGTGGTGCTTGGTTTCCAAGTTCTTTTGAGAAAAATTGAATTAAAGAAGAAACAATCTGGTCAAGAGTGTTCAGTGTCGTAGACTAGTGTTCTAGTTTCTACTCCACTTTTCTTTTGTATTGAAGATCTATTTATGTAGTTCAAATATGTTGATTAGAGGTGTTCAGAGGTGTCATATCCAGAGTTTCTTGTTCTAGATTGTCGTGTAGAGAAAGTTGTGTTCACTAGTGTGTGAACTGTGAAAGCGGTGTTGTTTGGGAGAAATGGTTTTCCTCTACATTTCTCTATAGTGTGGTTTTTGGTCTTACAGATCTTAGGGTGTTCTTATATTTCTCATCTCTATCTTCAGTCTAAGTTGTTCAAATTTTGGTGCTCCATAAGGTTGGATTCATGTGTTACAGTATGTGGAAGGTTAATTAGGTGTATAGGATGAGTACATTTTTAGGGTGATAGTTGTTGCGAAGGAATTTTTTGGATTTCAGGGTGTTGATGGAATATTCCAGATTGTGTTCAAGTGATGTATGTGGTCTGTGAGTTTTCTTTGGATAAAAGGAAGCATGTACTCAAATGCTCAATGGTGTTAACATAGGTTTGATTGACCTTGGGTATTTACACTAATTATAAAAAATCCTTCGGTGTTTTTGGAAGTGTATCATGGCATATATGTGTGGATTTAGGTTTGAGTTAAGGTGTGACAATGTGGTCCCCTTTCATTCCTCTCTAGCACAAGAATGTTTAATAGTGCCAACCTAATTTGAATTTGCACGTTTGAGGTGCATAGTCGACCTTGTAAATTTTTTTCAAGGTTGGAGATGGTATATATACATGTTGAGTAGATGGAGGATGTGGTTATGAAGTGTGAGTGATGTGAATTTTGATGTGAAGTGTGAAAGTTCAAAGTGTAGTGCAATATTTAATGACTATGACTACTGGAAGTAGTGAGCAGAAGGTGTCTACATTCTTCAGAGAGTGTATGAATGCAAGTGTAGCGCTCAGAAAATTAAGAGTAATTTTCAAACCATTTAACACAGCATTAAAGAGAAATTAAAATGTTCTAAATTTATTCAAACCATTATAAATAAGTTTCCGAAAAGTCAATATTTCACATAACTCTTCCAAATGAAATAAAGAGAATTTGAATTGCATTTCATAAAATAATATCATCAATGTAATGAATCAAAACATAAGTCTTTCAATGATTTACTCATATACATATATTCATCTTCACTTGGAGGAATCAATCCTTCTAATAGAACAACTTTTCTATGCTAAGTTATAAAACTTTAACCTCTTAAAATCAATGATACATTAAATACTTTCAAAATATACTTCCATTTCAAGTTTCAATCAGGGATGTCAAAATGTATATATACATATATAATGGGCTTCACAAGCCAAGTCTGAATGATACATAAGTACATCAATAGCAAATAACCTTGGATCCACCAACCGCCGTGACACCTTGGTCTTCATGCGAGCTGGGGCCAAGAATGTGATTCAGGCACCTTTTCCGCCCAACCACGAAGTCCATGACTTCCCCGGGTCCCTTCCTAACTAGAAGGAATCCCCGGCCCTGCATAAAGGAGCCTAGCAACCCGAAACGGTAAAATAGGAGGGCACTCTCGGTGCGTGCCTGATGCCTATATGCATTTCTAACATGAAATAAACACATTTCTTGCAACAGGAGGTGGCAGAGACTCAAATAAATTTCTAGGCTTTTAAAATAAACAATCCATCTATTTCAATGGTACAGTGCTTGGCCAAGCAAAATAATAAATGGTAGAATTAGAAAAGGTAATACTACCGTCTCCGTTTGCCCACCTTCGGCACCCTGTCCCGGAAGTTACCATAGTGAAGTAAAATAATACTTAACAGAAACTTTATACATTTTCAAACAGGCTTCCATCATTTAATCAATTCTAAAAGAAGTGAATTTTCAGTACATTCTTTATATTTCAGTTGTAAGATGTCATTTATCCTTTGGTAAGTGTCCCTTTTTAATTTGGATAAAGAACATATATATATATCTTGATAATTTTCAGTGCACTAATTGATAGTAAGAACAGTGTTTTCAATTTTCAATATGCATTTCTATTCTTACAAGCTCAAGCTGACTGACAGTTTTTAATTCCCTATTTCAATACAGGCTACAGAGTAAAATAATTTACTGATACAATGCAATCTGAGGTTTGAAAGATAATCTTTCATTCATATTTCATGTTGTATTCCTTTTAACATATTCAAGGTACTTTCCAGTTTACATGATGTCTCAAAAACACTTCTGTTCTTGTTCCAGGTTTATCAATTCAGAGATATTTGTATATATTCAACAGAATTCATTCTACTTTCTGATACATGGCTTTTCAAGACAATTCTGTCCTTGCTTCAGATTTAACAATTCAAAGATATTTATATAACAGAATTCATACTACATTCAAGATATTTCTGTCCTTGCTTCAGGTTTATCAATTCAGAGATATTTGTATATATTCAATAGAATTCATTCTACTTTATGATACATGGCTTTTCAAGACAATTCTGTCCTTGCTTCAGATTTAATAATTCAAAGATATTTATATAACAGTATTCATACTATTTTCTGTTTCTTGGCTTTTCAAGATATTTCTGTCCTTGCTTCAGGTTTAACAATTCAAAGATATTTATATAACATAATTCATACTAAATTCAAGATATTTCTGTCCTTGCTTCAGGTTTATCAATTCAGAGATATTTGTATATATATTCAACAGAATTCATACTACTTTTCTGGGAAAGAGTTTCCTGTTTCAATTTGTATTTGGCACACAATGCATGGGTATCTATTTATATATATATATATATATATAGGTATACATATATATATATATATATATATATATATATATATATATATATATATATGTATGTGTGTGTGAAGAAATTCATGTTCAGCTGTGTAAAATTCGAAGTAAGAAATTCTGGTTTTCAAATCTGTGCAACGAATTTACTGGTGCACACACAGGGTATTTTACATGGTTTCCTTACTGGCATTGAGCGACCAAAAGGGGGCTCAGGAAAGCCCTTGCCCCTCCCATGGGGAGGGGGCGGGCTGTGAGGGCTCGTGCCCTCCACAGGCTGCGGCCTGTGGAGGTGCGAGCCTCCATAGTCCACGTCCTTCCCATGGGGAGGGCAGGGGAATAATCCCCAAAGCAATTCAAACTCAAGAATTAAAAAGGAAGACAAAGACATTCGCCCAGTATAATCTGCATTTGGGTTTACCTCAAGACATTTTGGTTTTCATTTAGATGACAGAATTTTTAAACAAACAGATATGGAGACATGTAATTGCACTTGAGAAAAGAATGCAGACTTGCCACAGAATGAAAACCCTATTTCTGAAGAAGGAAGGTATATCTTATAATTGCAACACAGAATAGTAAGCTGTTACCCAGATTTCAAAACGAAATTGGAAAGGAATTCACAGTTGTTTGCACTCTAAAACAGGGAATAATTAAATTCCTTACTGCAGTTCTTAAAAATAAAGATAAAAGAAGGCATAATGAAGAGAACCTGGCAAGATTTGGATCTATTTGCAGATGTTCCACAGTACCTCTTTTTAATTTCCTTTGTTCCAGAGCTCTGCGATGTATACAATCCAAGTCTTTTTCTCTTTCTTAAAGCCTCCTCTTTTTCGAGGATCATGCATAAAATTTCCAGTTGACAGTAGTTTTTGCAAGGATTGCCACATGCCCAACAATTTGTTGGTTTTGAGATAGAATTTTCCAGAGCCCAATGCTCTCTCGGGCTGTTCATTCTTAATTCTTTTGGGAGAAAATTGACCATATATCCCAAAACAGATTTATTTATATCCCTTTTATGCAATTATTTAAAAATTCATTTATGCAAAACAGATTTATTTTATGTTTATTCTTTTATCTAATTTGTTTTTATTTTTAAATACATTTCTTTTAACAAAATATAGATTTAACCCTTTTGGCTCAAATATATAATGAGAAATAAGGAAATAGAATAAGCCATATAATTTCATGATCTAATTTAACCATATTTCAAATTCGCTATGCTAATCATTTCACGCAATCACATTGTAAAAATGAACATGACCTAATGTAGCTACATGATGTAAGTGGTGTGTGCATAACCGAGAGTTTCTCCTCTTCTACCCTGTCGAGAAGCTAACCTCCTTTTCCTCAATCACACTCTTGGCCTTCGATCACCTGCCACTCAGTTGCACTCAGGCGTGCAAAACAAAAGAGTATTAGTAACCATTGTAGAAACAATAATTATCTCAACATTTATATGAATGCATTCATAATTCTTGAAAGAAAACAATTATATTAAAGCATTGCTCTTAACACATATCATACTTCATATATTAAATCTCATAAGGTCACGGTCAAACATTATCTAAATAAGTCATGGTCAAACTAAGTCAATGGTCAAAATAAGTCATGATCAAAATAAGTCAATGGTCAAAATAAGTCAATGTATGAGATGTGACATCCTTCCCCCCTTGAGAAGAGACATCGTCTCGATGTCTAAAAGCAAATCCACACAATGGAGTTTGAAGTATCTTTGTATCATAGTCACAATATGCATCAAAAGAAAAGTAAGCTATAATCTCAAATGAGGAAAAGATTTGTTAATGTCATCTGTATTTTCCTAGGTGGTATTATGATTTATCCATCTAATATTGGTCCCACTGGACCCTGTACTCCACAATATCATGGTTCCACAACTTAACGTTGTGCCTCCCAGAATCCTAGTGGGCTCCGCTAGCACCACCCCTGAATCCTACTAAGTGTGCCAGTCATGCACACCACACATATGGTATTACTACCATCCAATTATATATCCAAGTAACAAATAGCTCTTGCACCAGAGCTTACAAGAATAACATCACATCTTTTGAGCTTAAGGATTTATTCACTCTTATTAGTATAAGTATAGAGAACATTTCTCGTTCAAGCATAAGTATCAGTGTAGTTAAGGAAACAATTTTTCTATGCTATGAGTACAAACACCCATACAAATGTATCATTGCACAAAGCATGAGAAGTGCATTATTGCACAAGCACCATTCTCATATAATATACATGTAAGTACCTTTACTAAAAGAAAGAAAAAAAAACAATCAGGCATACATGATTCACCCTATCAATCATTCATACCTTGTTTGCAAGATAGGTCGAGAAAACTTATCTAAACATCCTTACCATTGAAGGCCCCTTAAGGTATCTCAACTTTTTCTTCAAAAATCACGTGGATTCTACAAGACCCATATCCTCAATCATCAACTTTCCCAAAGTCTAGTACCATAATGAACATTCTTTCCTTTAAATCATCCCTTCTTAGGTTTCCTGCCTTCGAGAAGGCTCAACCCAGATTATCTATTATTATCCAATTTATTTACTTCACCTATATAAATTACAAATAGAAAAACAACTGCAAAGGTGCTCCAACGAGGTCCAATCCAACCATCATACACATTGACTAATCTGAGACTAGGACATTTGCAATCCATTCCTTTGACAATTCTGATTTTTGAACTTTCTCTTCTTGTATATTTAGTGCCCTTCATCTTACTTGAATTACACTTCATTGATTTCATCTTTTTCACCTTACTTATTAGGTATTCCTTAATCAATCCATATTTTACTTCCATTTCTAGCTATTGGTTTATTCTAGTTTAGAACATCTTTGAGCAACTTCCCATCCATTTTTAGTTCTACAACACTTTTATTATCCCCCTTTTTACAATTCACTCTATATATCGAACTTCAATCAACTTTTCCAATCTTGCCTTTCTCTTCTCATCCCCCACTATTTTTCTTATCTCAAGGGTTTCTCCTCCCTTTCAACTTCCATTGCTATTTTATTGTCATTTTAGTCTTTCATTCTTACATTCAAACTTTATCTTACCACAACATCTTACATTTTATTAATTAATACATAGCTATGAGGAATTTCCATTCCTATGCCCTTATCCTACCTAAAATATCTTCTTCTGATCTAACAATACGTGTTGCCAAAGTATTTCTTTGCTCTACCCTTTTACCACCTACAACATTTCTCTACTTTCCATTTGTGTTCCATTGCATCCACCTTAACTGAAGTTCACTACACAACTACTTTGCTTTCTCAACTAGCATTCCTCCTACCACTACCCGTTATTTCAATATAAACAAAACAAGTTCTTCCTCAAAACTCAAGGGATATACTTAGGAATCAATCCATAAAGCATATTCTCAAATTTCCTTTGTACTATCTGGACACGATGTCCTCTCATATAGTAATACCAACAAGATATACAAAAATAATAGCCCCATAGCAACACCAGTGTTCAAAACTTTCTTATTATTTCAAAATTAAATACTTGTATCAGACAGCGTATTAAGGAATTCAATCTATCGTAATTCTATCAACATACATTCCAGGAACTGAAACACTCTCTGTATTATACCCCCTCATACAATCTATCAGAGGTCCATCATGGACATGATAGCGCACATAACATGAAACTTGACCATCAATTTAAAACATTCAAGCATAGCCACCATTTAGAAAAATTAAATCAAATCCAAGAAAAAGAAAAACCGATTTCAACAATAAGGCATAAAATTTGCACCATTTCAACAATAATCCACACATGACCATAATGGTCGCAAGATAAATAAATATCGAAAATTTGATGGCTATACTTACTCATGTATATAAATAAAAAATTCAACTTTGGCCTACATGCCATTCAATAAATTGAACAAAAACAATAAAATAAATAAGTAAATAAATAAATAAGATATCAAATTTTTCAAGTTACATAACATAAGAACTGTGTGACTAACTCTAGTCTTCAGAGAGGGAGTACAATACCCAACCATACTTAGGTTTCAAAATCTGAAGTAAGTAAGAGAGCACATTCAATCATAGAGTACAGTGAGTCATCTAAGACCCAGTCACACAAAACAAGAGATTCATTCTACTTCATCATCCAACATCGTTGAAGATGCCAAACAACAAAAATTGCATTCCTTTCAAGGAACTTCAATCGCCACGTAATGACACACATGGTCAAACACTAGCGAACTTCCACAACCCATGGTATCCAAATGCTTCATTCACAATGAAAAGCAATTACCAATTCCCACTTTATAGATATACACCATTCATATGGATAACACATTACTACAACATTCACACATTAATTACCTGAAGTTCTCATTCGCACAAATAAATATGCCAATACACACACACATGGGATATGAAAACAAAAATTATTCAAGTGTGTCACTCACACAAGGTAAGTATACCATCTCTAACATAATATGAAGAACAAGCTTGAGCGCTTTACTCGCACTAACCATAGACAATCATAAGTGCATTACTCGCACATTATACATGTATATATATGCAAAGTGCCTAACTCACACGATGCATTACTCACACATTGTACATGTATCTATGCAAAGTGCCTACTCACACGATGCATTACTCACACCAAATATAAATCAAACAGGAGTACATTACTCACACATTATACATGTATATATGCAAAGTGCCTAACTCACACGATGCATTCCTCACACCAAATATAAATCACACAAGAGTGCATTACTCGCACAATATATGCAAAGTGCATATTCATAAATATATCATTTATATAAATCCAGCATATAGGACTCATAAGGTCTCACAAGATCAAAACTCATGCCCTGTCAATAAGGCTAACAATGATAACTTATCTGAACAAAATTCTTCTCCTAGGACCATATCGAAGACTCCTAAGGAGGCTTAACTTGTATTTACTAAAGATCTCAAGGAGCATACACACATCCCGATTAGGAAAGAACAAACATCCCCTAAAAATCAGCTTCTCATAATCAAATACCTTTACCATTGCAGACATCCTTCTTGGATTATCTTCTTCCTTAAAGTATCATCTTAATCATTAATGGTCGTAGGTGATTGTTCTTTCTACTTGTCTTAATATATGCATATTTTATTTTTACCTCTAGTAACCTTGTAACTTAACCCTTTAGATCATAGTCATTCACCTTTTATGTCCTCAAGAGACCTCTTTTCTCAATATTTCTCTATTCTACATCATCACTTCATGGGTTGTCATCATGTCTTAGCCATCTTGGCTTAGATATATCCATCACAATGTCTCAACCCTTTTTAAAGGTACAATCTCCAATCCTTGCTTTGATCATGACATTTTCCTACTAAGGATTCTTTTGAAAATGTCACTAAACTGATGAGTACTCCATGTCTATTCTTTTTGGTTCTCAACTTAAACTTCCAAAACTAATTGAGGTTCCAACCCATCAAAGAAATCTTCAACCCAAGATAGGGTGCTAATTCACTCGATGCTCTTAGAAATTTAGGTCATCAACAGGTTCACATTGCAACCTATAGCGTAGAAGTCTCAAGGTCCGAGTGTTGAACCTATGGCTCTGATACCAAGATGTAGCGCTCGGAAAATTAAGAGTAATTTTCAAACCATTTAACACAGCATTAAAGAGAAATTAAAATGTTCTAAATTTATTCAAACCATTATAAATAAGTTTCCGAAAAGTCAACATTTCACATAACTCTTCCAAATGAAATAAAGAGAATTTGAATTGCATTTCATAAAATAATATCATCAATGTAATGAATCAAAACATAAGTCTTTCAATGATTTACTCATATACATATATTCATCTTCACTTGGAGGAATCAATCCTTCTAATAGAACATCTTTTCTATGCTAAGTTATAAAACTTTAACCTCTTAAAATCAATGATACATTAAATACTTTCAAAATATACTTCCATTTCAAGTTTCAACAGGGATGTCAAAATGTATATATACATATATAATGGGCTTCACAAGCCAAGTCTGAATGATACATAAGTACATCAATAGCAAATAACCTTGGATCCACCAACCGCCGTGACACCTTGGTCTTCTTGCGAGCTGGGGCCAAGAATGTGATTCAGGCGCCTTTTCCGCCCAACCACGAAGTCCATGACTTCCCCGGGTCCCTTCCTAACTCGAAGGAATCCCCGGCCCTGCATAAAGGAGCCTAGCAACCCGAAACGGTAAAACAGGAGGGCACTCTCGGTGCGTGCCTGATGCCTATATGCATTTCTAACATGAAATAAACACATTTCTTGCAACAGGAGGTGGCAGAGACTCAAATAAATTTCTAGGCTTTTAAAATAAACAATCCATCTATTTCAATGGTACAGTGCTTGGCCAAGCAAAATAATAAATGGTAGAATTAGAAAAGGTAATACTACCGTCTCCGTTTGCCCACCTTCGGCACCCTGTCCCGGAAGTTACCATAGTGAAGTAAAATAATACTTAACAGAAACTTTATACATTTTCAAACAGGCTTCCATCATTTAATCAATTCTAAAAGAAGTGAATTTTCAGTACATTCTTTATATTTCAGTTGTAAGATGTCATTTATCCTTTGGTAAGTGTCCCTTTTAATTTGGATAAAGAACATATATATATATCTTGATAATTTTCAGTGCACTAATTGATAGTAAGAACAGTGTTTTCAATTTTCAATATGCATTTCTATTCTTACAAGCTCAAGCTGACTGACAGTTTTAATTCCCTATTTCAATACAGGCTACAGAGTAAAATAATTTACTGATACAATGCAATCTGAGGTTTGAAAGATAATCTTTCATTCATATTTCATGTTGTATTCCTTTTAACATATTCAAGGTACTTTCCAGTTTACATGATGTCTCAAAAACACTTCTGTTCTTGTTTCAGGTTTATCAATTCAGAGATATTTGTATATATTCAACAGAATTCATTCTACTTTCTGATACATGGCTTTTCAAGACAATTCTGTCCTTGCTTCAGATTTAACAATTCAAAGATATTTATATAACAGAATTCATACTACATTCAAGATATTTCTGTCCTTGCTTCAGGTTTATCAATTCAGAGATATTTGTATATATTCAACAGAATTCATTCTACTTTCTGATACATGGCTTTTCAAGACAATTCTGTCCTTGCTTCAGATTTAATAATTCAAAGATATTTATATAACAAAATTCATACTATTTTCTGTTTCATGGCTTTTCAAGATATTTCTGTCCTTGCTTCAGGTTTAACAATTCAAAGATATTTATATAATAGAATTCATACTACATTCAAGATATTTCTGTCCTTGCTTCAGGTTTATCAATTCAAAGATATTTGTATATATATTCAACAGAATTCATACTACTTTTCTGGGAAAGAGTTTCCTGTTTCAATTTGTATTTGGCACACAATGCATGGGTATCTATTTATATATATATATATATAGTTGACAGCAGTTTTTGCAAGGATTGCCACATGCCCAACAATTTGTTGGTTTTGAGACAGAATTTTCCAGAGCCCAATGCTCTCTCGGGCTGTTCATTCTTAATTCTTTTGGGAGAAAATTGACCATATATCCCAAAACAGATTTATTTATATCCCTTTTATGCAATTATTTAAAAATTCATTTATGCAAAACAAATTTATTTTATGTTTATTCTTTTATCTAATTTGTTTTTATTTTTAAATACATTTCTTTTAACAAAATATAGATTTAACCCTTTTGGCTCAAATATATAATGAGAAATAAGGAAATAGAATAAGCCATATAATTTCATGATCTAATTTAACCATATTTCAAATTCGCTATGCTAATCATTTCACGCAATCACATTGTAAAAACGAACATGACCTAATGCAGCTACATGATGTAAGTGGTGTGTGCATAACCGAGAGTTTCTCCTCTTCTACCCTGTTGAGAAGCTAACCTCCTTTTCCTCAATCACACTCTTGGCCTTCGATCACCTGCCACTCAGATGCACTCAGGCGTGCAAAACAAAAGAGTATTAGTAACCATTGTAGAAACAATAATTATCTCAACATTTATATGAATGCATTCATAATTCTTGAAAGAAAACAATTATATTAAAGCATTGCTCTTAACACATATCATACTTCATATATTAAATCTCATAAGGTCACGGTCAAACATTATCTAAATAAGTCATGGTCAAACTAAGTCAATGGTCAAAATAAGTCATGATCAAAATAAGTCAATGGTCAAAATAAGTCAATGTATGAGACGTGACAGCAAGTTGGTGGTACAGTGGTGGATCTTTTCTATTTCTCTAAGATGGATTTCTCATTGTAACAATCTTCTATCTTATTTTTTATAATCTGGAAGTGAGTCCTTTTTTTTCTTTTGGGCAGTGAGCCTATTGTATTTGATGTTGAAATTACTTTATATTATGAGCTAATCCTCATCATGTTTTTTCCCTTCTTGGGTTTTCCATGTAAATATGGTGTTATTTTGTGTATGGTGTTGATGTGTTGTTTATGTTATTAAATTTCATGCTAAATCAATATAACAGTGAGGGTTAATAAGGATATGAATGTTAAAGAGGGTTTGAAGTTTTAATGAACAACTAATTCACCCCCTCTTAGTTGTCTTGTACATTCAACAATTGGTATCAGAGCAAGGTTCCTTGGAAGAAAGCTTAACTGCTTGAGGTAGATCTAGAATGGTGCACAAGAAGGAGGCTCCTCTATTTGATGGATCAGATTATACATTCTGGAAGACAAGGATGAAAGGTTTCCTTGTTTCTCTATAGTTTGGAGTTTTGACGTATGTTGAATTTGCATATATTGTGCCTGCAAATAGTCTGAACATTGATGATGAGATAAAGGCATATGAGAACAATGGAAAATCAAGGTATGCTCTCTTGAGTGGTCTTTCTAATTCAAAACTTGTGAAAGTTATGAGTCTCAAATCTACTAGTGGAATCTAGAAAAAAGTTGGAAAGTATTTATGAAGGAGATGATATAGTCAAGCAAGCAAAGACATAGAATCTGAAAACGAAGTTTAAAACCCAATGAATGTTAGAGGATGAAGATATTACAAGCTACATGCATAGAGTGGATGAAGTTGTCAATTCCATCAAAGGACTTGGTGGAAAACTTGAAGAAGATGAGGTGGTAAAGAAGGTGCTAAGAAATCTTACTATTGAATAAGCTCGAGATTTGAATAATTATTCTAGAGATTAGTTGTTTGGTGCCTTAACTACTTTAAATTAAGAGAGTTTGGTTCAAGTTATTCAAGAAAAGAGACTGCTTTTAAATTTGGCAAAGTAGAGAAGAATGAAGAATTAGATCTGGATGATGTTGATGATGTAGAAGAAAATTTTGTGATGAAATTGAAAAAGGGTATTGGAAAATATAGAAGTAAGTTACCTTTAAAATGTTTCAATTATTGGTCATTATGCTTCAAGATGTCCTACCAAAGCTTCAAAATATAAATATAAGGAGAAAAAAGGTAAATCGGTTAAGAGAAGTTATTGTCTTAAAGAAGATGCCAGTATATCTAATGACTGATGATGAGGATAATGAGTGCTTGTTCATGGCTCTAAATGTTGCGACTAATTCTGCTAACCCTAAGAGATGTATGAAGGAAAGTGCTTCAGAAACATGCCATAATATTGAAGGAACTATGGTGAAGTGCTTGTCATGCTAGAGAGAAGAAATATTGGATTATTGACAGTGGATGCTCAAATCACATGACGAGTGATAAGAGTGAGTTTGTTAAACTTGAAAATTTTGAAGGATAGTATTGTTAAGTTTGGTGATGCTATATCTTCTAAGATATGTGGAAAAGCATGATCCCACAATACTAGTTTAATATTTTTGTCCAAACTGGACACTAAACCAATTTTTTCTAACTAAATCTTCACTTTCAAGTACCTATAGCGGCTAAACTGTGAGGAATTTGAAGATGATGCAAACTAGTGATTTGTGACATTTTGTCTGTAGATTCTAAATATATTTTTTCCAAAAATTTTGGAATCAGATTGCACTTCTTTTTCCATCTCCTTCAAAAATTAGTTTTTTTTCAATAAACACCATTTTTAAGGAGTGATGCTCAACATATACGTATACAAATTTTTTTTTTTTCCATGAAGGATATAATTCTAGTTTTTTTGAATTTAGATTTGTAACTACAATATCTAGTGTTTTCATTTGGTTTCATAGTGTTTTATTGAATATTTTTTCAAATAAAGTTTTGAAGTCAAACCAATTACAATTCAAACATAGGAAGACCGTATACAACATAAAATTTTTTGTATGTATTGAAATTCATTTTTTTTTGTTGGATCAAGGACTTTAATAACTAGTGCACTAATATTTTTCAAAATTTTATTTTGATAATCTGCTATTTTTTCACATGTGCAGAACATAGAGCTTGGTTTTCAGTGAAAAACCTACATTCACAAGAAATAAAAAATAAATATAATAATTAAATTAAATTCATTTAAAATTATACTTTTTGGAAGCTTATAATAATGACTACATACTTACAAAATATAAATTTTAAATGAATTCATTTGATTCCCCAAAAGGTAAATTAAAAGTGGTTTTTTATCAGCATTTTGATAGGTGTAAAGGAGACTCCATTATAGGTATGGTTTAAAACTAGCGGGGTTCTATCCAAGGGGATTTGATATAAGGTGGTTTGATCAAACCCTCTTCAATTGGAATCCTTTAAATGAAACCTTTCAAGGCTTAAATCATTATATTTTCTAAAAATATGTGATTTCAACAAAAATAAAGATCTCCCAGAAATTGTAAACTAGTATTGTGGGATCACCCAAAAGGTTTAATCAATTTTGATGGAAAGCATAATATAGATGATGTTATATTATGTTAAAGTTCTACGACATAACCTTTCAAGTGTAGTCAAATTTGTAGCAAAGGATATAACCTTGTGTTTCAAAATGATGGTTTTGAGATTAGAAAAGGCTCCGAAACTTCAGTTACTATACAAAGGACATATGAAAATGTTTATTAGCTTAAGGGTGCTAATGTTTAGTTCTTTATGACTCAAATTAATGAAATTTATCTATGGCATAAAAGAATGTTTCACATCAATTTTGATAGCCTAGTGAGGATCAGTTCAGTTCAAGCTGTGAGAGATCTGCCAAAGATTACAAAACTTGTCAATGTTGTTTGCATGGAGTATAAGATTGGGAAGCAAGCTAGAAAGAGTTTCAAAGTCAAAGAACAATCTACTATTGATCCTTTGGAGTTGGTACATACAGACCTTAGTGGATCTACCATAATAATTTTTTTTAAGGTGAAAAGTATTTCATGTTACTAATTGATGATTACTCTAGAATGACTTGGGTAACTTTTCTCAAAGAAAAAATAGAAGTTCTAGATATGTTTAAGGAATTTGAAGCTATGGTTGAGAATGAAATGAATATCAAAATCAAATGTTTAAGATTTTACCAAGGTGGAGATTTCACCTCCAATGAGTAACAATTTTTGTGAAGATCATAGAATAAAGAGGCATTGTCAGCCCCTAGGACTCTTTAGTGGAATAGAGTGGTTGAAAGGAAGAATAGGACTATTCAGGAAGCAACAAGAACAATAGTCTCCAATAGTCTCCATCTCATCAATGACAAGAAAATTTCCAACATCTTGAACTTCATTGAATCTTATGTTGAGGAGTACAAAGTAAATCCGATCCACTTAGACATTCCAAAAATCTGTTCTCTCCTACTAAGAAGGATGATTATGCTTCTATAAAGAAGTGTGATACTTATAGTATGGAGTACACTCTTTACACTAATCCTCATTTTAAGGAATTTCAATCATGTTACGAATGAGGATTTAAAATATTCTTTGAATTTGGTTACAAAGGTAAAGGTTGTGGGTGTATAAACAAGGTATTATATTCTCCTTCGAGGCTAACCCACACTATTTTGAGATTGGAATTGGATACCACCCCACAAAGTCTATGGCTAAATTGTGGTTGAATGTCAACATGGTTTCGACCGAATCTCGTCCTCTTAAATTGGTTCATCCTAAATATATTGAAAAAAAGGTGGTCTCTATGGAAGTTCCTCTAGATGTTTTCTCCTTGGACGAAGCTCTAGAATATTTCTTAGGTGTATTTTATAACTTACCTTCTTACCATCATAAATGAAAACTCTCATATTTCTTGAATAGATAGGCATATTTTGGAGAATCTTTTATGAGTTTTGATGAGAAGGCTTATTTATCTAATATGGATGATAGTGTCTTTATGCCTTATACTGAAGACCATAGTAATCTCCTTAAGGGATATACTTCTAGTTTTTTCATGGATCCTAAATATTTTGAAAAGGTATTAATATTGGAAAATGTATCTCTTTAGAAGAATCTAAACAATACATTGATTTATTGCATTCTCATCTCGATATATTTCCTTGGTCATATAAGGGCATGCATGGTATTGATGAATTTGTGATATTTTGTAATATCATCCTATGTTCCAATGCCAAGATTGTTAAGCAGAAGATCCATAAAATGAATCCCAAGGTTTCTAAATTATTTATTTAACTGAGATAGAAAAGCTTTTAAAAGGTTTTATCTATCCCATTGACTATTCACCATGGATATCAAATATCATTCTCATTAGTAAACATGATGGACGTATTCATATTTGTATTGAATTTTGTGATCTTAATAAGGATTCTTTTAAGGATAATTTTCCATTGCCCAACATTGATATGATTGTAGATTCGACTACAGGCCATGCCTTGTTATCCTTCATGGATGACTTCTCGAGTTATAATCAGATTCATATTAACCCAATAGATCAATATAATACACCCTTCACTACCCCTTGGTGTACCTTCTATTATGTAGTCATACTATTTGATTAAATAATGTTGGAGAAACTTACCAATGGGCGATGAATCTCATCTTTCACGATTTCATTCACAAGATCCTAGAAGATTACTTTGATGACATCTTGGTAAAGTCAACAACTCACCAATATCACATTGAGAATCTTCATCTTATCTTTGAAAGGCTTCAACTCTATAAAATAGACCAAATCCTCTTAAGTGTGTCTTTGGCATGGATGTCGACAAGATTTTAGGATTTATTGTCTCCCATTATGGAATTTAAGTCAATACGAATAATATTGATGTAATTGTTAACATGCCTCCACCTAAAAACATTGAGCTCAATTACATAGTTTTCAAGGGAATATTTAAGCAATTCGTAGATTCATATCTCAATTGGTTGATTGTACCCTTCTATTCACACACTTGTTAAACGAAGATTTTTGTTTCTGGTAGGATGATGAATGCCACAAGGCTTTTAAATCTATCAATATTTATTTAGCTAATCCTTCTATCTTAATACTGGCTATACAAGATATAAACTTTTTGTTTTACATTTATGTGTCACCTCATGCTTTAGCAACTTTGTTAGCTCAACATGATAGTGACGGTAAAGAAAGAGTTGTCTACTACATTATTCATATTCTTGTTAATTATGAAACTCAATACTCTACAATGGAAAAATAATACATGTCTTGATCTCATTTTTACAATGCAAAAGTTACAACATTATCTTCTCCATGCGGGGACTCATTTGATTGTAAAGTATGATCTTAAACATTTATTCATTGGATCTAACCTTTCTAGAAGGTTAGAAAAATGGGTGATGTTGCTCTTTGTGTTCAATATTAAGTTCATGTCTCAGAAAGCAATTAAAGGACAAGTTGTCACTGATGAATTAGCATAAGCTCCCTCAACTAATGCCTTCCCAAAACTTTAACTATTCCTAGATGAAAATCTATTTTCCTTAAATCATGAGCCTATGCGGGAAATCCATTTTGATGGATCAATATATCAATTTAGCTCTAGGGGAGGTGTAGTTTTAATTTCAACTGAAGGGAAGCTAGTTCTTCTATCTTATCAATTATAATTTCATTGCACTAATAATATCATTGAGTATGAATCCCTTATTGTCAACTTACATTCTACAATAAAATTTAATATTAAACATATTTTCATTCATGGTTATTTTGAGCTTATTGTAAATCAAATCATGGGAGCATATCAAGCTAAGCAAAGAAAGCTATCTCAGTATCAAAATTTGGCTTTATCCTTATTTTTTATATTCTCTTCTTTTACTATAGATAGTGTTCATAAGAGAGATAATCATCATGTAGATGCTATGGTGAGTGTAGCTTTCCTTGTATCCTTAGATGATGGTGTAGATGAGTATCACTTTATCTCTCAGATTCTCCACTCTCCTACTATCTCAGATCAATCTAAACCTGATAGTCTCATTTGTGCTTAGGTAGACTTAAGGGAATGGTATTCTCACAACATAATTATCTAAAAATTGGAAACATTCCTAATAATACAACTAAGTAGACTCACATCTAGATACAAAAGCTTTCAGACTAATACATTATTCTATCTAACATTATTTATCAAAAAATTTACAATAGTATTCTTCTTCAATGTCTCACTAAGGCTAAAATACCCCTTTCCCTTCAATAAGCTCTTTCAAGCTCTGGGGGTGGAAATTTCGGTGGTAAATCCTTAGTGCACAAATTGATTCATATGGGAAATTATTGGTAAACAATGGAGCAAGAATCTTTTTCCTTTGTCAAGAAATGTCCTCAATGCCAACAATATAGTAAACTTATTTGAGTTCTTGCACAAGAGCTTCATAATTAGACATCACCTTGGCCATTTTCTAAATGGGGGTTGGATATTATCGGGAAAATATTACTTCCTTCTAAGGGACATCCCTTCACCATCACATCTACTAATTACTTTACGAAGTGGGTTGAATTTGTTCCACTTCAATCCACTCATGTTGAAGCATTTTGTAGCTTCCTTCTCAACAATAGTATTGCTCACTTCAGATTTCCTTCTACTATAGTTTCTAACAATGGTACTCCATTTAAGAACAAAGAGGTAAAGTGATTATTAGAGAAGTTTCACATTCATCATCAATTTTCTACACCTCACTATACTCAATCTAATGGCCAAGAGGAAGCATCTAATAAAAATATTGAACTAATTCTTCGAAAAATAGTGAATAAACATGGTAAAGATTGATATAATTGACTTATTCCTTATGGGCCTATTGTAGAGTGTTTGTATGGCTATTGGTACAACCCTATATAACCTTGTGTATGGCTTTGAGGCTATTATTCCTTTAGAGTTAGAAATTCCATCCTTGTGAGTTTCCCTTAAAGGATTAATTGATGATGACACTTATCATGTTGAATGTCTAAATCATCTTGAGTTGCTTGATGAATGTCAATTACAGGCCCTCCATTTTCTAAGCATTACAATCAAGGTGTTATTTTTTTCACATTTAAAGTGGGTGATCTCATTCTCTATGAGAACAATAGAAATGCAAATGTTCCACTTGAACAAAAGGGGAAATTCAACCCTAATTAGTTATTTCGTTACATAATCACACCTCTGTGTATGGTTTTGGTGCCTATGGATTGTCTTCTATGGATGATACTCCTCTTAAATAACCAATCAATGGAATGCACCTTCATAGATACTATGCATAAAGTCTATGTGGCATGTGTATGAAACTCATCCCCTTTTCTAGGATCGTAGTCTGTATACTAGTTGACATTCCTTCATTAACACATTATATTTTTTAATTTGTGTTATGATGTAAACATGTGTATGTAGTTAATTTATTTAATCAGGAATTATAAATACATGTGCTTTATTTTTTATGCTATGTATAAGTACATTTTGTTCGATTAATTATTTTATCCATACATTCTACATCACATGCTCTATCTATATCATTAAACACCAACAAGATCATCATTGTATTTAATTAAGCATGAATCCAATGTGTTCTTAATTAGATTATGATAACATCCAGTCTAAGAATACATCCATAAACATATATCCATAGCATAATCATAGATGAAAAGAAAGCATCCACATAAGAAAACATAATATCGATCCAAAATCTCATATATATATATAGATACATTTGTATCGAAATAATGGCATGTACATGCATCACACCACTAACAAAAAATGTGGTGTCTATATATGTATATATGAATCTATACATTAAAAATGCTATACAATAATAAAAGGGTGTCTAGCCATTGGTGACATGGCTCCTTGAGCCCTTTGGCACTAGTGATGGTAGAGGTGGATGGAACATTGATGCATGGGAATAAGACTAATGCAACTAAGACATGGATCCAATCCATGCATATAGTCTTGGAAGCTCTCCTCACAACTCCCCCATATACTCTCAAAGAGTGGTGATGTGCTTCAATAGTGTATCCTCCCTCTCCCATTCCTCTCATAGCTCATCCCTCAGTTGTTGCACCTGAGGATGTTGGAGATCACTAGGTGCCATCGTCACAACCTCTAACTATCTTGTGAGGTCATAAAATTAGTTTTGTACAACACCATATGCATGCTTCACACTCTCAGCTCGTGTCACAACTTGGTCTCTCTTAGTGAGAACAATATGAAGCACCACACCCTATTGATCCCTCTTCCCATTCATCATCACTAGCTCTACAACATTTTCGACTATCTCAACCTAACCCTCCTTGTAGGCCATCCATAAATGCACCACAAGCTTGAATAATGGGCCATGTATCCCTTTTGACTATGGCTTGTAGGTGTCTAGTACCTAGTCAGCTATATTTGGATGCCTAGGACTGCCTCTACTATACATTGACCAAAGAAGTCAAGCCACTTCTTTGTAAACATTGCAATCATAGAGAAAGTGGTTGATATCCGTACATCATCATAAAAACATATATAAATACATGGGAATGCAATAAAATAAATGAAATCAAATAACACCTATATCACATCAAATGAAATCAATACTTTGGTCACCATACTACCTGTAGACATCGAAAATATACAGTTTGATATCACACTCTGATCTACTAACATCGTTTCTTCCTAAATCATCCCTCGGTCTAATTGTTTAATCAAATTCCCTTATTTGATTAAATTCATCAATATTCGTCTCTTAATTAAATAAATTATTTTGTCTAATTAAGTCACTTTCCCTTGTTAATTCAATCAATTCATTTGATCTAATTATCCCTATTTAATTAAATAATCAATTTATTTGATTAAATCTCTAAAGTCTATCTCAAATTAAATAAATTAAAACCTTATTTGATTTAATCTAACACCATCCCTTTTAATTAAATAAATCAAAATCTTTATTTAATTAGCCTCTTATCATATTCCTCTCTTTTTGATTTAAATTAATCCAAAAATCTAAATCAAATTGTCAAATCAGCTAAATATCCCCTTAAATTAATCAAATCCTGATTAATTTAATCCTAATCATTCAAATCCTCTAGATTTTACAACTTGCACAATTAAATCATTTATTTGATTTAATAATTCCCTATTTTCATTCAAAAAAGGCATCTAAGTTGGAATATTCCTCAAATTTGAAATCTCCCCCCAAAAGGACTTGTCCATCCAACAAAGCATTTAAAGCTCTTACATTGTCTCTTACATGTCTCCCACTTGGAATTTAACTCATTTTTCATCCCCCCCAAACATGTCATCTCATCAAATTCAAATTTCAAACTTGCACAATCCTCAAAACTTGCTCAACCTTCATCCTCTCACATGTTGACAAGTGGCATTATATCATTGGTTGAATCTTTGTCCCACATTGATCAAATTTGGACATCTCTTCAACTTATCAATCTATAAATAAAGAGCTTATATCCTTATTTCATCATCCACATCTCAAGCAAAGTTACCATGCTAAAATACTTAGCAATTCTCATTCATCTCATTGAATCATAGCTAGGTTTTTTGCAGATTTTAGCTTGGAGCATACATTCAAAGTCTTCATCAAGTGGATCAATCATCTTCAATCAACATTTGCATTCAAGGAGTTGGGAAAGGGAAAATCTCCACACACCTATTTGCACCAACTCCCTCAAGAGATCAAGAGTTGGCTTGCATTAGATAGGATTTAATTGTTTCATTTGTGTTCTTCATTTTCATTTCTTATCTTTTGCAAATTTCAAATGGATTTCTTGAGGAATCATTGGTTTCTAATCTTGTGTTTCATCTAATTGTTTGCATGTTTATTGTGTTTGTGCAAGGTCTAGATTCAAATGGTTCACATATTGGCGCTAGAAGGAGGGCGATCAATGGATTCTAACACGTTTTTTAAAAAAAAATTTGCCGTTTTTTATAGTTTTGTTCATAAATCCCCGTTTTAGCGTGCCCGGTCACTTTTATAGCGTGCTTGGTCACTGTTATAGCACGCCCGGTCACTTTTATAGCGCGCCTGGTCACTGTTATAGCGCGCCTGGTATAGCGCGCCTGGTCACTGTTGTAGCGCGCCTGGTCACTGTTATAGCGCGCCTGGTCACTGTTATAGCGCGCCTGGTCATTGTTATAGCATGCCTGGTTGAAAATAAAAATCAAAAGAAAGAGGAGCATGAGGAGGATATTTTGTCTAATCAGAGTGTTTTTTTAACACTTAAGTGTTTGTTTAACACTTCTTCAAAGAATTTGTCTTCCTTCTCCTTCTTAGGACACTAATTTTCATTTGGGTCTAAAATGAACAATTTGATTTTCATTGCAAAGGGCTTAAAACGAATCTTAGGACAAAATTACTAGAGTTCATTTTGGGTTAAAAATTGAACAAGCAATCTTCATATTTCATTTGGTGCTTAAAACGAATTCACAATTGCTTTGAAGGGTATAAAACGAACAAGTGTTTGAATTGTGTGATTGTCTTTTGAGTACGATCCTCTCCTTGCGCTCATGCGATCTAGGGTGCAAGAGAAACACTCAAAATATTTTATTGCTTTGAAACACTTCAATTTGGGCTTAAAATTGAACATCTTGTGCGAGTGTGAGTAGGGGCATTTTCACAGACATTCTCTTTGTGCCATCAAAGATCGACGAGTTACGGATTGTGTCTTTGCTTGCTTTTGTTTATCTTAGAGGGCCTGCCTTTGGGAAAAAGTACTCACCCAAGCGAACAACTCAACCGGTAACACTCTAAAGTCAAGAGTATTTCCAACCGGGATATAAATGAGGGTTTGGTTAAACGCCATATCACGCGGTTGGCTTCGACAAGATGGATCCGAAGGGGACTCTTGCCGTATGGGTCAATCTCCATGAACGGAAAGTCCTTACTAGAACCCATGTGCTAGAATTTGCCAAAATCCTTAATCTATTTGTTGGTGCAAGAACTCTGCTCAAGCCACCCCACACTCTTACGGTCTTCTAGTAGAGATGGAAAGCATGCCAAGGGAGTTTCATGGGTGTTGATGCTTGGCTGCCCCGATTGACGCTAATGAGCCGTGGAGGGGAGCCGTGGGGTCAAGCATCTAACCATCCGCTAGAGTAAGCGTAGTTGGACTTGTCCAAGTGGGGAATCCAACAAACATTGTCTATCACATCCATAGGATTGTACATGCTTTTGGGTTACAAAAACACATGCTTGTTCGTAAACATTGGAAAACAAACACTTAAACATGATCATGCAAATTTCAAACCCCTTTTGATAGAGCAAATACCTTTTGACAAATTTAAGTGTTGTTGCCTTCCCTTGGGATTATGTCCTTAGAGGTTTCTCATCACTTGAATTTATATCGTCATTTGCTCTAACTAGGGTTAACCTAGGAAATCCCTTTGCCTCAATTTCTTGGAACTCCCACACAACACTTTGTGGGAAGAAAAGGAATTTTGACATAGGACATCTTTAGTTTGAAACATAATCAAGAAAGTGTATTTGGTAAAAAGAAGTCATTAAAAGCAAAGATAAGCAATTGAGCCCCACACATGTCTTTTCAATGATTTCTCACAAGATCAAGATACAAAAACCCAAGAAAAGGAAACTTAGCCCAAAACAACATCAACAAAGACTCAAAAGGTTATATGATTTTAGAGAAAAGTTGTTGGCTAATTTCTATCGACATGCTTCAAGAGACAACCCCACTTTATATTCATTTTACTACACACAAAATCCAAGATTGTTTCAAGGGATTGGATACCTTGCTTAGGGCATAACATGTTCTTCAATACCTTGGTCTTGTTAAACAAAAGTCTAAACTAGGGTCATTCTAAGATCAAAACAAACATTCATCCATCAAAAACATCATCAACCATAAACATCTCACCAACATTTTGAGAAAATCTTGAAACAACTATGCTAGGCTCCTTTGGTAGACATCAAAACCTTTCAAACATGAGACTTTGAATTCTTCAAACATCAAACATCAAACTTGTTCAACTCAAGTGTGTGTGAATGAATCCTTTTGCACATGCTTAGTTGAATTATCACTTTGTTCAAATTAATGGTGGATAGATGCATCCTTCTCCCATCACTAATTTGGATTATCTTTTGGTTAGCTTGTGAGTAGACACATCCTATTCTCACTCCTAAATCAAATTATCCTTTATGAGCATTAGTTATCTTTTTTAGATCATCATCCAAACATCTTGGGGATATCTCTTGCTCAAACATCAACATTCAAAAGACAGAATTCAAAGTCTAAACATCAAACAAACATCAAAAAGCAAACCCAAAGTACCTAGCATCACATCAAGATTTTCAATACAAATTCAAAACTTCCATTCTCACCCATATATCATACACCTTTCATCTTCACATCTTTGATCTTTTACACATCCTAGTTTGCTCTTTTATGGTTCAAACAAGATCACAACACAAGAGGAACATGGAGTTAAATCAAGAAACATCAACCACAAGTGATCTAAGCCAAAACATTCCAGAAATCCAAAACACACCACTTCCAGACCTCACTATCACTACACACGATCCACAAAAAGAGGTCTTGGTGGAAGACATCACACCAACAGAATTAAGTGAGGAAGAAGTTCTTGAGATGCTCAAACAACCAAAACTACAAAAGTTTCTTCGCGCAATGGCTAAAATAAATCCATCAATTCTCAACACTATTGAGGATGAGCTTCTTGTACCAAATGACCAAAACACCCTTCCACAATCAACCACTTCCATTACCACCATAGAACCTACTATCAATGAGGATGATACCCTCTTCAACACGCATCAAAATCCACTTTACAACCCACTTGGATTTATCAATACATCTGAGGTTCCTTACCATACCACCTCATCATTTTCTCTTGACACGCAAGTGTCTAGACCTTTGGTACAAGAAAGCTCATCCGAAATAGAGAGACCCTACGGATTTGTCTCTACATTTGCACAAGAAAATTTTCCACCATTCAAACCATTCACACCTCCCACCATGTCAACACCATATTTTGGTTTAGGGATCTCCCCTTTACCTAAACTTCCACCTTTCCCTAACATAAATCGCCCCATCCAAATCAACTCATCCAACCAAGGGGGTACATCACATCTTTCAAACACACCATCCACATCAAACCAATGCATGATAGCTAATCAAAATATGGTCTCTCAAAGACCCACTATTTCGCTCATCTCTACCATTCCTATCACTTCACCCATCCCAAATGCACCTATCACCAAATTCAGTCCAACCACTACATCCACTATACCTCAAACTTCCACTACCCCCATCACACCCCTTACATCGCAACCTCCCACCACCACCATCTCTTTAAGTGCATCTCAAAATCTCACCACTCCATCCAACACAATTCCGATCCCACCACCACCACTATTGCGACCAAGCCAAGTAAGCCATTACAATGCTGCATTCAAAGCATACCAACAATTGCTCCAACAATATCAAACAATTCAGCAAGTGCCTATAGCCACGCACGCTTCTCAAGCCGCACAAGCTGCTCAAGCTGCTCAAGCTGCTCAAGCTGCACAAGCTGCACAAGCCGCACAAGCTGCTCAAGTTGCACAAGTTGCACAAGCTGCACAAGATGCTCAAGTCACACAAGCTGCACAAGCTGCTCAAGCTACAAAAGATGCCCAAGATGCCCAAGCACGAGTGCAAGCACAAGCGCAGTACTTTGCACAACAACAAGCAGCCCAACAACTCGCATATCAGCAAGCATTAGAGCAACACCAAGAGCAACAAGAAGTAGCACAACAAGCCCTAGCTGACCAACAACAAGCATTGTTGGACCAACAAAAACAAGCACAACAACAAGCTCTATTAGCACAACAACAAGAAGATCAACAACAAGCATTGTTGAAAGCATACATGGCACAACAAGCAAACATTCCACCCATTCAAACACCCACTCCACCCCCCCATAACACCTTCATTCCACCTCCTGATCCACAATTGGATGTCACCGCACAAATAAAATTTCTGTCACAACAAGTGCTTGACCTTCAATCAGGAAGGACACCAAAACCACAAAAAAACCTATGCCCTTATCCATTTGATAGGAGCGTAGAAATGAAACCATTCCCAAAAGGGTTTGAGATCCCTAAATTTGACAAATATCGCGGAACGGGTAACCCTGAAGATCACATCAGGGAATTCCAAGTACATTGCATGGAGGTGGCTTACGACGAAACGTACTTGATGAGATTATTCCCAAGAAGCTTGGCTGGAAATGCTATTGATTGGTTTTCTCGACTTTCTGGAATCAAAAAATTCTAGGAAATCATAGATGCCTTCATACATAATTATTCCTTCAACACTCCCATGGAGGTTAGCTTACAGGAATTATCATCTCTCAAACAAGGGAAAAATGAATCATTCGGTGCTTTCTTACAACGATGGTGATCCAAAGCTAATCAAAGCAAGTGGTCCATGCCTGAAGAGCAACAAGTGGGAACTATCATTGCGAATCTTGATGGGCCCTTGGCCTTCCACCTCAAAGTGCAAAACATCACCACTTACGACCAGTTGATCCCTAGGGCGCTCAATATCGAACGAGCCCTTGCCACACAGGGAGAAACTTCATCATATCAAGAAGGCCGCTCATCATCCAGTTATCATGACAAACCACGAACATGGGCAAAGAATCGTAATGTAACCAATGATGGTGTCGTTGACGCCAAAGTTGTCATTAGTGCCCCACGGAAGAACAATCCACCATCCCAACAACAACAACACCAAAATACCAATCAAAGCAATCGACAAGTCAATACTGTGGTCCAACCATCCCATAACCAAAACACAAACAACATTGATAATCAAGGAGGACCACAGCGAAACAAGTTCTTCCCCAAACGAAAATACACACTCCTTGGGGAACCTGCTGAAGCAATCATGAAAAGATTGGTAGATGAAAAATTGATAACGGTCCCTACACATAATAATTATCAAGAACCATCGGTCAAGCCACCATGGTATAATGAGAATTATCTTTGTGACTTCCACAAACTCAAGGGACACACGACAAACAATTGCATGAGGCTCAAAAATCTAATTCAAGACCTCATAGATGACAAAATCATAGATGTGGAAGCACCATCAGGAAACAAAGATCTCAAGATTTACACGAATCCGATGCCGAATCATGGCAACAAAGGAAACAAAGATCAAGACAAAGGAAAAGGGGCTTATAAAAATGTCAACCACACATACGAGGGTGTTGTCGCTTGTTTAGACGAGTTTTGTGGAGTCATCACCATCAAAGGGGCCCAAGCCGATTGTGGAGTCACCACAAGAGGTGGAAAGGTTACCATTGCAGCACCATCCCAACCAAGCAGAAATTCCACATCCAATCCAAGGTCTAACCCTAGTGGCTATAATGTCTTGGATCAATTGAAAAGAACCCCTGCACATATCTCCATCATGGAGTTACTCAAAATCTCATCTGCACACAAAAAGATTCTAGAAGAAGCTTTGGCGTCATCTACTGTCCCCGCAGATCTAGATACAGAACAATTCCAAGCTATGGTCGCAAGTATCACCACACCTAACATTCTTACATTTTCTGAACAAGACTTCCCCACACAACCATCTCACAACCGTGCACTTCATCTGGAGGTGTACGTAAATAAAAAGAAAGTCAAGAGAGTCTTGGTGGATGGAGGTGCAGGCTTAAATATTTGCTCCTTAAAGCTTCTAAAGAATTTGAACATTTCAGAGGATTCAATTGACAAAGGAAAAGGCATCACAATAAGAGCATACGATGACCAGGAAAGGGTATCCCAAGGCACCATTCAGCTTCCTGTCCAGGTTGGACCCGCCATCATGCAAACCAACTGTCAGGTCTTGGACCTCGATTTACCATACAACATTCTCCTAGGGCGACCATGGATACATGCAATGCAAGCTGTAGCTTCAACCTTTCATCAATGTGTGAAATTCACACATGAAGGTCAAGAGGTTACTATCCATGGAGATCCTGAGCCATTTGCCTACTGCAAAAATCTAGAGGCAAAATACTACAAGATCCCGCAAGTACCCAAGAACGATGAAGGCCCATCAACACCTTACGTGGATCCCGCCACTCTCACTTCTGTGACAGAGACACCCTCCACCCCCGCCATCCCCGCCTTTTCTGATATCAAAGTCATAATACAAGATGATGGTTGTGGAAACTATTCAATGCCTAAGAATGCTTTTGTAGTAGGAGAGCTACCACAATCTCCTAGATCAAGAGGACGACCACAATCACAAGAAGCTTCAACATCTCAAGGCTCCTATGAACGAAACCCTACCTTCACAAGTGCAGGAGATCTTGGTCAGGAAACATTAGAGGGGGACCTATCTCATCTCCTTTATCGAGATGATATACCGGCAGTTGAATTGCCTATGGATGAACGAAACAAAGGTATGAAGATGATGCTCTTGATGGGCTATAACCGGAACCAAGGGTTAGGCCAAGATAATAACGGGCGTGTAATACCCATTATACCTGAGAAGCAAATAAAAAATCTTGGCATTGGTCATCCTACTCCTAAGGTAACTGTACTTGGTCGAGGTGCCCATGGATAGACGGAACCGAACGCCTCCTCAGGAATCTGTAGCTACTCCAAAATCCTCCATGACTTTAGGAATGCCCACTGATTTAACTGAGTCACCAGAAATAGGATTACCTTTGCTGTTTGAGGATACTAATGTCCTTATGATTAGCACCTTGTCTTATGAGTCTGAAAACCAAAGCAATGAAATCCGATTAGTCTATCCCCAACTGATTGATTACGACCAACGAGGACCACCAATTCTTGACATGTTTGAAAACGATGAGGCGCTCTCAGAATTCATGGGACTTAGGGATGACATTCCATGTGGGGATCATAAGGCAGGTTTTATCATAGAGCTGGATACACATGCATACTATGGAGAAACGATTGAATCCCTCAGTCGCAAAAATAAAAAATTGAGAATAATCTCCAAGTCCTTGAGTGAAAACCACCTTGTGGCACTCTCCGACTCTGAAAAAGTAAAAAGAAAGGACGCATCCAATGGTGAAAACCTCTCTGAGGCGCCTGAGGATGGGGGATTCAATCTTCCTCTTACAGCTATACACCAAGAAAAGTCAGCTATGCTAGCAGAAAAGTGCAACCCCATCAATCTGGGAACACAAGAAACTCCTCATATTACATTCTACGCTGAGTCATTATTATGCAAAGAACAGGAGGAGTTGGCTACCTTCTTAAAGGAGAGGAAGATAAATTTTGCGTGGACCTATGCTGATATGCCAGGATTGGATCCGGAGGTAGTGGTTCATCACTTGGCAGTCTATCCTGAAGCTAAACCTGTAAAACAGAAGTTGAGAAAGATGCACCCACAGATTGCTCTATTAGTCAAGATGGAACTCCAGAAACTACTAGAGGCGGGATTCATACGAACGATCGCCTACCCTGAGTGGGTCTCCAATCTAGTACCGGTTTCAAAACCAACTGGGGGCATAAGAATCTGTACGGACTTTAGGGACTTGAACAAGGCTTGCCCAAAAGATGATTTTCCGTTGCCTAACATTGATATGATTGTAGACATGACCGCGGGGCATGAGATGCTTTCCTTGATGGATGGATTTTCAGGCTATAATCAGATAAGAATTGCAGAGGAAGACCAACATAAAACATCTTTCACTTGTCCTTGGGGCACATACTGCTGGAACGTAATGCCATTCGGCTTAAAGAATGCTGGGGCCACATACCAAAGGGCCATGACACTAATATTCCATGACATGATCCACAAAACAGTTGAGGACTATGTCGATGACATCTTGGGCAAATCCAAAAAGAGGAAGGATCATATATCAGTCTTGAGTGCTATCTTTGACAGACTAGAAGAATACAAGGTTCGTTTGAATCCCAAGAAGTGTGTCTTTGGCGTACAATCAGGAAAGTTGTTGGGCTACATAGTGTCAATGAGAGGCATTGAGATTGATCCGGCAAAGGTGAAAGCAATACTTGAAATGGAAGCTCCTAGGACATTGAAACAACTGAGAGGTCTCCAAGGCAGGCTTCAGTCAATTCGCAGGTTCATAGCACAATTAGCAGACAAACAAATCCCTTACTCTCACTTACTCCACAAGGGGGTAACATACAAATGGGATGACAAATGTGAACAAGCCTTCAACAAAATCAAGGAATATCTGTTAACACCTCCAGTACTAAGGCCTCCAATTCAGAACAAACCATTGATCCTTTATATCTCAGCAACTGCAGCAGCCCTTGGTGCTCTCCTAGCACAACATGATGAAAATGGAATAGAAAGAGCCATCTACTACATCAGCCGTACAATGGTGGGCCATGAGTTAAACTATACATTCATTGAAAAAGCTTGCCTAGCAGTGGTGTTTGCATCCCAAAAATTCAGACACTACATGTTGGCACACAAGATCAAACTCATAGCTAAAATTGATCCCTTAAAGTATCTTCTTTCAAAGGCAATGCTTACAGGAAGAATGGCTAAGTGGGTAATGATATTATCAGAATATGACATTGAGTATGTGGAGCGCAAGGCAATCAAGGGACAGGTCATTGCAGACCAACTGGCAGACGCACCTATCTATGCGGAGAACCCACTTGTTTCAGAATTTCCAGATGAATCCATTTTCAACATTGACATAGCTACTCATTGGAAACTATACTTTGATGGATCCTACACACAACATGGGTCAGGAGCTGGTATCTTCTTCATCACTCCACAAGGGGATTGTATACCAAGATCATACAAACTAGCATTCCCTTGTACCAACAACATTGCAGAATACGAGGCTTTAACTATAGGTCTCAGGATAGCAGTACAGTGGAACATTATGGCATTGAAGGTATATGGAGATTCACAGCTTATCATAAATCAAGTGAACAATGAGTACCAAACAAAGGATGATAAGCTAACTCCATACAAAAGGCTGGTGGAAAATCTCAAGGAATATTTTGTTGACATCACATTTGAGCAAGTACCAAGAACCAACAACAGAGCAGCAGACGCAATGGCAACTATTGGATCACTCTTAGAGATCCCTCAAAATGTTCTGAAATACGACTTCTTGGTAGAGCAGCTTCTCGTACCAGCATTCAAGGTACCAGAGTCAGAATTTGTGGGTGAAATCGTTGGTCCAAATGATCAGTGGTACCAAGACATTTACACATACCTTAGGATAGGTATCATTCCCGCCGATTTGCGTTCAAGCCTTAGACGAACCTTTATCAAGAAAGCATCTCGTTTTGTCATTTTAGGAGAAACCCTATATCGTAGAAGCATAGAAGGAACCTTACTAAGATGTCTTAACCCTGAGGAGGCTTCGGCTGCCCTAACTGAGGTGCACAACGGCATCTGTGGTTCTCATTCGAGTGGCATGACCTTGTCTAAGAAATTGTTGAGGAGTGGGTATTACTGGCCTACCATGGACAGAGAGGCACATGAATACATCAAGAAGTGTCTACAATGTCAGCAACACGGGGACCTCATCCATGCTCCAGCTCAAGAGCTTCATCCAATCATCACACCATGGCCCTTTTCACAGTGGGGACTCGATCTCATTGGGAAAATCACACCCACCTCATCCAACGGCCACAAATTCATTATAACTGCAACTGAGTACTTCACCAAGTGGGTTGAAGCCATACCTATGACCTACATAATAGGAAAGCAGATCTCAAAGTTCATCCTGAACTATCTCATATGCCGCTATGGTGTTCCACAAGCTATTATCTCAGATAATGGGACACCATTCAAAAATCAGGAAGTCTGTGACCTATGTGATAAATTTGAAATCCAACATCCCCAAGGCAATGGCCAAGCAGAAGCTACAAATAAAACCATCCTCAAAATCCTTAAGAAAATAGTCAATGACGCAGGTCATGACTGGCATTTGCAACTTAATCCTGCCCTTTGGGCTTACCGAACCAGCATCCGCACACCCACTGGCGCCACACCATTTTCCTTGGTCTACGGATTAGAGGCCATCTTGCCCATTGAGATCGAGTTACCATCCCTCAGAGTATCATTGCAAAACCTCATCACGGACGAGGAGTATTGATTTTCAAGACTGAACGAGCTGGAACTATTGGACGAGCGATGTCTGGATGCTTTAAACCATCTGCAAGTGTATCAGAATAGACTCAAAAGGAGCTACAACAAGAAAATCAGAAGTAGAACTTTCTAGGTTGGAGAATTGGTGCTAAAAGAGAACCAGAAGCATGTCTTGAACCCAAATGGCAAGGGAAAGTTTGAACCCAACTGGCTGGGACCCTTTGTCATCACAGCAAGCTACAAATCAGGGGCATATCAGTTATCAACACCCAAAGGGGAATCCCTACAGGAGCTAATGAATAGCTCCCATCTCAAAAAGTTTTATGCCTAACTCTTTTAAGGTATAGAACCAAAAAATACAAAAAAATCATAAAAAGTCCTAAAAAAATGGTTACTTCGGCGAAAACCTGGCAAACAGGCGTCTTGGTGACAACAAAAAAAATAAAAAATAAAAAAAATCAAGAAAACAGTAAAGAGAAAAAATCGTCCTCTAGTGAAAACCACTTCGGTGGCACTTTGGGCAAGTACCTTGGTGAAAACCTGTAAATAGGCACCTTGTGTAAATAAGCACTCTCCATCCATCTTGGTCTCCGTGACTTGCTTTGCATCATTCATTCACTCATCGCATATCATCGCATTTCACCCTTCCATCCACATTTGCACCATAGCTTGGTCTTTCATTTGTGTCATGATTCCTCCTAGAGCTACTCGGCCCACTTAAAAGGTCAGTTTGTCATGCCTATATCGAAGTAGTCTATCGCTTCACACTGGGGGCACGTTCTCATCGGATCGGATTCGTGTATGATCTTAAAATCCTCAAATCAAAAAATCCAAAAACATCAGAAAATTAGAAAATCCAAAAAATATTCAAAACATATCAAAATCCAAAACAAAGTCAAAAGTCATTCAAAAAGCCAAAACAAGGTCGCCTTTGTCGAACTACGCCGCCTCGAAGCTTGAACGTAGGCAAGGGTTGATCTTTGATCATCCCCCGACATTTAGGTCAGTCCTATAGGAGTTCAATATAATAAAACGACATTTCATCATGTATATCTTCATTTGAAAATCGAGTCGCAATCGAACCACGTGGTCTCTACATGTATAACGTAGGCAAGGATAATCTGGGATCAGCCCCCAGGCCCCTAGGATAGGTCTTTAGGTTAGTATCTTGGTCAAAATCTCGAAAATCTCAAAACATTGAAAATTGAAAATCAAAACATTTGAAAATCTCAAAAATACCAAAAACAGCCTCAAAACATTGCAAAACTCCAAAAACATCCAAATATTTGAAAAAATTCCATCCGCCTCAGCTCGCTTACACTCGCAATAATCAATCATCCATAATAAAGCATCATCACCCTCAACCTTTGGTAAAACAGTAAACAAGTCTAGCAGTCAAAGTGAAAACCTAAACTGTCAAAATCTCAAGTATAGGTCTGTCAGCAAGCAAGTTGGTCAACTCTTTTCTTATCAATGGCATATAAATCATAAATCAATTTCATCATTGTTTGATAAAAGCTTCTCCTAGGATCCGTTCCGACAATGGGCACTTTTATCAAACCAACCACTTTGGGTAAACAAAACGACATGTCATTAACATGTCCTAGGATCTGTTCTGACAATGGACATTATCTTTTGGCAATAAGTTTTGGCTCCCATCTTTCGAAACATCGTTTCTCTTGGCTAACGGTATGAAGAACATTAGTTTGTTTGCTCACTTACTTTATCTTGTTTGATTTATCTCATTGTGCTCATTCCAAGGACCTCTCGATGATGTCCAAACAGAGGATTTAGAGAAATAGGAATGGGTCAATGATCATTATTCTTTTGTCTGTTGTGCTTGTTGGATGTTCTTGTAAAATAACTTGGCGAATACTTGCTTTGGTAGGTATGTCCTATTAAAGTTTCCGTATGTCAAGTGTGAACAAGAATACTCCTATCTGCTTGTCGAGTCAAAGTCCATCACACTAGGTACCACGCCATCTTGGTTCTTTATACCCTGATGCATCATGCCTATGTGTGTTATCAAACATAAGGTAATTTGGCCCTTTGAAAATCCCAACTCCTTGGCAAGTAATCATCATCATCATCATCTCATGTCTTGTTGGAATCTCTTGTTTTTCACGCTAACATGGTACCATGACAGTTAATCATAAATCACCACCATTGCATCCATCATGCATCCGCAAACTATCAGCATACTGCATATTGCATATCATATCATACAGAAACCATTAATCATACCACATGCATTCATCCCCATCATCGCATAATATATATTAGTTATTCTAAACATCTCATAAACCATACATTTATCATCCACTACATAATCATAAAAGCATCATCATATCAAATCATGTGCATCCATCATATCATCCATGCATCATCATATCATCCATTACATATAAACATCATAATCATCTCATCATCAATAATGTCAATGTCATGGTACGAATCAGGATCAAGTGTGTGTAATATATCAAAATAGGCATGAGACTACCCATGGTTGATGACTGTCTACATCATCAAATCTGTCTACATCAAATATTTGAGTTGAACTGATCTTGAACCTCTTTTTCGAGAGATCGACCCTCAAATCAAACCTCTTCGCCCGATCTCTCGAGGGGGTAGTATATCAGCATAATTCTTCATTCGCTGGGGCAATAGTGGGGCATTCGAAAAATTAGAGAATTTTTTTGATTTTGATCATGGCAAGATTATTCTTTGAACCAACGCAACAAGTGCATCGCTTCAAAGAGGGGCAAAATGTAGACATCGAAAATATACAGTTTGATATCACACTCTGATCTACTAACATCGTTTCTTCCTAAATCATCCCTCGGTCTAATTGTTTAATCAAATTCCCTTATCTGGATTAAATTCATCAATATTCATCTCTTAATTAAATAAATTATTTTGTCTAATTAAGTCACTTTCCCTTGTTAATTCAATCAATTCATTTGATCTAATTATCCCTATTTAATTAAATAATCAATTTATTTGATTAAACTCTAAAGTCTATCTCATAAATTAAATAAATTAAACCTTTATTTGATTTAATCTAACACTATCCCTTTTAATTAAATAAATAAAATCTTTATTTAATTAGCCTCTTATCATATTCCTCTCTTTTTGATTTAAATTAATCCAAAAATCTAAATCAAATTGTCAAATCAGCTAAATATCCCCTTAAATTAATCAAATCCTGATTAATTTAATCCTAATCATTCAAATCCTCTAGATTTTGCAACTTGCACAATTAAATCATTTATTTGATTTAATAATTCCCTATTTTCATTCAAAAAAGGCATCTAAGTGGGAATATTCCTCAAATTTGAAATCTCCCCCAAAAAGGACTTGTCCATCCAACAAAGCATTTAAAGCTCTTACATTGTCTCTTACATGTCTCCCACTTGGCATTTAACTCATTTTTCATCCCCCTAAACATGTCATCTCATCAAATTCAAATTTCAAACTTGCACAATCCTCAAAACTTGCTCAACCTTCATCCTCTCACATGTTGACAAGTGGCATTATATCATTGGTTGAATCTTTGTCCCACATTGATCAAATTTGGACATCTCTTCAACTTATCAATCTATAAATAAAGAGCTTATATCCTTATTTCATCATCCACATCTCAAGCAAAGTTACCATGCTAAAATACTTAGCAATTCTCATTCATCTCATTGAATCATAGCTAGGTTTTTTGCAGATTTTAGCTTGGAGCATACATTCAAAGTCTTCATCAAGTGGATCAATCATCTTCAATCAACATTTGCATTCAAGGAGTTGGGAAAGGGAAAATCTCCACACACCTATTTGCACCAACTCCCTCAAGAGATCAAGAGTTTGCTTGCATTAGATAGGATTTAATTGTTTCATTTGTGTTCTTCATTTTCATTTCTTATCTTTTGCAAATTTCAAATGGATTTCTTGAGGAATCATTGGTTTCTAATCTTGTGTTTGATCTAATTGTTTGCATGTTTATTGTGTTTGTGCAAGGTCTAGATTCAAATGGTTCACACTACCAGTGTCGATCTCGTGGTGTAACACCACTAGAGAATGTGGTGCTCGAGCCTATGGAAACATATAAAAGGGGTACAACTGGTCAAATACCTGGTTAAGCAACAAAGAATACAAGTGCATGAAATGCTGATAGCAATCACCAATGTCATCTCAACCTTTCCTTTTCCTGGGCTACCTTCGTTGTGCCCTCCTATCTACTTCTCATCATTATAGCCTTGCCCTCTGACCCCTAAGCACCAAAATTTCCCTTAGGGGCATCCATTAGGAAAATCAAGTTCAAACTTGATGTTGACCACTAATCGGAAAAGTCAATTTATATGCCAAGGCCATCATCTCACATCTCTACTCACTAGTTGATAAAAAATATGTCTCCAAAAAAGTAAGTCTCTGAACCTCCAGTCACACCCCAGCGAGTAGCTATGTGATCAAGGATATCCTTTCACTGTAGGTCAAGGATAATCAATTGACCATGTGTAGTAGAAGTGTTCAAATGCCCACACCTATAGGAGCATGCAGGTTGTGATGCTATGATACTCATAGTGGACATAACACCTAAGTTCATGGTATAGGTGAGAGAGCATTGTATGACCCCAAGCATATACTATTTTCCACTCCATCGATCTAATGTGATGGAAAATGCCCCTGCTAAGGTAAAATCCTTTCCCATCAACCTTGATGTAATATTCCACCATTGCAATCATGGGCTTCAGGAAAATTCACTGCTAGAAATTCACCTCCAACAATTCATTGCCATGAAAAATTCATCTCTAGGAAAATTCACGACCACCAATTCATCGCCATGTAAAGTTCACTACCAAAAATTTCCTAATTTTATATGTGATGAATTATCCATGATGATGAATTTCTCATGGTGGATTTTTCATGTGGTGATAATTTTTTGGAGGTGAATTGTTGGCAGTGAATTTTCCTAGAGTTGCGAACATGACATGATGTACTAGTGGTACTATAATGTGCCCCTACTCTACTGGAATTGTGACACACCCATAATAAAAAGGATGAAAAGAAAGAAGAGGGTTCATATGAGAGTTCTTGGAAAGATGAGAAAGTTAAACATCTAGAAGATTAAGAAAATCCCTTAACTCCTACCTAGAGATGATGCATGAGATAATGACACCCAATTAAAAATATTATAGCCCATTATAATTTTTTTGTGTATTAATGATGAACTGAGATCATTCTTTCTTTGGAGGATAATGAATCTTGGATGAAAGTCACGTAGGAGGAGATGATGGCCCTATATATTTGTGACACCTAGGATCTTGTTAATTTATCAAAGGGAAGAAATCTCATTGATTACAAGTGGTTGTATAAGAAGAAAAAATAAGAGGATGGTTAAAGTATTACAAGAATAAATTTGTGTCCAAAATCTACTCCAAAAGAGAGGGAGTTGATTTTAGTAACATTTTATCTCATGATACGAAGTTATTTTCTATTATATTACTATTATTTATTGCTATAGATTACAGTTTTGAGACTGAGTTAATAGATGTTAAGACTATTTTATTGCATGAAGAACTTGACTAGAATATTTTAAGGGGAAAAAAAATTGTTTTAATAATTTAAATGATCATTATATGGTTTAAAATATTCAACCAACATTTAGTATCAAATTTTCAATTCCTTTGTACTGAGTTTGGAGTTTGTGTAGGATCATAAATTGTCTTCGTTTACAATTTCAAACTAGGTTTGACACTCAGTTTAACATGTGTATTTGACTATGTTTGTAATTTTATTGTTTTCATCACCTTTCTAGACAAACTTGGTTAAGTCCTTTTTTATCGAGCCCCTTGAGAGTGATTTTTTCTATCTCGATCATACACACTAAAAAGTTTGAATTCAAATGTTAGCCTAGTTCTTGAAAGGATGCAACATTTCTTGTGAGCCTCACCCAAATAATTATTTAGATATTCTTAGTTGTGTATATAAGTAACCTCCTCTCTCCCTCAGAAGGATTCCAAATTGATAGTAGAAATAGATATAGGAAAGAGATATAAACATATATAATAGACAAGATACAATTTATAATAAACAATCTACAATTTCTAGTGAAGCTATTATTGTTTGATGTTATTTGTTCATGATTGTTATTATTATGGTATGCACTAAGACTTTTAGTATCTCAAGGAAATCCCTTCCTTCTCCTTGCATACAATTTGTGACAACATAGATCCAACAAGGGTTTCAAACTTATATGGGAAGATCTATCCTTTTATTTGTTCATTATCATTATTAGTTATTTTTCCTATACTCCCCTATGAGCATGAAATATTTATCATCATCATCATCACTATTATGGAGATGGGAACAACAACATAGGGTTTAACGAAGGCAAGCCCCTATACAACACCAAACCCTTTTCCTCTCCCCATTTTGTAGGTGTCTAGGTTGGTCTGGTGGAAGGAAGATTTGACATTCCAACATATTTGGAGACTCCCAAAAGCCATTCCTTGTCTTCTCTAGTTATCATAGATAGATTAGATTATTCTAATTATTCAGGTATATTTGTATAGTAATTTTTGATTCTGTCTTATTGTAGGTACACAAGCAATGTTAGATCTATATAGACATACAATCTTAATTTTATATACCTTTTGGACTACATTGTGGTGTGTTGGTATCTGAATGATACACTAGTGGCATCCTCAACAATATTTCTTGATCTTTTGTTCTAGGCTTCTCCCTATGTTACCTTTCCAAATCTAATTTTGGTCAATGATCATTTTCCTTGTATTGTCTACATCTAGTTATTTTTCTCAATTTAATCATTTCTAATATAGTTTGTTGCATCATCCATCAATCCTTGTGTAGTGTTGTAAAATTTCACTATGTGGCAATTTCACACTTACACATTTAGGATCATCTTGTTTATGGAAAAAACCTATGTTGAAATTTCATGATTCTAACTTCATAGGTGATAATGATGAAGAAATAGCAACCTAAATGCCTAATTTGTGTAAAGTTTTGGATAGGAACTTGTGTGACGCGTAGATGTCTCTGTGACATGCTAGCATCCCCAAACTTTCTAAGATTCAAATGTGAATATTCTGCATTCCTTGCCCATGAAACATGTCAGAGTAGAAAGGATGTGTGTGTAATGGCTCCTCCTGCCCATGTAGCCTCACAAAAATCCATTTTTAGTCCCATTTTTCACAAGTCTCTTGATCTCCTTCTTCTTGCTGCCTATTTCTCATAGTGAATCTTGTTGGATTTCTCTCTCAAGCAACAGTCAAAAATCCTCTTGCATGCTAATCCTTCGCATCTACCAATCCAATAGGTGAGCCATAGGTAGTTGGTGTGGAAAAAGAGATTGTATTCCTTTGGAGTTAGTACAATCCGTGGTCTAATTTGGTCCTGTTTTAGACCCTTGCATTAATCACCCATTAAAAAATACATTTATAGGCCCCTAAGACTCATTATTTTGGATTTTAACGTCTATTCCACTCACAAATCATACAAATCCTGACAAGCAACATTAAAATCATTCAAATTCTAGAAAACCCACCTCAAAAACCCCTATTGGGACTAAGTCATCTAGGGTGGTGACTTAGTCCCTTTTGGGGGATTTTTCAATTTTGAGCGAGAAAATCACCTACTTAATTCAAATTCCTGATGGATGTTGGCCTATGATGACAAAATAATGAATAATTAGGTATTTTTTCCTATATATATATATTTTTGGTCATTTTTAAAAACATTAACTTTCAACAATCAAATTCAAGAGTCAAGTGTTAAATATCTTCTACAAGAAGATTTAGTAGTCTATCTACAACAAAGTTGAAGCTTTAGGGAAGAAATTTAGGGTTTTTGTAGGTCTTCAAGCTCACTTTTTATTCAATATCACATTGCAAGGGGTTGATCATGGATTCCTATGGAGAATCATGGAGAAATCTAGGATGAGGAGATGTAACTAGCCATCAAATCAAGCCTAAAGACTTGTTTTCAAAGTGATTCCATCATCCATTTTCTCTCTATTTTCAGCCTAAGGAAGGTTTGCATGTCATTAAGGTTTATTTCTAATGTGATTTAGGGTCTCTTGGAATGAATCTTAGATCTTTATAGTTTCATTTATGCATCTTATTCTTGCATGTTAGAATAGGGTTGCATCTTATTTTCAGACTTCCTAGTCTTAGACACACTTAGGGCTAGCATTTTATGTAGATTTCATTGATCTCTTTCAAGGTTTAAATACCAACTAGGGGTTTGACCAAGGAAGAACCCCCATTATAAACCAATTTATACTCTATTTTGCAGGTATTTTCATAGGTTCAGATTTGAGTTTCCATCAGAAAACAAAGTGCAGACTGAGGGCTTCTGTTTCCACTTTCAAATTTGTAGAAAAAGCCAAAGTGGACTAAGCCACCAACAATGGTGATTTATTCCCACTGCATTAGTTTGTCAAAGGTTTTTGCAGTTCTGGATACCCATTTGGCAGAAATAGGTCCTTGAGTAGTTTCCCTGATCTGAGACTAAGCTGCCCAACTTGGCGTAAGTGTCCCAGTTAGCCTGAAAATTAGAATTTCCATAATTTTAGAGACATTTACCATCTTCATTATGTCCTTGATCAGTTTCTAGGTGCACAGTTTCTATTTAGCATCTTTATCTTGTTCTTTATTGCATTTAATCTATCCTTATGCATATCAAAATGTGTTTTCAAACAACTTACATTTCTTAGATTTTACATTAATAAGCCATTTCTTTTATCAAGTTATTGCATTAAACATTGCATCTAGGAATATTCCATCCACTCTTACATTTATTTTGAGTGTATATGTTGCCCATTTTGGCCCATCTTTCTCCTTTTAGGCGAAAAACCCTAGAAGTGTAAGAAAGCATTAGGGAGCCAAAATATTTGTATACATTTTAGTGAACTTGACTTTAGGACATTTTACTTCTGATTTCAAAGTGAATTTACATCCTAGGAAAAACTTGTATTAACATTGCATTAGGTTTTGCATTGTTTAATTTGCATCCTAGGGTCTTAAAACTTGCATTAGTGAAAAGCTCATTTAAGCTTGCATTATTGCATTTCATTTCCTTGCACAATAGTGAAATTTTGAATTTGAACTTTAGATTTTCATGGTATAGTATAGAACACATCAACATCCATAAGAAAATTAAGAAAAACTTAAAACATACCCCTACTGGGACTAATTCATCACCTTGGGCAACTTAGTCCCAATACACATTTTGCATCAGTGTTTTTAGAATTTTGTTTCCAGTTTCTTAAGTTACTAATTGCTTCAGTTACTTTTTTTTTTTCTCTTCAATTATTTTCCGTTACATTCATACCATTAGCATTAGCATAATTTAATTTAATGGCAATTATGGATAGCATTATATTTTTACAATTTTCATTTTAAGCATTAGTTCCTAGTTCATTTAGATTAAATTCATCAGAAAATACAAATAAAAACCTTAAAAAATCAAATGAAACAATAAAAACTATGATTCACTTTATAAAAAATATATCATTCAAACCTTTTAGTAGTGATGACTTGGATAAGTTAGATAAAGCTCTACAGGGCTTCCTCTCACTAAGTTCATCCACTAAGACTTGTGATGACAAACCCAAACCAACCAATGATACCCTATCGCTCAAACCTTTTAGTAGTGATGGATTTGACATGTTAGATGAAGCCCTTGAGGACTTTATCTCACAAAATCTATCCACTAAGGTTTGTTGTGAGCAACCTAAAAAAAAGAATGTCAATGTAATTCAACCTCAACTTGTCCTTTACCAACCTTTACATAAACATCAATCTCCAGCTAATCTCGAGTTTACCCTTTACCCACCTAAGCATGATGTTGTTGCTCACATAAATTACACTAGAAATAACCCGCAACCACTGCAACTAACCCCAACCTCCTTACCTTTTCCTAAGTCTATTCTTCCTTGTTCTCCTCGATTAAGGGAGTATGATCTTATTAAGCAACTTAAGAGCACTCCTGCAAAGATATCCCTTTGGGACCTTCTTCAAAATTCCCCAAACTATTACTCTATTCTCCAAAAAAAATTACAAAAAATAGTGGTTCCTCTAGGTAAAAACAAAAATGATGTGGAAGCTCTTATACAAGGAATGAATACAGTTAATGTATACATTACCTTTCACCAACATGAGCTCCCTCCATTAGAATTAAAGAAGCAAAATGAGGCCTTTATGATAATTGCTTAATTCAATAGAATAGGCATCAAAAGGACCCTTGTTGACAATGGCTATACCCTTTGTAGACCCTAAATCTGCATTTTGCTCAAAAACAAACAAACATGAGTTTTGTTAAATCAAACAAAATTAAATATAGAATCCATATGAAATATAGAATCATGCTTCATAATGCAATCCAAACAACACAATATCAACTAAGCTAAGTGCATGCATAAAGAAGCAAGAATCCAACTCTATCTCATATTGGATTGGTGTCACATGTGCTAGTGACCCTTTCCCAATCCTTGATTGATAAGCTTAGATGATGAAATTGCTATAGATGATGGAGATGATAAATGGACAAGATAAGTTCTCAAAGAGAATGACCTTGCATCAAGTTGTGGAGAATTGTGGAGGATTTGCTTGAGGATGAAGCTGTTATTTAAAGATTTTCAAAATGCCAAGAGTGTTGATAATGGACCAATGTGGGACAAAGATCAAGCCAATGATAGGAGGACACTTGTCATCATGTGAGTGGTTGATGCATGTGCAAGATTTGGGAAGAGTTCCCAAGAGGGGGAATTTTTGAATTCAAATTTGCAATAAATTTTGAGAGGGGGACAAGAAAGGAGAGCAATAAATGCCCTGTTTGACTTGTCATGTTGAGGGAAAATGAGTGTTTTAATAAATCAATAAAATTGATTTATTGTGCAAGTGGCTAGGTCTAGATAATGCAAGTGGGATGGGATTAGCCTTAGATTAGGATTAGATTAATTTAATGATGATTATGCTGATTTAATGCTGATTAACTAATTTGACTTTTTGGACTTTGATTTCTGATTTATTTAAATTAGAAAAGGGATGAAATATGATTTAGGATTTAATTTAAAGGAATTCCTGATTTATTGGATGAATGGAATATGATTATGCATGATGTAAATTTTACATGTCTACATTTTGCCCCTCTTTGAAGCAATGTACTTGTTGCGTTGGTTCAAAGAATAAACTTGCCGCGATCGAAATTTAAAAATTTCATGATTTTTCGGATGCCCCAGCGGAAAGAAGTACACTGGTACATTGCCCCCTCGAGAGATCGAGCGAAAAGATTCGATTTGAGGGTCGATCTCGCGATAAAGAGGTTCAAAATGGGTGATTATGGATGACGATGCAAATGAGATGATTTTAAGATGCTTAGAATAACAAAGCTATATTATCCTAAACAACTTAAATGATGATATGATATGAGATGGATGAGATTGATGATGTGATATGCTGTGATTATGCAACGGATGATTTATGAGATGCTTAGACTAACAGATCTATATTATGATGATGATTATGCAATGCATGTGAAATGATCAATGTTTCCTATGATGTATGATATGAATGATATGTGGTATGCAGTATATTGATGGTTTGCAGATGCAGGATGGATGCATGATGGATGCATGACGATGCATGAAGTGCGAATGAGATGATGACAAGAGGATCCAACAAGTCCATGATTGGTCGAGACTTTATTAGAGATGATGATGATAGATGATGATGATGATAATTGATGATGATTTGCTTATCAAGGATTGGGATTTTCAAAGGATCACTTACTTTATTTTTGATAACACACCTAAGTACGATGCATCAAGGTATAAAGGACCGGATGGCGTTGTACTTAGTGTGATGGACTTTGACTCGACAAATAGATAGGAGTATTCTTGTTCACACTTGACATACGTAAACCTTGCTAGGGCTACCAACAAAGCAAGTATTCGCCAAGTTATATTACAAGAGCCCAACAAGCACAGCAGACAAAAGATAATGATCGTTGCCCCATTCCTATCTCTCTAAATCCTTCGTTCAGATATCATCGAGAGGTCCTTGGAATGAGTGCAATAAGATAATCAAAAGAAAAGATCAAGTACACAAACAAACCAATGTTCTTCATACCTTCAGCCAAAGGGATGTGTTTTGATAGGATAAGAATCCAAGGTGATATCCATAAATGATGCCCATTGTCGGAACGATATATCCTAGGACATGCATTGTACAGGATGATGATGATTTGATAAGTTGATTGATAGGCTATTGATATAAGGTCGACTGACATGTTTGCAACTGATCAAGAGTTTGATTTTGTTTTAGAGGTTTGTTGTTTGCTTTTGATTTTACGATTGAAGCTTGCTTTTGCTGACTGTTGCGCTTGTTTCTGTTTGTGTTGCCAAAGGATGGAGATGACGATCAGTTTATTATGGATGATTGATTATTTAGGGTGTAGGCGAAACGGGATGGGTGGATTTTTTCAAATATTTGGATGTTTTTGACGTTTTTGGAATGTTTTGAGGCTATTTTTTGGTGTTTTTGGATTTTTGCGATGTTTTTGATTTTTTTGATTTTCTTATGTTTTTGGATTTTGATGTTTTTCGAATGTTTTTGGATTTTGGTGTTTTTCGAATGTTTTTGGATTTTGATCTACATTTTGCCCCTTAGATTTTGGTTGACCCAATCAATTTTGTTTTCTCAAAATAGTGGACATGTTTTGTGTTATCATTTTTGTAATACATGCCTAACTTTAATTTTTCGTGTTAATAGGTACAAAGCTGAAAATCAACAAAGGTACAAATGAAGGTACAAAAAACAAACGACGGACAATCAACGTACAAACGAACAACGAAGGCGAAAAGGTGCAAAGCAAAAGAGGAGGAGGATTTTTGGATTTTGATGTCTTTTGAATGTTTTTGGATTTTTGCATGATTTGGATGTTTTTGGATTTTTCGCATGATTTTGACGATTTGGATATGGATATGTATGACGATATCAATGCTCTGTTTATGATTTTTGTTGAAGACCAAGCTAAGGTTGATTGATCAGATCAATGAATTGATGATGATGATAACATTGTTGAGGATACACAACAATGCAAGGATTTGATTGATCAAGATTGATGAGGATAACATTGTTGAGGATGCACGACAATGCAAGGATAGTGTTAAGCAACACAATGATTGGGATGTTGATGGGAATGATGATGATAACATTGTTGAGGATGCACAATAATCAAAATCCAACATGATGAGATTAAAATTAAATCCAATCCTATCCACAAGACAACGAAATGGGTTGAGGATACACATTGTTGATTTAAGTTTGGGGGAATTATGACAAAACTTGCTGGGGCATGATTTTTCGGATGCCCCAGCGGAAAGAAGTACACTGGTACATTGCCCCCTCGAGAGATCGAGCAAAAAGATTCGATTTGAGGGTCGATCTCGCGATAAAGAGGTTCAAAATGGGTGATTATGGATGACGATGCAAATGAGATGATTTCAAGATGCTTAGAATAACAAAGCTATATTATCCTAAACAACTTAAATGATGATATGATATAAGATGGATGAGATTGATGATGTGATATGCTGTGATTATGCAACGGATGATTTATGAGATGCTTAGACTAACAGATCTATATTATGATGATGATTATGCAATGCATGTGAAATGATCAATGTTTCCTATGATGTATGATATGAATGATATGTGGTATGCAGTATATTGATGGTTTGCAGATGCAGGATGGATGCATGATGGATGCATGACGGATGCATGATGTTAGTGCGGAATGAGATGATGACAAGAGGATCCAACAAGTCCATGATTGGTCGAGACTTTATTAGAGATGATGATGATAGATGATGATGATGATAATTGATGATGATTTGCTTATCAAGGATTGGGATTTTCAAAGGATCACTTACTTTATTTTTGATAACACACCTAAGTACGATGCATCAAGGTATAAAGGACCAGGATGGCGTTGTACTTAGTGTGATGGACTTTGAATCGACAAATAGATAGGAGTATTCTTGTTCACACTTGACACCCTTAATGTGTGTAGTGTAAAGATCCTAGATCAATTATGTGTGGATAAAGCACAAATAAAACTTGATTCCTTATCTATTAGAGGATTTGATAATATCACAAAGCAACTGCTCGGTGTAATTACTTTACCTATTACAGTTAGAATGGCTACTTTGAAAACTTCCATTTATGTCATGCCCTATGATATTTTATACAATATTCTTTTGGGAAGACCATGGATTCATGAGATGCATGTGGTTCCTTCGACCCTTCATCAAAAAATGAAATATGTCTATAACAAATTTTTTTATCAAGTTGAAATAGACCACGAGCCTAAAAGTTTCTTACAAATTGAAAAAGGAACAACCATTCCTCTGAACACATTAATTCCAACATCTCATATAGAGCCTCTTGAGACTAGCAAACAAGAAGAAGAACCTGTGTCTAAATTTCTAGGTGATGATTGGGGTACATTAGAATTCACACCTTCATTTATGGGTGAATAGATAATCACACAAAAAGAGGATGAAAAACAAGAACAACCCATGGTTATGTCTACTTAGAATTCGGAAGAATCTTCCCAGGCATCTACCTCATCTACTTTGGACGAAAATACAACATACACAACAAATTTTGATGAGATAGATTATCAACAACCACCCAACCTGAAGGAAATGGAAAAACTTTATGGACAAGGTTATGAGCTTGTGAAACAATTGGGATACAATGGTAAAGGATGTGTAAAACATGAAAAATGCATTCATATTCCTATAGAACCTAATTCACAAGAGACATAGATTGGTTTGCGATTTTTTTTTCTAAGATAACAAAAGAAATTCAATGACCATCGCTCAACATCAACACCATCACATGTAAACCAAAAATCAATCTCACACTAAAACATCCTGAATTCCTTGATTTTGATTTTCCACCATCATGGGAGTATGTTGAAAGTGATGAAGATTTGAAACAACTATTAGGAGTTTACGATATGAAATCCTCTACTCCTCCCATGGAATAGGTTACCTGTGTTATGAGTAAGACCAAGCAAAATGACATTAGTGATAAGCTGTATACAAGCATGGAACCATATGATCCTAAATTTCCTAAGTCAAATGCACTCCCCTTAGGGGATACAATTGATATACCAATGGACATAGATGATAAAGAAAAGGTCATTAAGATTGGGAAGTGCCTTGATGATGAAGAAAAATAGGATACTACAACATTGCTTCATGATTTTCATGAAATTTTTGCTTGGAAATATTTAGATGTTAGGAATAGATCCGGAGATAGTAACACACAACATCGTCCTTGCTGAAAATGCTAAGCATGTTCACCAAAAGATACAAAAAATGAACCCTAAGATAGCCTTGCATGTTAAAGGAGAACTTAAAAAATTCCTTGACATAGGTTTCATTCAACCTATTAATTATTCTCCTTGGATCTCGAACATTATCATAGTTGCTAAACCTGATAATCGTATTAGGATATGTATGAATTTTTGTGACTTGAATAAAGCCTCTTTAAAAGATGATTTTCCCCTTCCTCATATCGACATGATAATGGATTCAACTGCAATAAATTCTTTGTTGCCATTCATGGATGGATTTTCTGGTTATAATCAAATCTTCATCAACCCACAAGATCAATATAAAACAACATTTACATCCATTTGGGGAACATTTTGTTGGGTTATGATGCCTTTTTGATTAAAGAATGTAGGTGAAACTTGTCAAAGAGCAATGACATTGATATTTCATGATTACATCCACAAAATATTGGAAGATTATGTTGATGACATCCTTACCAAATCCTTAACAAGACAAGACAATGTGAATGTCCTTCGACAAACCTTTGAATGGATGTGTAAATACAACATGTGCCTAAATCCGAAAAAGTGTCTTTGGAGTAGATAGTGGAAATTTTTTAGGGTTTATCATATCTCATAGAGGCATTGAGGTGGACACAAAGAGAATTAATGCTATAATAAACATGCCACCTCCTAGGAACATTTCTCAATTGCGCACGTTACAAGGAAGAATTCAAGCCATCCGTCATTTTGTTGCTTCCTTACCTGATCAAACATTACCTTTCACACATCTCCTCAAAAAGGATGTGCATTTTGATTGGAATGAGAATTGTAAACAAGCCTTTGAGAGTTTGAAGGAATACCTTGCAATTCCTCCCATTTTACAACCCGCTATGCCAAACAAACCTTTCATCCTTTATGTAGCCGCATCTTCCCATGCTCTTGCAACATTGTTGGATAAAAAATATGATAATGGAAAAGAACATCATATTTATTACATTAGTCAAACTTTAATCAATTATGGAACATGTTACACACCAATTGAAAAAAATGTTTGGCTCTTGTGTTCAGTACTAGTAAGTTGTGACACTCTTTACTAAATACGGAAATAAAAGTCATGATAAAATTTGATCCTTTCAAACATCTTTTTAATTAATTAGACTTATCAGGATGCCTAGCTAAATGGGTAACGTTGTTGAACGAATTTGACCTTAATTTTGTTTTACCAAAGCAATCAAAGGCCAAGCCTTAACTGACCACTTAGTTGATGCTCCTTATCCTCTAGCATTACCTAGCAATAACTCTTTTCTTGATGATAGTGTGTTGACAATAGGCATTCCTACATGGGAGTTATAATTTGATGGATCCAAGTGTAAAAAAGATTTGGTGTTGGAGTTATCTTAATTCCACCCATAGGAAATCCTATTCCCTTTTCGTATCACTTGCATTTCCTATGTATGAATAACACAACACAATATGAGGCATTAATTGTTGGGTTGCGTGCTACTTTAATCATGGGTGTCAAAGATATTAAGATCTTTGGTGACTCAAAATTAATAATTAAACAAATAAATGGAGCATATCAAGCAAAACATGACAAATTTTTCAAATACAAGGATCTTATCATGCACTTGTTAGAGAAGTTTCAGACATTTACTATTGATAACATCCCATGAAAAGATAATCGGCTTGCGAATGCAATGGCAAGTGATTCCTCTCTTATATCCCCTCAATATCCTTCAACAAATTTCACATTCACTATTCACCCTATCATGAAACCTTCAATCGATGAAAGAATGAAAGAAGCTTTAATGAAAAATGAGGAAAAATTGGGTGAATGGTATGATACCATATTCAACTATTTGAAAAGTGGTACCTTTTTTGAGCCAAAAACTAAAAACCTCTATGCTCATTTATGAAAGCTTGCATCTAAATATATAATTCTTGCCAGTATGATGCATCGAAGTTCATTCAATTGTCTCTTACTTAGATGCTTAAACAAACCCAAGATACCTCTAGCACTTCACCAAGCCCATGAAGGTGCTTGTGGTGGACATTTTGGAGGGAAAACATTGGTTCAAAAACTTATATGTATCGGGTATTACTAGTGGAACATGGAACATGATTACTTTGATTATGTTCTGTGAATGGTAGCTCTACACCTGCACAAACATGAACAAACAACACATTGTTAGTCAATTATACAAATCTAAAATAGAATTCTCCATAAGATTCATTTGAAGCATGATGAACAAGAAATGAAGTAAAGAAAAAAAGTGAAAGCAATCTAAATCCTATTCAAATGCTCAAACTCTCAATCTCATGGGGGATTAAGTGCCCAAATTGAAGTGTGGAGGCAATCTTTTATACAACTTAATATAACCAAAATACTTTTGATTCTCAAGATCGCCATGAAGCATGAGAGAAGTGCATATGCATTTTAAATGATATTACTTTGTAAAAGAGATTACAAAACCCAAAATACACATGTTCATTTTAACCTCAAAAGCAAGAATGGATTCTTTTTAAGCACCAAGATGAAGTGTGAAGTTTGTTTGTTCAATTTTTAGATCCAAAACCAACTCTAGTAAGTTACTAAAGTTCTTTTTAACCCCTTTGATTGTTCTTTTTAAGCCCAAATGAAAATTATTTTGAGTCCTAAAAGCTTAAAGAGAAAAAAATCCTTAAGAATGAGATTATAATTGTTCCCCAAAGTGTTTAAAAACACTTGCTATAATAGAGAGAAAATGCTACGCCCTTAATATTAGTGCACATCGGGTTATGAATAGTCGGCTTGTGGCTATATTAACTCTCTATTAAGTCATATTATCATTAGTATATTGTTATTTAGTTGTTTAGGTCGGCCTAAGTCTTATATAGGTGTGTCTAAGTCGGCCTAGGTGATATCCTTGGCATAAATAGGTATATATAGGAGGTTGTGAGTCTTATTTCATCATCAAGTGTGAAGTGTGTTCTCATTAGAGATATTTGGAGGTTGCCCCCTCGAAGTGGCTTGTTATTCTCAGTTATTATCAAGTATTTGTAGCATATTTCATATCATATTCTTCTATTGTACAAGTTATTTCATAACAAGTGGTATCAGAGCATGATCTTGGCACCATAGAGGCAAGGTTTTTCTCAAATTTGGAGGCGATTTTTGGAAGAGCATATCTTTCATATTTTGGAGAATTTTTTTCTAATTTTTAAAGGGTTTTTGAAGAAAATATTGAAGGAGCTATAGTCCATATTTCAAAAGAATTGGAGTAGAATTAAGCGAATTATTGCAGAATTAGGGTTTCTAGACTATTTTTTTGGAATCTACATATCTCACACATCTTGTTGAATTGAAGTCTGATTTTTATTGAGTTTTTGAAGACATACTAAAGGAGATTACAGGAAAAAATTGAGAGAATTTAAATTTCATTTGTGTGACTTATTTCAACATTAGTGGTTTCCATCATGACGGGGCCTGCAACAAGGGGTAAAAAGAATGCTGTCACTCCGGGAAAGACTCCTGATAAGGATGGTGAAACAATTGAGGATATTACTCATAATGAAGAAATCAATAAGGTCAAGGAAGAAATTTCCTCAATTAAGATGGATATGGGTGACCTAAGAAGAGATATGTCAGAGCTAAGAGGAGATATGTCAGACATGCGAAACATGTTAAGCACCTACATAGCTGAATCAAGAAAGGAGTTCTCAAGCGACCAAGGTGAGAATTCTAGGTCAGCTACTACTAACACAAGCTTTAGTACTCCTATGGGATCTAGGAATTTATTTCCAAAGGTGGATATGTGCAAGTTTGATGGTAAGGATCCTCTAACATGGATAAACCAAATGGAGAATTTTTTTGAAGTACACCAAATCCCAAATGGACAAAAGGTCACGATGGCTTCCTTATATTTAGAACCAGATCAATTCATTTGGTATCACTTTGCACTCATCGAGGTAAAAAGGGGCTCACCATCTCATGGTCAATTTTTACAGAGGAACTCCAAGCACAATATAGCAATAGTGTCACAGACAACTTCTTCAGCCAGCTAGCTAAACTTCAACAAATAGGATCAGTTAAGGATTATATTCAGCAATTCCAAAATCTATCCTTAAGGGTGGATTCAATTACGGAGGAAAACTTGAATGACTTATTCTTGGGTGGTCTCAAGGATCACATTCAACATGAGGTACGCATGTTTAGGCCTAGTTCCATAAATGAGTCTTTTATCTTAGCACGCAGGGTAGAGGAGAAATATTTGATTCCTAAGAAGCAAGGGGCTAATGTGACAAGAGAGAAGGATATTCAACACAACCTACTAAGTTGACTCCACAAAAAATTGAGGAGAAAAGAGCAAAAGGCTTGTGTTTCAATTGTGATAGCAAATACAGTCGAGGACATAAATGTAGTGAAAAGAAATTGTTTTATATTGAAGGTCCCAATGAGGAAGAAGAGGAGGAACCCATACTAGAAGATGAAAGGGAGTCAAATGAGGAATCAAATGATTCTCAACCAATCATTTCTTGTCATGCACTCTCAGGTTTCAGTGCTCCACAAACTCTCAAGGTGGTGGGGTTCCTAAAGAAGCAGAAGGTAACAGTGTTGATCGACTCAGGTAGTACTCATAATTTCATCAACAAAAAGTTAGCTACTCGTCTAAATTGTTTCATATATCCAGCTCCAGAGTTTCAAGTTTTGATTGCAGATGGTGGTACAGTTAGTTGTTCAGGGAAGTTTCATAGCATTAAATTATCCATGGGAGATTATCAACTTGATACCCCAATGTATGCAATATCCATGGGTGCAGCAGATATTGTTTTGGGAGTACAATGGCTTACTACATTAGGAACAATTGAGATGAACTTCCAAGAACTATTCATGAGATTTCAATCAGAAGGAAGGCTAGTAGAGCTAAGGGGGTTGAAGGCAAAATCTCCACAAATGGTAAGCTCTCATCAAATGCAAAAGTTGCTTAAGAAAGGAGTGGATGGATTTGTGGCCCAACTATGTTCATTAGAAGTCTCTCAATCTATTACTCCTACTCATCCAGATTTGCAAGCTATAATTGATCGCACTTAGTTGTTCTTGGAGATATGCCTAAAGGACTTCCTCCTAAGAGGGATCATGATCATGCCATACGATTAGTCCCTGTGGAGTCAACCACCTAACATCGCCTTACGGTGTATCCACACATACAAAAGAGTGAGATAGAAAAATTGTTGAAGAGATGCTAGAGGCGGGAATCATTAGGCATAGCCAAAGTGCTTACTCCTCAGTGGTGATGGTATGTAAGAAGGATGATACTTGGTGCATGTGTCCAGATTATAGAGTGCTCAACATGTACACCATTAAAGATAAGTTTCCAATTCCAGTCATTGATGATTTGCTAGATGAATTAAATGGAGCTATGTTTTACCAAGTTAGATCTTAGATCCGGTTATCACCAAATTCGGATTAAGGAGGAGGATATTTGTAAGACAACATTTCTGGGACTCATGAGGGTCATTATGAATTTTTGGTGATGCCATTTGGTCTTACCAATGCACCATCTACATTCCAAAGTTTGATGAATTCCATTTTTAAGAAGTTCTTGAGAAAGTTTGTGTTAGTATTCTTTGATGATATATTGATTTATAGCAAGACTTGGGAAGAACATTTGCAACATGTGGACCAAGCATTACAAATACTTGAAGATCATAAACTCTATGCTAAGCCATCCAAGTGTGCTTTTGGTCTTACAGAGGTGGAGTATTTGGGACACATAGTTTCACATGAAGGAGTAAAGGTGGACCCTAACAAAATTAAGGCTATCATGGAATGGCCTATTCCAAAAACCATTAAGAAACTGAGAGGATTCTTGGGATTGACAGGGTACTATAGAAGATTTGTGAAGAATTATGGTAGTATAGCAACACCTCTCACCACTCTATTGAAGAAGGATTCTTTTCATTGGAATGAGTCTGCCAATATAGCATTTGAGAGATTGAAGGAGGCTATGTGTACAACTCCAGTACTTGCCACTCCTGACTTCACCAAGGAATTCATTGTGGAATGTGATGCTTCTGGAAATGGGATAGGAGCAGTGCTTATGCAAGTAGGTCGACCAATTGCTTTTGAGAGTCGTCAATTAAAAGGTAAGAATCTACTCAAACCTATTTATGAGAAGGAAATGCTAGCAATACTCCATGCAGTGAAACAATGGCGGCCTTATCTATTGGGTAGACATTTCAAGGTTAAGACAGATCATGATAGCCTAAAATATTTTTTGGAACAACGACTATCTTTTGAAGAGCAACAAAAATGGGTCACTAAGATGTTAGGATATGACTTTGAGATTGTATATAAGAAAGGGAAAAGAAAATATTGTCGCAGATGCACTGTCAAGGAAGGATGAGAAAGATGAAGCCTTATTGTGTGCCCTTTCAATATTACAAGCAAATTGGGTGGAGGAAGCCAAAGCAGAGTGGCAAAATGATGTTGCGACAAGTAATCTCATCGAGCAATTAAAAAATGATCCTAGTAGTTCAGATAAGTTTTGTTGGAAGGGAGATACTCTTTGGTATAGAGAGCGTTTGTATCTTTGCAAGAATTCCAACCTTAAAATCAAGATTCTCACAGAGTTGCATGAGTCTCCAGTGGGTGGTCATTCAGGATTTTTGAAGACATATCATCGAGTCAAGCAAGATTTCTTTTGGGAAGGGCTAAAGGGTGATGTTCAAAAATTTGTGGCTGAATGTTTGGTGTGTCAAAAGCATAAAGGGGAGACAATTAAGACACCAGGTCTCTTGCAACCCTTATCTATTCCTAGCCAGCGTTGGGAAGAGATATCCATGGACTTCATCACAGGGCTTCCCAAATCTAAAGGTCATAATGTCATAATGGTGGTGGTTGATCGGCTCACTAAATATGCACATTTCATTGCATTAGCACATCCTTTTACAGCAAGTGTAGTGGCTAAAGCTTTTTTGGAGAATATCCAAAAGCTACATGGTACACCTAAAGTTATTGTTAGTGATCGTGATCCTATCTTCACTAGTCACTTTTGGAAAGATTTATTCTCATGTTTGGGTACTCAATTGGCTCTTAGCTCTTCATACCACCCTCAATCAGATGGACAAACAGAGGTTGTTAATAAGTGTTTGGAAGGATATCTACGTTGTTTCACTTCAGAGAAACAGTCCCAGTGGGTAGATTGGCTACCACTTGCGGAATGGTGGTACAACACTTCTTTTCATAGCTCATCAAAAATGTCTCCATTTTTGGCACTTTATGGATATCATCCTCCTTCCATCACATCATCAATTAAGGTGTCCCCAAGAGTTCAAGCAGTAGAAGACCACTTGCTTCATCAACAACAAGTACTTTCAGGACTCAAGGAGAATTTAGCCATGGCACAAAATCGAATGAAACAACAGGCAGACCAACATCGTAGTGAAAGAAGTTTTGAAGTTGGGGATTGGGTCTTCTTGCGATTGCAGCCTTATAAGCAAATCTCACTCAAGCAGCAAAGAAAGAATAATAAGTTGTCACCAAAGTATTATGGTCCATACCAAATCATGCAGAAGATCGGTAGTGTTGCCTACAAGCTTGAGTTGCCACCTACAACAAAGATACATCCAGTTTTTCATGTTTCCTGTTTGTAGAAGGTAATTGGGCATAATATTCCCACTCAAACAACACTTCCCGAGCTAGATGAAGAAGGGAGAATCATTTTGGAACCAGAGTGCATTCGTCAAACACGCACAAAGAAGCTGAGGAATAGAACTATCACTAAGTATCTCATCCAATGGAAAAATTTACCAGTTGAAGATGCCACATGGGAAGACGAGGAGTTCATTCAAAAGTTTCCAAACTTGATTAGCATTGAGGACAATGCTTCTTTGAAGAAGGGGGGCATGCTACGCCCTTAATATTATTGTACATCGGGTTATGAATAGTTGTCTTGTGGCTATCTTAACTCTCTATTAAGTCATATTATCATTAGTATATTGTTATTTAGTTGTTTAGGTCGGCCTAAGTCTTATATAGGTGTGTCTAAGTCGGCCTAGGTGATATCCTTGGCATAAATAGGTATATATAGGAGGTTGTGAGTCTTATTTCATCATCAAGTGTGAAGTGTGTTCTCATTAGAGATATTTGGAGGTTGCCCCCTCGAAGTGGCTTGTTATTCTCAGTTATTATCAAGTATTTGCAGCATATTTCATATCATATTCTTCTATTGTGCAAGTTATTTCATAACAGAAAATGGCATAAGAAACCTTTTTCTTCATTTCCTCCCTTCTCTTTTGATCACTCCAACCTACAAAAATTGGTTAATCCACAGAAAATAGAGCCACAAAATAGATTAGAAGTTTAAATTGATCAAAGACAAAAAGAACATGTAAAAAAATAACTTCAAGGCTGACTTTTACTCCACCCCAGTGGTGCAAACTGTGAAGGCATCATAGTTTGAAGGGTTCCAACAACACTTTGGTGAAACAAGTGACACTCTATGGAGAAACATAGACCAAAATTGCATCACTGTTTCAACCAATGGTGCACTTTGGAGTTTGGCTGATCCAACCCAAGTGAAAATTACTTAAGCATCATAGTTTGGAGTGTTGTCTGTGTCGCTAAATAGCACCGCTGGACTAATAGTGGCATTGTTTGACCTTTGCAGTGTCACTGTTTCCTGTAGACACATAAAATTGTAAAAAAGCAACAGAATTTTGGTCAAAAAAACATGTTAATTTTTCAAGATTTTCCCTCCTAGCGCCAAAATGTGAATGGTAGATCTAGATCTGCACAAATATGAACAAACAACACATTGTTAGTCAATTATACAAATCTAAACTAGCATTCCCCATAAGAGTCATCTAAAGCATGATGAACAAGAAATCAAGTAAAGAGAACAAGTGAAAGCAATCTAAATCCTATTCAAATGCTCAAAGTCTCAATCCCATGGGGGAATTGGTGCTATTTTGATGTGGAAAATAACCCTTTCCCAATTCCTTGCAAGCTTTGATGATGACTAATGGTGCTCCTTGATAAAATTTGCAATAACCTAGATATGGTGAATGAAAATTATGAAAACCTTGATGAACAATAGATCAACCTGCATAAAATGTGTAGATAATGACTTTGCATAAGTTGTGGATCCCAAATTAGTAAAAGAGTCCTCCATTTATAGGAATGAAGGATGGAAGAATGAGAAAAAAGGATGAATGTGGGATAAAAGATGAACCAATAGCAAAATTCCAGTTGTAAACATGCTATTGAAGAGAGGTGGAGCACATTTTGATGAATGTGCAAATAAATGCTATTAGGTGGAGATTTGAAATTTGAAATTTGGCTTGTGAAGGAAGATGTGGAAGAGGAGTTATTGCCACTTGGCTCAAGAAAAAGGACTTGTAAGAGTCATAAATGCCAAGTTGGAGGAGAAGACCTTTGGGAGGGAGATTTCAAATTTGAAGAATATTCCAACTTGATACCTTTTGAATGAAAATAGATGAATTTATAAATCAATTAAATTGATTTACTTGTGAAAGTTGCAAAATATAGAGGATTTGATGGATTAGAGTTAGAGTTAATCAAGATTTAATTAACTTAGATGAAGATTAGTTGATTTGACACTTTGAATTAGATTTTTAGATTTATTTAAATCAAAATGAGAGGAAAATGAATATTAGCTTTAATTAAATAAAGTTTGATTTATTTAATTAAAAGGGATGATGTTAGACTTGAATCAAATAAAGGTTAGTTTATTTAATTTAAAGGAGATGAAATATGATTTAATCAAATAAAGTGATTTATTTAATTAAAAGAGGAACATTAGGACTAATTAAACAAAATGATTTATTTAATTAATAGAAGATAATGATTTAATCAGATAAAATTTATTTATTTAATTCAAAGATGAAATATGACAAATTTAATCAAATAGAGATTATTTGATTAAATGGTTAGTAAAGGAGATGATTCAGGATGAACTGGTATTAGTAAATCAGGATCAGGTGCACGGGATCAATCAGTGTAATTTATGTGTCTACATGTTTCCCCTCTTTGAAGCAATGTACCTACTGCATTGGTTCAAAGAATAAACTTTCTGAGATCAAAATTCAAAATTTTTTTAATTTTTTCGAATGCCCCACTGTTGGCCTAGTGGAAGAATTACGCTAGTAAACTGCCCCCTCGAGAGATCGAGTGAAAACTTCTATTTGAGGGTTGAGATCACGATAAAGATTCAAGATTAGTTCAGCTCAGAGAGGACTAGAAAGCTCAAATTTTTGATGTAGCCAGTTCTGATGATGTATAGACAGTCATTGACCATGGGTAGCCTCATGTATTTTTTGATATAACACAGAGATTTGATACTTGGATAGAAATGTTAGTAAAGATAGAAGAATAAGAAGAATAAGATGGATGAACCCTTGAGTTTGAGATGATACAAAAGTCCCCAACAAGTCCATGAGTCATTGAGACTTTATTATATATAATGATGAGTGATGATGATGTGTTGCTTATCAGGAATTGGGATTTAAAAAGGCCTTACTTACCTTATGCTTGATAACACACATAGGCATGATGCATCAAGGTATAAAGAACCAGGATGGCACTGCACCTAGTGTGATGGACTTTGACTTGACAATCAAATAGGAGTACTCTTGTTCACACCTGGCATATGAAACCTTATTTAAAATCTAGTTTAGATATTCCAAACATCTTGGACCAAAACATAGAAAGGAAAGCCTTCCTACCAGGTCAACAAGACACCTAAAAAACCCTCCCTATAGATCAAACAAAGTAAGCATGACCAAAGTTATATTACAAGAATATCCAACAAGAACAATAGATAAAAAGATAATAATCATTGCTCCATTCCTTTCTCTCTAAATCCCTTCATTTGGGACATCATCAAGAGGTCATCGAAATGAGCACAATAAGATAAACTAACAAGAAATATATCAAGTAAACAAACAAGCTAATATTCTTGATACCGCTAGCCAAGACTAAATTATGGCGATGACTGATGTTGATGTCCATTGTAGGAAGGATGCATCCGAGGACATGATGATATCAGATGATTTGGGACAAACTAGATGATGGGATATTAATACCAAGAGTTGACCAACTTGTTTACTTACTGACCTATACTTGAGACCCTGACATGAGTTTTAACTTTTAACCTGCTAGGCTTGTTTCTGACTATTTCACCAAAGGTTGAGGGTGATGATTGATTTATTATGAGCGAATGTTATTTCAGGTGAAAGTGAGATGAGATGGATGGATTTTTTTCTTTCAAATATTTGGATGTTTTTGGTGTTTTCAAAATATTTTGAGGTTGTTTTTTAGTATTTTCAATATTTTGCAACTATTTTGATTTTCAAATGTTTAAATGTTTTGATGTTTTTTGAATTTTGACCAAGAGAATAATCTAGAGATCTATCTTAGGGGCGTTGAGGGCTTATCAAAGATTATCCTTTCCTACGTTATATACATAGAGACCACGTAGTTCAATTGACACATACTCGATTATTGATGAGATATGAACAAATGGATTGCCAGTTTATTATGACAGACTCCTAAAGGACTGACCTAAGTGTTTTGAGGGATGATCAAAGATTAATCTTTCCTATGTTCATAGCTTAGAGACCCGTAGTTCGACAAGACGACTCTATTTTTGACCTATTTTTTGGATTTTGACATGTTTTGCAAGTTTTTGGATTTTTCAATTTTATGAATGTTTTTGGGATTTTTTAATTTTCTAATGTTTTTGGATTTTTTGATTTTCTAATTTTATTGGATTTTTTGATTTTAAGGAAGACTTCAATAATATACATGAATCCAATCTGATGCAAAAACATGCCCCCAACGTGATGCGATAGACTACTCTGATACAGGCAGGACAAATAGACCTTAAGGATGGGCTGAGTAGTTCTAAGAGAGATCATTATACCAATAGAAGACCAAGCTATGATGTGGACGTAGATGAGTGATGGATTGATGTGATGAAAGTGTGATGGATGGATGATGTAGAACAAACCATAGAGATCATGGTGGATGGAGAGTGCTTATTTACACAAGGAACCTATTTTCCAGGTTTTCACCAAGGTACTTTCCCAAAGTGCCACCGAAGTGGTTTTCACTAAAAGATGATTTTTCTCTTTACTATTTCAATCCCTTTTCTATTTTTTTTGGATTTTTCTACTTTTTTTTTTTTGTAATTTGGATTTACACCTTTAAAAGATTAGGCATAAACTTTTTTGAGATGGGAGCTATTCATGGGCTCCTATAGTGATTCCCCTTTGGGCATTGATAGTTGATATGCCTCTGACTTGTAACTCGCTGTGATGATGAAGGGTACCAACCAAATGGGTTCAAAATTTCCCTTGTTGTTTGGATTTGGAACATTCTTTTGGTTCTCCTTCAGCACAAGCTCTCTAACTTGAAAGGTCTAACTCCTGATCTTCTTGTTATAGCTCCACTTAAGATGATTTTGGTAGACTAGCAAATGGTTCAATGCATCCATGCACCACTCATCCAATAATTCTAGTTCATTCAATTGGGACACTCGATATTTTTCATCTGTGATGAGATTTTGCAATGATATTCTTAGGGACAGGTGCTCGATCTCAATGGGGGGGATGGATTTTGAAACGTAGACCAAGGAAAATGAGGTGGAACCTATTGGTGTGTGAATACTTGTTCGATAGGCCCATAAGGAAGGATTTATCTATAGGTACCAGTCATGACCAGCATCATTGACTATCTTCTTGAGGATTTTCAGGATGATCTTATTGGTAGCTTATGGTTGGCCATTTCCTTGGGGGTAGTATGGAGTGGAAAAGCAAAGTTGGATATTGAACTTTTGGCATAGGTCTCAAACATCCTAGTTATTGAAAGGTGTCTTGTTATTTGAGATAATGGCTTGTGATTGGGTCATTGTAATTCTCATCATTTAATTTATCAATCCAAGGTGGTGTCCATGGCTGTATGCAAGAGAGAAAGTAGAAAAATTGCTTGAAAGTCAATTATACTTGTAGAAATAAATCCTATTTGCATGAAAGTAAAGCTTCCTTAAACCCTATTTGCATAAAATAGAACTAATCTAAGGACCAATTTCATGAATTGAAAATACTAAACTACTTCACATTTGCTAAAAATGAAAAGTCTTTCTTGAATTCAAATTTACTGTAGAAAGTTGGAAATACATTGTTGGTAAACAAAACTAGATCTATTCTATTTCCTCAAGCTGAAAGAAGCCTTTCTAATCCCCTCCCTTTGATCAAATCATTAAATTGAATTTATAGAATTCATATTATATATCAATCCACTAAGAATGTGTATCCAAGATCTTATTTTGAGCGGTCATTTATGAAACTTTAAGAAACTTGAAGTTGTTGTCCTCCATTGCGCCACTTTTGTCTCAGTCACTTTTTGATGCTTACTACTCCTTCCCTACTACAAATCATGCCAAATACTCAAAATAGTTTTTATATCTTCAAATATAGTTTCTAGATCATTTTGAATTTTTGAATTTTGTTGAGAAATGAGGGAAATATTGTTGTTTTACTAAGACTGCATTTTTGACTATTTCTGAATGCTTGATTTTTATGAAGTCTTCAGTTCTCCAGGTGAATGAAGGAATTATTCTTCCCTTTTCTGGCCAAAATTATTGATCATTAACATGAATAACATTCTATAATCATGCAACAACATTTGATTGATGTGGTAGCTTGAGTTATCTTTGGTGGAAGAAGGAATCATGAAATGTAATAGCTGTGAGAGATCTTTGAACTTAACATGAAACAAATACTCATCCCATTAATTTTAGAATGATTTATGCTCCATGATTTTTCATGAATGTAGGAATATGTTGGAAGTATTCTCCATCTTCTCATTACTTCTTCAAATCCTTCTAAAGCTTTTAGGAGTTAATTGTCTCAAGTGTAGAGCTCTCTGCTACAAGTGTCTAATGAAGCTTCTTCTTACCATGAGTTATTTAATAACTCATTTATCTGCATTATATCATCTTAAACACTTCACAGAGACATATTAGAGGAAATTTGGATCACATACAATTACTAAAAATAAATCAAACATCTACTTTATATTCTACTTTAAACAAGCTAAAGAACTTTCAATCATCACTCAAATCCACTTTAACATTAATGCATTAAGAAGAAATAAATGATTTTCTTTGATAAAATATGAGACAATTAGGTAGTTCAGGATGAACTTGGACATCTTCTTTCATGTGATATAGGTCATGGGAATGGCCTCTACCCACTTTGTGAAGTACTTTGTGGCGGTGATGATGAACTTATGTCCATTGGATAAGGTGGGGGTGATTTTGCCAATGAGATTAAGCCCCCATTGTGAAAAGGGCCAAGGTGTTATGATTAGGTGGAGCTCCTATGCTAGTGCATGGATGAGATCCCCATGCTACTGACACTGCAGACAACGTCGAACATAGTCATGAGATTCTCTTTCCATTGTAGGCCAATAGTACCCAGTTCTCAACAGTTTCTTAGCCAAGGTCATACCACTCAAATGTGAACCAAAAATGTCATTATGTACCTTGGTTAAGGTATTCAAAGCTTCCTTAGCATTTAGGAATTGTAAAGGGTTCCTTCAATACTCCTACAGTATAGAGTATCTCCTAGGATGACAAAATGAAATGAATTTTTGACAAATGCTCTTGTAAGGTTCTTGTGTATATATTATAATACAAGGGATCATTGAGACCAACGATTTCACACACAAATTTAGACTCTAGTACCTTGAATGCAGGTACAAGAAGTTTCTCTATGAGGAATTATTAGTTTGGGAGGTTGCATGGGATATCCAATAGCGATCCGATTGTAGCCATAACATTTGTTGCTATATTATTTGCTCTAGGTATCTACTCAAATGTGACATCAATGAAGAACTCATTGAGGCTTTCCACCAATTTCTCGTATGGAGTCAACTTGTCATCCTTCATTTGGTACTCATTTTTTTCATTTTTGATAATGAGTTTTAAGTCTCCATAGACTTTGAGTGCCATGATTTTCCACTGTACTACAATTCTTAGCCCTACGACAAGAGCCTCATATTCTGCAATTTTATTTGTGCAAGGAAATGACAGCTTGTATGATTTAGGTATGCAATCCCCTTGTGAAGTAATAAAGAAGACTCCAACTCTTGACCCATGTTGTGTGTAGGATCCATCAAAATACATTTTCCAATGATCTACCACACTTAAGTTAAAAATGGACTCATCAGGGAACTCTGATATAAGTGGGTTCTTTGAGTATATTGGTGCCTCTGTCAGCTGATCTGCAATCGCTTGTCTTTTAATGGCCTTGCATTCCACATACTCAATGTCATGCTCTTTAGGATCATAATCCATTTAGTCATTCTCCCTATAAGCATTGCTTTAGAAAGCAGGTAATTGAGAGGGTCTATCTTTGCAATGAGCTTTATTTGATGTGCTAGCATGTAATGTCTGAATTTTTGCGTTGCGTGATGAGCTCAAAATATGCTCATAATTTGAATATTATGATGTATTTTTAATACCCTTACTCTTATTGTTTATGGTTGTTTTAACTCTTTGATTAAAGTCTTTCTTTATCTAAAATCAGGTAGTATCCTATAGCAACACATTCCTATATTCCTATAGCTTAACATCTCTATGTGTCTGTATTAATTTCCCTGTTTGACCTCCCAAATGATTGATATAATGCATGTGGTTTTTGGATAATGAAATGGATTTAATATGTGATTAATGAATGTGTATCATCTTATTTTACGTGCATGCTTTCTTTCACTTCTGTCGCCATGTGCATCGCAGGTTGTTGAAGGAAGCATGAACGAGTCAAAGCGCAACAAATCTCAACCCTGCAATAAAGTCCATTTCCAACATGACATCAAGGAAGTTGTTCCAGCAAAGACTCTCTGACCAGGTCATTGGGAGGAAATATAAATGATCATTAATCAAGGAAGAGTAGAATACTAAATTCTCTTTGAATCGTGTTGAACATATATGCCTTCATTTATGAGAAGTTTGTTCCTTAGTTTCAGGATGCATTTATGTCCATGTCTTTCTCTGTTAGAGTTAGGTAGTTAGTTGCTTTTCTAATATAAATAAGTGTTCCTCCTGCATGAGTGGGAAACAAAGTGTGTTAAAGTTAGTATTATAATGAGAAACAGTGTTTTGTGTTAGTTTTCTTACAAGCAGAATAATCAATGTATATGATTCCAAGTTTATGAATAAAATCTGATGAAGTTTTGAGTTCAATTCTTGCATAAACTAGTTGATGCTTGCTAAGGGGACCCACTTAGTGAGTATCTATATTTATTTATTTATTTTATGTTGATTATAAGTTAGATTTCATTCTTGAAGGTTTCAGCGCAAACTCAGTCTTATATTGTTCATGCAGCATTGGGAATCCATCCCTGTGTTTGTTCCTGTAGCATAAGGCTAGCTCATAGTTTGTTTCTTAGTAATAGTTGTCATGATTTATTCTTTGATTAAGTTATGCTTAAGTTAAGAAGACTTTACATTACATTCCTGCAACATAAGTAGAATTCCTTCCAAGCATTTATTTCTAGTAAATTGTGACTAAAACTGGTTCTTAGTGCACATACAATGCCGCTCCATTTCAAGTGTAAGTTCCCTGGTTTGACAATGTAAATGAACAACCATAAGAAGATGTTAGTCACCTGCTAGAATGTCCAATTCCCAGGTTAGGATTTGCCATGACTTTTATATCCTTTTGTGGAATCGACCATTTTTTGGCACCGTTTCTGAGGATGGTGTTAAGCTAAGAACCTATCATAGTCATTGTTAGCAATAGTTTAGTGTGTTTATTCAAGAATTCTCAAATTCCTTCAATTTACAGTTAATTATATTGCATGCATAGAAGAAGAGATGCTCTGGGAAGATTCCTCCCTAACCTTCCATTCATTGATAACAATTCTGAACCAGCTTATAATCTATTTGAGGAAGGAGGAGACCAAGATATCAATCCATTTGCTGAAAACCTGCTTGCTAAATTTCCATTTGCCCCAGCTGATGAAGAACCTCAAGAAAATTCATTTGCTTTGATACTCCATCAAGAAAATATGGCACGTAATCCACCTAATCAACCTCCTGCTTTTGAATTCCCCATCATTGCTCAACAAGATAATGATAACCTTAAAAATATTCTTTCTTCATTACTTCCCAAGTTCTATGGACTAGTTACAGAGGACCTAGATACTTTCTTGTTTGAATTTGATATCCTCTATCGTAGCTATGATTACACTTCAGATGCTCACAAATTGAAGTTGTTTCTTGCTACTTTGAAGGAGGCAGCTCTTAGATGGTTTATGAGTTTGAGAAGGGATGTTGTTGATAGTTGGGAAGCTATGCAAACAAAATTTCTTGAGAAATACAAGGAATATTGTAAGAGTGGTAGTAAGGGTGATGATATATTCAGAATTCAAAAAAAGAAGGATGAAAGCCTGGAAGACTATATCTCAAGATTCTTCTTTTCTTTAAAAAATAATTCAGACCATACTCTCAATGAAGAATCTTAGAAACTACTTTTTCTAAGGGAAATCAGTGACACATATATAGATTCCTTGAATCTGATGGGAGGAGGAGATATAACCCAAGTGCCTTGGGATGATATCAAGAACATATGTTGCAACTACTCTCGAGCAATTGTTAAGAAGGGTAGAGGTCATCAAACCATAGTGGGAAAGTCTTCTACTAATGGAGTTTCACAGATGGAGATCACACATTTGTTGTCTGATTTCAAGCAGGATATGATAAACAACATGGCTACACAGTTGGATGCTATGCAAGCTTAGAAGAAACATGAGGAAGCTGAAGCAATCTTGGTTGAGTTCTATCCACATTGTAGACAGAAGAAACGTGACTACTGATGTAAGATGGTGGCTAACCTGGAGGCTAAACAATTACCTACTGATTTTAAGATAGTGGAGGGTGATGATGACCAAGTATTTTTCGTTGCACAAAGGAAACCATGAGCTCAAAGACAAGGTATGCCTCAAGACCTTTTGAATTTTGGTAATCCTTATTCTAATTACAATAACCAATGGCAACCTACATATGGCCCATCACAACCTTGGAATACTTCTCAACCACACTAGCCTAACTATTAGAGTCCTCAATGGCAATTTCCTCAAGGAGGTTGGCAGTAGCCACAAGGATAATGGACTCCACACCAAGGTAATTGGTAGCAGAATCCTTAATGGAGAGGTTCTTAGCAATGGCAGAACCAATTCCCTAGATCCATGCAACTTCAACAACCATAACCTCCCACCCTCATGCCACATCCTACACCTGCATCAAATACTGGCCCTCCAAAATAAACGCCTATTCCTACTTAACCATTGCCAAATCCTAATAATAAGTAGCAATAGAAAAAAAAGCCTATGTATTTTGCAGAAGCCATTTAGTATCTAGCTTATGCCCTAAATATTAATGATATCCATCTCAGGTCTGGAACCACTATCCTTGCTCCACAGCTGCCTGTAATTACAGAGATTCCAGACTCTGCCTCTAAACAACCTATTGATCCTGCAGAACATATACCTATATTAGATATTGTCTCTAACGAGCCTGTCCTGCAGCATCAGGCCAAACCGCCTTTTCCTCAGAGATTGCAAATTACTACATCCAAGTCTATGGAAAAGTCTACCTTTGATATTTTGGATCAGCTCAAGAATATACACATTCAAATTCTCCTTTTTCAAGCCATTAAAGATGTCCCAATTTATAGAAAATCTATTAAGGAGGCATGTTTAAAGAAACTAGGAAGAAAGAAAAAGGATCCCCAAACTATCCATGTTCTAGGACAGTTGGAAGATATTATGTTAGGGAAGGTAGTCATTCCAAAATATATTGACCCTTGGAGTTCTGTGGTAAAAATAAATATTAATGGCCAGATAGTAAAGAATGTTTTGATTGACCTTGATGAGGGCGCAACCCGAGACACAAAAAATAACCTACAAACAAGAGAATAATTTTATTATTCAGAAAATGGAGCTTCTTACATGTAGAGGATCTCAAATCCCCAAGTTCTACAACACATGCAAGCTATAGAAAGCTACAAAATAACCCTTTTGCAATATGCGAGCTTGTCCCCAAAAAGTTACCCAAAAATATTAGAAACCCACCCATAAATAGAGGTCCTCTTTAGTTTGGAGCCAAAACAACATTAAAATTTGAATTTAGGCGGTTTGGCGCCAAAAATTACAATTTGAAGTTCAAATTTCAAAAGAACATTTGCAATTGTATCTTCTAGAAAGTGTGTCAACTTCCCGGGGCCATAACTCTTGACCCGGGGCTCCGATTCACGAACCGTTTGAACCGTTGGAAAGGTCTCGAAGTCAAGAACGTGCTCAAAATTTTCTACACCAATTTTGGCAAGTTTCAGGGCCATTTCGGAAGATCTAAGTGCCTCAAATCCAACTCGAAAGATTTTCAGATGCAAATTTGGGAAACTAAAACTGCAATATCTTTCAACCCAGGAATAAAAAATAAAAACTGTAAATTGAGAATTTCATTATGACGAAAAGGGTATCCAAAAATGTAAAAAATATGAGAAATTATAAACTTGAAATTTAACTATTTTTGGGTGATGCAAGATTGCCCTTACACCATTGGATGCTCCTGCATCAGACACCCAGGGTAATTTGAGAAGTGACCTCATCACGTCTTAGATAGTTGAGGAAAACCCAACTGGTCAACCACTACCTTAGACAGCTAGGATGAATCTTCCACAGGCCTTCCTCTCCATTTCACTAGATATTCTTCATACTGCCTATTTCTGGTACTCCTTCCCACACGACTATCCAAGATTTCCTTAATCTCCTCCTTTTCTGAAGTAGATGCTGAAATCCCACACTGTTCCATCATTGGTACTTCCTCTGCGCCACCTTCATGATACTCTGTCAAATCTAAAATGTTGAACACAGGGGAAATGTTGAATCCATCTGGCAACTCTACCTCATATGCATTCCCTGAATCATGCGTCTTTAAAATTTTACAGGGACCGAACTTCATCTTCAATTTGTTATATGTTCCCATTGGAAACCTTTCTTTCCTCAAGTGGACCATCACTTCATCATCAATCTGAAACTCCTTATACCTCTGCTTCTGATCTACCTTAGCCTTATACTACATATTCATCTTGTTAATATGTTCCCTTACCTTCTCATGTATATCCTTGATGTGTTCTGCAAAATCTTCAGCTTCAGCACTTATTTTCTTCTCTTGGTCCATCTTCCTCAATTCTGGAGCTGTTCTGGGGCTACCTCCATACACAATCTGGAATGGTGATTTACCGGTGCTTACGTTGTGAGAATTGTTGTAAGAGAATTGCGAGGTAAGATCAAGTCCATCCCTTGGGTTTATCTCCTACCAAACATCTCATAGGTTACCTAGACTCCTGTTAACAACCTCTTTCTGCCCATCTGTTTGTGGATGGTGTGCAGAACGAACTTTAACTCTGTCTTCAACTTCTTCCACAAGGTCCTCCAAAAGTACCCCACAAGTTTGGTGTCACGATCTGAAACAATACTCTTTGGCAGACCATGTAGCCTCACCACCTCTTTGAAGAACAAGTCAGCAATGTGGACTACATCATGGGTCTTCTGACATGGAATGAAATGTGCCATCTTCGAAAACCTATCAACCACTACAAAGAGTGAATCATTCCCTCGTTGTGTCCTTGGAAAACTAAAAACAAAGTCCATACTTATATCCTCCCATGGCCTCTCTAGTATTGATAAGGGCTAATAGAAGCTTGTATTCTGGCTCACTCGTTTAGCCATCTGACATACCCTGCAACTTTGTACAAACTTCTTCACATCCTGTGATAACTGAGGCTAATAATAATGCTCACTGATAATGGCAATGGTCTTATCCCGACCAAAATGTCCTGCCATTCCTCCACTATGCTTCTCCTTTATTAGGTTCTCCCTCATGGAACTCCTCGGGATACACAATTGACTTCCCTTAAATAACATTCCATCCTGGATTATGAAATCCAACCATCTTGTCCTGTCCACTGTAACAGGTTCCTTGCAAGCTTTCCAAGTCTTTGCAAAATCAGGATCTTCTACATACAGTGTCTTGAGTTCATTGAAGCCAACCACTTCAATCTGCATCTTTGTCATCAATGTATGCCTCATACTTAAGGCATCTGTAACCCTATTTGACTTTCCACTCTTATGTTTCAAAATAAAGGTATAACTCTATAAAAACTCTACTCATTTCATATGCCTCTGATTTAATTTTCCCTGACTATTTAGGTACTGCAAGGCCTGATGATTAGTATATAGAACAAATTCTTTCGGCAACAAATAATGTCTCCATTTCCTTAATGCTTGAACTATTGCATAAAATTCCTGATCATATACAAAATACTTTCTCTTGGCATCATTTAACTTTTCACTGAAATAGGCAATGGGCTTACCTTCTTGGCTCAACACTACTCCAATGGCACAACCACTAGCATCACAATCCACGAAACACCTTGTTGAAATCTGGGAGGGAGAACAGGTTGCTTTGTCACCTTCTACTTTAACAGTTCAAATTTTTTGCTCCAGTGCTCCACTTGAATTCTTTTCTATCCCCTCTCATTGTTTCAGTCAGGGGTCCACAAATACTACTGAAGTTTCTAATGAAATTTCTATAAAAACTAGCCAAACTATGGAAAGATCTCACCTCGGTAGGTTCTTGGGGTAGGCCATTCCAGAATAGCCTTCACCTTCTCTGGGTCCATCTTGAGACCTTCTGCTGAGACAACAAACCCCAAGTACACTAACTCCCTCTTCACAAAACTGCACTTCTTTAGATTAATCATCAGTTTCTCTTCTCTTAACTTCTCAAAGGCTCTTCGAATATGCATCATATGCTCATTCAACGTCTTACTAAAAATAAAAATATCATCTAAATACACAATAACAAAACTTCCCAGAAATTCTTTTAGTACCTCGTTCATAAGCCACATGAATGTGCTCGGTGCATTGGTTAGCCCAAAAGGCATGATTAACCACTCGTACAGGCCCTCTTTGGTCTTGAAGGTAGTCTTCCATTCGTCTTCCTCTCGAATCCGGATTTGGTGATATCCACTCTTCAGATCAATTTTTGTGAAGTACTGAGCTCCACTTAAACAGTCCATCAGGTCATCCATCCTTGGCAGGGGAAATCTATACTTGATTGTTATCTTGTTTATGGCTCGAGAATTTATACACATCCTCCACTCCCCATCCTTCTTTGGTACTAGTACTGTAGGTACTGCACATGGACTCAAACTCTCCCATATCAAACCCTTTCTCAACAACTCTTGAACTTGTATGTTCAACTCCTCATTTTCTTCTGGAGTCATTCTATGAGTTGCCTTATTTGACAAACTAGCTCCAGGAATCAAGTTAATCAAATGACTAATATTCCTTATTGGTGGTAAACCCTCTGGTACATTATCAAAAACAATATCCTGAAACTCATCCAACATCCCATAAACTTCTTCTAGAACCTTATCACTATCCTCATTACTCACTCTAGGAATCAATGCATAACACACACGCTCATGCTTCATACCTTCTAAAAATTTTCTTCCGTCCACATAAAAAATTCTAGCACTACTGCATACCTTTTCTTCAGTCTCCTTTAGGGGTTTCAACTTGTGACGAACCCCATCCTTTGTCAAGGAATAAGTGTTTGCATGGCCATCATGTATAGCTCACCTATCGAACTGCCACGACCTCCCTAACAACATGTTACATGTATCCATGGGGATGATATCACAGAGTACCTCATCATGGTAGCTCTCGATCTTGAACTTTACTAGGCACTACTCATTGACCAAAATTTTGTGGTCTTTCTGCAACCAGGCAATCCGATACGGATGCGGGTGCCTTTCCCTCTTCAGCTTCAACTTTGTGACCATCTCCTCTGATACAAAATTATCAGTGCTCCCACCATCAATAATGATATCACAATATTTTCCTTCACACTTGCACCTTGTGCGAAACAGATTCTTCCACTGTTCTGGTTCCTTTTCTTCAATTACTAGGGCTCTCCTAATTACTAGGGTTTCTCCCCTTTCAGCATCATCTGAATGTTCAGATTGGGCCTCCTCATCTGCATGCACAACCCTTCCATGACCTTCTGGCCTTTTGTCTGCCATTCCTTGGTGTTGTGGACATTCATAGATTCAATTCCCTTCTTCACCACACTGGAAACACATTCCTTTGAAACCACCTCTTCCAGATCCTTGTCCATATCTCCCTCATCCTCTACCTCTTTGATCACCATTGTTTTGATCATGAGGGCAGTAGAAGTTGTCATTCCTTTGGCTTCGACTGGTACCCACATCTTCACTTTTCTTTTCATCATCATTTCGGCTTCCTGAAGGTCTTCCATTACCCCTTCTGCTTTGACCTCCTCATCCTTTTTGCTTGCCATTGAATCTTTTGTTTAGCTTCTCTTCCACCTTTAGAGCAAACTGATACACATTCTCAATGGTAGTCATTCTGACTAGGATTAACTCCTCCTGAATGCTTGGTCGTAACCCATTAAGATATCGGGCTACCTTATCCTTATTGGCCTCTGTGTGACCCGTTTTGATGATTATCTTGTGAAAATCTTCAGTATATTCTTTCACAGATCTGCTTCCTTGCTTCAACCCTTGCAATTTTTTCAACAGGTCTAACTCGTAGTCCATTGGTATGAACTGCTTCTTTAGTTTCTCTACCATGTGATCCCATCTGGTGATCTTGACTTTTCCTCTTTGATTTCTTTCCAACTGGACCTCTTTCCACCAAATACTAGCATGGCCCTTCAGCTTCATTTTTGCAAACTTAACCCAATCTCAGTCCTCTACTTCGTCATACTCAAAATATTCTTCTAGCTTGTTGATCCAATCGATCAACTCTTCCGGGTTTAAACTTCTGAAATAACTAGGGACTTCTACTCTGGGTCTTTTATCGATCTTCAAAATGTCCTTTATTAGCTACTTTTGGTCTTGATCAATTGCTTCTCCTTCCTCTTCTACATCTAAACCTTCTTCCTCTCCTTCATCCTCACTTTCCTCCCTCAAGTTTAACCCTCTTCTTAACTGCTCTTGTAACGCATCAACCTATCTCTAGAGGGATGCCAGTGCATCTCTTCCACCAGCATCTCTGCCGCCTTGACCACCTCTGGCACCACCATGCCTACCAGGCATCACTCTTGGAGGCATCTTTCTTGACCTCGACCCACAACCACGACCTTGGTGCGAATTGCCTCACGATCGACGATCTGTCCACACGCTCAAGAAAAACCTGCTCTGATACCACTTGATGAGGGCACAACTCGAGATACAAAAAATAACCCACAAAAAAGAGAATAATTTTATTATTCAGAAAATGGAGCTTCTTACATGCAGAGGATCATAAATCCTCAAGTTCTACAACACATGCAAGCTACAGAAAGCTACAGAATAACCCTTTTGCAATATGCAAGCTTGTCCCCAAAAAGTTACCCAAAAATACTAGAAACCCACCCATAAATAGAGCTCTTCTTTAGTTTGGAGCCAAAACAACATTAAAATTTGAGTTTAGGTGGTTTGGCGCCAAAATTTACAACTTGAAGTTCAAATTTCAAAAGAACATTTGCAATTGTATCTTCTAGAAAGTGCGCCAACTTCCCGGGGCCATAACTTTTGAGTCGGGGCTCCGATTCGCGAACTGTTTGAACCGTTAGAAAGGTCTCAAAGTCAAGAACATGCTTGAAATTTTCTATGTTAATTTTAGCAAGTTTTAGGGCCATTTTGGAAGCTCTAAGTGCCTCAAATCCAACTCAGAAGATTTTTAGGTGCAAATCTGGGAAACTAAAACTGCAATATCTTTCAACCTAGGAATAGAAAATAAAAACCGTAAATTGAGAATTTCATTATGATGAAAAGGGTATCCAAAAATGTAAAAAACATCTGAGAAATGATAAAATTGAAATTTAACTATTTTTGGGTGATGCAAGATTGCCCTTACACCACTGGATGCTCCTGCATCAAACCTTGGTGCAACCATTAATGTAATGACCAAGCATACTATGGAGTATTTGAATATCCTAACTATTCAGTCTACACTTACCATCTTGCAGCTTGCTGATATTTCCATAGTAACACCTGATGGAGTGGTAGAAGATGTCATTGTCATCCTTGAGTCTTGAGAATACCCAACATATTTCACAATAGTGTCCACTAAGGAAACTTTGGGAGGATATCCTATCATCCTAGGTAGACCATGGTTAGCCACAGTTGATGCTTTTATAGGATGTCATTCAAGAGACACGACAATTTCTAATAGTCAGTCAAGAAAGAAATTGGCTTGATACCCACCTACCTAGCCTCAGCTAGACTTGTCTCAACCAATTTGGTCAGATTTAGGAGAGGAAACTGAAGAAGTGAATTAATTAGTTCAGTTAATGATGTTGAAAACTAATTCGTTTTCCTAGCTTCAAAGTTAGGATGGTCTGCTTTTACACATTTTGCAGTCCAACTCTGATTTGAGTAGCCCATTTGTTTCAGATAGCTGTTTTCAATAGTGTTTCCTGCAACAACTGAATCCTAAGAGCCTGCCACCTAAATTTCCTACAGTTTATTACAATTTTCTTCCACATGAAATACATACACCACCGTTATCAACAGCCTCCATGAATGATCTTACCAAGCAAGTAGAAGTGTCTTTAGGCTGTTGTATGAACATCAATAATAAGCTGCCTCAATCTCAACAAATTGCCCTAGTCACAATGCTGCAAAATCAACACAAAGCTTTTGCATGAGATTATGAGGATATGAAGGGAATAGATCCTCAACTCTGTACTCATAGGATCTACATTAAGGAAGATCGTTCACTTGTTAGGCAACCTCAAAGAAGGATAAACCCAACACTTAGGGAAATAGTTAAAAAAAAGCTCCAAAAATTGCTTGATGGTGGTTTTATCTACCCTATTTTAGATAGTCAATGGGCATCTCCATTGGTGATTGTTCCTAAAAAGGTGGAAAATGGAGAGTTTGTGTAGACTACAGGGAGCTAAACACAACAACTAAAAATGATCACTTTCCACTGCCATTTGTTGACCAAGTGCTAGACTTATTGTCTGGTAAAAAATATTTCTCCTTTTTGGATGGATATAGTGGGTGTAATCAAATTAGAATTGCCCCTAAGGATCAAGACAAAATAACTTTTACCTGTCCATGGGTGGGACACTTTTTCCTACTCTGTTTTACCTTTTGGCCTGTGTAATGCACCTGCAACATTTCAAAGGGCAATGATCAGTATTTTTGCTGACATTTCTCATGATTCTATGGAGATTTACATGGATGACTTCACCACTTATGGAGTTACTTATGAAGAAGTATTAGAAAATTTGGAGAAAGTGTTGAATATATGTAAGGAGCAAAATTTGTCTTTGAATAGTGAGAAGTTCTTTATGATGATGCAAGAGGGAATTGTTTTAGGCCATCATATCTCTCAAGTAGGAATTCAAGTTCATCTTACAAAAATAGAAGTCATTCTAACTTTGCAAACACCTATGAAACAAAAGGATGTTAGAAGCTTCCTAGGACATGCTAGATATATAGAAGATTTATCAAAGATTTCAGTAAAATAGCCAATCCATTATATGCCTTATTGACTAAGGATTCTGAATTTAACTGGACTAAGGCCTATGACAAATCTTTCCTGCAGCTTAAGAATTTACTTACTCAAGCACCTGTTCTTCAAGGACCAAAGTGGAGTCTTCCCTTTCATATACACACAAATGCTTCTGATTATGCCATAGGGGTAGTTTTAGGATAGAAAGAGAATTCCATAAGGCATGCCATATATTTTATTAGAAAAAACCTTCAAGGCCCTAAATTAAACTATACTATCACATAGAAAGAATTTCTAGTAGTTGTGTATGCCCTAAACAAGTTTCAACATTATGTCATTGGTTACCAAATATTTTTCCATACAGATCATGCAGCAATAAGATACCTCATGAATAAGCCCGCCATATCTAACAGATTAGCAAGATGACTCCTATTGTTGCAGGAATTTGATATCACAGTTATTATAAGCCAGGTCAGGCTAATGTGGTGGTTGATTTCTTGTCAAGACTTTAAACAACTACACCTACCACCCTTGAGGTAATTGATGATAGCTTTCCCAATGCACATCTATTTTCTATTGCTGCTCAAACTCCATGATATGCAGATATTGCAAATTATTTAGTAGCCAACAAGATCCCAACCCACTTCTCACCAAAGGAAAGAAAATTGTTGGTAGAGAAAAGTTTTAAATTTTCATGGATTTTAGACTATTTATTTTACATAGGACTTGACCAAGTCATGCGAAGGTGTGTTAGGAAAGATGAGACCTATGGCATTTTGCATGTCTGTCATGATGAGCCATGTAGTGTGCACTTTACAGCCAAGAGAACATCTATGAAAGTGCTTGCTATAGGATACTATTGGCCCACACTATAGAAAGATGCTGCAACCTACACCAGAAAATGTGACAGATGTCAACACATGGGGAGACCAACAAGGTCTGATGAAATTCCCTTGTATCCTCAAGTGGTAGTTAGTCCTTTTGACAACTAGGGCATGGATTTTTTTGGGCCTATTGATCCTCCATCCAATGGGAAATCATATATTTTGGTTTGCATTGATTATGTAACCAAGTGGGTGGAAGTGAAAGCAATGACACATGCTCGTGACAATAAAGTTGCTAAGTTCCTATATGAGCAGATTTTTACTCGGTTTGGAGTCCCAAGGGAACTTGTTACTAATCAAGGAGCTCAGTTTACATCAAACTTAATCACTGCATTGATGAATGATTACAAGATCAGGCAAAAAAAGTCTAGCCCCTATCACCCTCAAGCCAATGGTCAGGCAGAGGTTACCAACAGAGATATTGAGGCAATCCTTACTAAGACAGTACAATTACACAAGAAGGATTGGAGCAGTCACCTTCCTGAAGCAGTCTAGGCCTATAGAACAACATGAAAAACAACTACAGGGTTCACTCCTTTTGAGTTACTCTATGGAAAAACTACCATGTTTCTAATAGAGTTTGAGCATAAGACCTTAAGGACTGCTCTCCGGATTAACATTGATATTTCAGAAGCCCAAAAGGAATGCCTCCTGCAGCTAAATGCATTGGATGAGATAAGGAAAGCTACCCTGTAACATATTGAAGCTATCCAACAACAAAGAAAAAAATGGCATGACCACCATGTCAGAACTAAGCAATTCTCTGTCGATGATTAGGCACTGCTCTTTGACTCCAGGTACAAGAAAATTCAAGGTAAACTCACCACAAGATGGCTTGGTCCTTATGAAATAGAAAATGTGTTTGATAATAGTTTAGTTCAGTTAGCTACAATAGATCTTGTTCGATTCAAGCTACTGGTTAATGGACATTGTCTTAAGTTGTATCATAAGCTAGTGTCCAAAGAAAAATTTATGAAGCAGTTTGTTTTAGATGCGACCACTGATCTTCCTGTAGCAAAAGGCTGATTCAGCCTTTCTCCTGCAACATCTCTTTAAAATTCTATGTTGCATGCCCATAATAAAGGTTTCCTTTTTAAGGAAGCCACTTTCTCCATTTTTCATCCATCACCACCATTCATTTCCTCTTCTTTCATGTCACCCATCCTACCGTACCGCCCTCATTTATGGTTTCAATTCCAACCATCATTTCATGCTGAGCTGTGTGTCTTTCCTAGCATGTACGAGCACTTATTACAAGGTACACAATATCTTTTATTGTCACACCGTTTATTTATTTTATTTATTCATTAATTGCTATGTACATATCAGTCATTATTACTTGTTCTTCACCTATCCTTTCACACATGTGTGGACACATGCCAAATTTTTAGTAGGGGGCGGGGATAATCCATTTCAACTTTTTTTTATGCCACTGTCACAACTGTTAAGACATTTTTATTTTCTTGTACTTACCAAGTACAATTGCGTGCTTTCATCCTAAACAATAATTAACTACTTGATTTGAGTAGTTTTTAACAAACATTTCATGCAATTATCCTTTGTGTCATTCTTGGAAAAGTAAAGAAAAGTGACAGTAGGGAAGAAAGAAGCAGGGCAAAAGAAGTTTTTCAAATTTTTAGAAGTTTGAGTTTCAAGAATCTTAGCAAGGATAATTTGTGAATATGGGTGGCCAGTTAGTGAGACATGAGCTTGTAGTTCATGAACCCTTGACGCAAAATCCTCAAATGGTTCAGGCATTTAGCAATTGCGGTTGGATGAATTATTTTCTGAGGATAGATTCCTATAATGAGGAAGCTACAGGTGAGTTTTTGAGAACTCTTTTAGAGGGAGAAGCTACAGTGTGGGGTTTGACAGTAGCCGTTATAGAAGAGCGGGTTGTGTAACACTGAAAATGAAACACTTTGCACAATAGACAACAAGATCAAGATTAGAAGCACACATGCCCACAATACTAAAATCTAAAATGCAAATTAATTCGTTAAGCAACAAAGAACATGGGAAAGTAAAAACGTAATTAAAAAATTAGAACAATCTCACCAATTTTCAAATGTATTTCCATGATTCATCTCGATTGCCCTTCTCCATTTTGCTTGTGTAATATAATTGCCCTCAGATTTTCAAGTTCGTGCAAGTATATCCTAATGATAAATATTAGCAAAATATCAAAGATTCAAGATATGTGCTCTCCAAAAGTTATAAAATTCGCGAGAGAGATTGGAATGAAGAATGACAAATCAATTTATAGAAAATTGATTATTCGAACGACAGGCTGAGATTGAAAGATCAACGGACGGTTGAGATTGACAGATTGGACATGCATTCTAATAACTGACAGTAATGACATGAGTGATACAAATTAGAAATAGAATTAAAGATTAAATAACTAATTTAATCTTCAGTTCGGCATTCGAAAACATTAGAAATATCTTTGCATGACAAAGATGAAGATTGATTATAACGACTCAGTGTTCGAATGCACACACAACATTTAATTAATTAAATAATAATATTTAATTAATATGCATGTGCACGCAAATAAGTTAGAACTGGAGGATTGCATGATTTGACAAAGATATTACTCGAAGACGCCACTCAGACATCGAATCAATAGTTAACTGAATGATTAAAATAAATGTCGAGTCGAGTAAAAGTGAATACTTAGATAACTCACATAATTATCTAAAATATAGAAGAATGTGTTAAAATAGAATTAATGAATTAAATAATTCATTTAATTCAAGACTCGATATTTGAAGAATAATTAAATAAATAATATTTATTTAATTAAATGATGAAGGGATTTAAAATGAATAATTAAATAAATAATCAATTTATTTAATTATAGTTGGAATGTGATAAAGAATAGATTAAATAAGAATTTATTTAATTTGACAAGAAGAAGGTTAATTAGTAGCATAATTAAATAAAAAACATTTATTTAATTAATAGAAGAATTAAATAGAAGATGAATTAATTAAATAATTAAAATTATTTAACCAATAAAAGAATTAATGTTAAAATAAGTTAATTAAATAATTGATATTATTTAATCAAGACCATGAAGAATAAGAATTATGAAGAATATGGAAGTCGCAGGCCTAAACCAAATTTTGGTGTCTACATTTGCCCCTCTTTGATATAATGTCATTTCAGCGTTGTGTCAAAGAAAATCGATAAAAATATGCCCCAGTAATGCTCCAGATTAAAACAGGTGAAGGCATGCCCCCTCGGGAAAATTGACAAATTTCTGAAACATGCAGAAAAATTTGGAAATGCTCCCGATTAGTCCAGTAGATAGGCAGAAATGCTATGCAGTTGACGGAATCAGGTTCGGAAATGGTAGGGACGGGTACGGGATGATAGAAAATGGAAGTTTACGTGGCCAGTAGGACAAGAATGCCACTTAATCCCTAGGTATATATTTGAATTGGGGTGAAAAACTATTCATTTGCACCCACCTAGCTTTGGGATTGAAAAATTTTCTCTGACTTTCAGCGAGGATGTCTCCAGTTCCAGCCACTCACCATCGTGCCTATAGGATCCGAACATACCAGAGACCAGCCGACGCGGACCCCCCGGTATGGACCTAAAACTTGCCTTTTGAATTTTTTTGATTTGCGCGTTATTTAATGCATTTAATTCAATTTTTAGTTATGCGTCATTTTTAATTTTGCACTACATGTGTATGCGCGAACAACGCATTTGACCGCGAAAAGCCGCATTTAAAAGTTTACACTGGTCATTTAGAATAGGCTTTAGCGAATAAACACATCTGTTTATTTTTGCTACGCATTTGAAATTTTGCAATGCATGTGCATATTAATAGCCGCATTTGTTTGTTTTGAAACGCATTTGTAATTTCGAAACGCAAATGTTATGTACATGACGCATTTGATTATTATGAACTACATTTGATTAATAATGACGCATATAGAATTTGTGAATCGCATTTGTTAAAAAGCGACGCATGTGTAAAAGAATGACGCATTTGCATTTTATGTTAAAACGGTCATTTTTTTACTAGGATAGATGATTCAGGATGACATGAGACATGTATAATATTGTTGTAGGTTGTATTAGACCCTATTTATACACAAGAGTCGAGACCCATGACGTTTTGATTTAGAGACAACTTGCAGCCGGCCGAGCGACGGACTCTATGGCATTTGGGTTTGTTACATGTGACCGATATGCCCCAGATTCGGGCAAATCGGGGATTACTGATGGCATTATGCGAGTGGTGGCACTCGGAGACGTCTTCCTTCCACCTTCCGACTGGAGAGGCGACGGTGACCCTAGAGGATGTATATAGGATATTGAAACTGCCTATTAGAGGGACACAGGTAGTCTATGATACGTAGAGGGGGATTGCCAAGATGTGTAGATATTACCCCCATGCCGACGTTAGACAACTAGGGGTTGATGACTCTAAGATTAGGTGGTGGGTATTGGCCCAGAGATATAGACAGTTAGACTATCTAGTAGCGACACTGATAGGCAGTATAGTATTGTCTAACCGCCGAGGACATGGATTCCCTATGGGATGGGGGGAAATGTTAGTGGGTATGCTGGAGCGTCGAGTCATATATGTCTGGGGTTCGTGTGTGCTAGGGATGTTGTACTTCCACTTGCATGACATTGCCTACCGAGAGGCACAGTCGATGAGCTGCGGTACCACGCTCCTAATGGTATGGGCATGGGAGCATATCGCTATTTTTAGGCCACTTGTTATAGTAGACTTACTTGTTATAGTAGACTTAGCTCATGGGGCTCCATACACCTTCCGTTATGCGGGGGCAACCATGCAACATCATATTGAGGATACAGGCTACTTTAGACATGCTATAGACATGATGCAGGAGTTCACATGGAGACCATACCTGGGCTGCAGCAGTGGTCAGATGAGGACGAGCACCTACCATTTTGTAGATAGACACAGTATTTGGTGGAACGAATAGTGTCCCACATGCACATTATAGAGCGGCAGTTACCGGACCGGGTATTGAGACAGTTTGGAGAGGTACATGATGTACCTCGAGGGAGAGCAGAGTTTCCTCGCTCATCACGAGAGGTCCTGCTATGGGGGCCAGAGATTCCAGTTGCCACTACGGAGGCAGATATTGATGGGTTACAGGAACTTCCATGGAGATGGCGAGACGGACCAGCAGATCCAGGGACCACTCCAGCTTATGATCAGTGGTGGGCAGTGCACAGGCCAATCCCCTTGACAGATCCAGGGTAGCCAACACCGGTAGAGCGGCATGGGACAGGTCCTAGAGGCAGGTGAGGTAGAGGGAGAGGCCGAGGAGGTAGAGGTGGCCAACATGGAGGCAGGAGAGGGAGACGTGGTCGGCGGGGATGAGGGCCAGCCTTGTCACCGATCCAGGAGGAGAGAGGAGGAGAGGAGGATGTGGCCATTTTAGATGTGGCCAGAGGTGGTGAGGAGCAGCCAGCAGAGGCAACTATCCCAGACATCCTAGATATCCCAGCAGAGGCATAGGTAAGTGCCAAGGAGGTAGGCAGAGAGAAGGGAGGTGTTGAGGAGGCAGGTGGAGAGGAGGCAGAGCTTGATGCTCTTGGTTTGCTAGGTGCCTACCAGGAGGACGATGAGGAGGAGGATGATCTCGAGCAGGAGATCAGGGATCAGATCCTAGAGGAGCTTGATGAGGAGGAGGATGGGATAGACAGGGCCCGACAGGATGAGACAGAGGCAGAGGTTCCCAACACAGATATGTTGCGAGCCCAGGTTGCCTCCTTGGAGGAGTAGATGAGGGTATTGATAGCCGAGAGGGATGCCTATCGGGTGGAGAGAGACAGAGCCTTGATGGATAGGGATCAGGCCATAGCCTGACGACAGGAGACAGAGCAGAGGTTCACAGAGCTCAGGTCACTATGCATAAGACCATCAGCAGCGTTTTCCAGAGAGTTGGTCAGAGCCGGAGAGAGGTAGAGATACTACCGGGACTTATATGAGGCAGATGTTCCCTTAGAGAGACAGGCTCCCAGTTTTTTAGCGGCACACAGTAGAAGGTCCCAGACTAGGACCCACACGTGGACAGTTAGCACATAGGGAGTGGATCAGCCACGTAGAGTAGGGCCATATGACAGACCTCCCATGGTTCAGAGATCAGCCGGTTCCTAGCATCATTCTCCCACACACTCTCGGCATGATGGCAGTGGTAGTTCAGGATAGAGATACTGCTTGAGATTCATTGTATTTTGATCTTATGGCCTGTGGGCTTCCATGTATTTGTGATACATTATGACATTATGATGTGACACATTTGAGCGATATATATATGATTTTGGCAGCGATTCTCGTGATATGCATTTCTATGTACTGATTATGCAATCTTTATTTATACATGTGATGTTTATATGATATGCCTATGTGATGGATGAGTGTATGAATTTTATGATGTTTATGCAGCCAATGAGATAATGTTGATTCTATGTGATGTTTAATTCTATATGATTATGAGCTGCTATATGATGTTATATGTATGATGCAGATGATATGTGATGTTATACAAATGTAATGTGATGCCTATATTTACAGTTGATTTGTATATGGAATGCTTATAATATGTATTGATTTTAATGATTATTGTCTATTAAGCCATGATGATCTATATATGAACTATGCTTATATGTATGTTTGTTTCTAACATGTATGTTGATGCAGGATGATGTATACCGTTTTTGTGTCACAGGACTCCATCATAATGCAAGAAAGAAGAATTGTTAGTGCAGAAAGAAAGATTGACAAAGAATGAACAGATGGAAGATAAATGTTAGTATTAGGAATCTTCAATATTTTTCCTTATCACAAAAGGTATTGCACTTTATCATCATTGGGTGGGACTAATACAAATGGAGAAAAACACCATGATATGACATAGATCAAGGTGTACAAGGTCATCCACTTGCTAATAACAGATAGTCGCAGACAAGGATTGTCATCAACTCATACTAAGGGAACAAGTTGCCCCAGTCTTTTTGTCAAGACAAACCACATACATCAAACAAAAGAAAAGACGGGTCATGAGACGTCATTGCTCCTCTAAATCCTTCATGGGACATTCTTGAGGAAACTAGTAACATGACTCAAAAATCAAATTTAAAAAGACAGTCGATAGATAGTAGTCAAAGAAAATAGAATTGTGATACATCGTTGCTTCTCTAAATCCTTCATGGGACATCCTTGAGAAAGCTAGTAACATGAATCCTAGTCATCAATTCAAGATAAATGATAAGATAAATAAGCCATAAAGTCAATAAGCCAGTGAAATATTTTCCAAAACATGACTTTTTGTTTGATTTGTTTTGATTGATAAAATGATTGATTGATAGAGCCTGGTTTCAGGAGATACACATACTGGATAAGTGAGTCTGGTTTCGATGTTATGACTATCTGTATAAGGCATGACAAAGCCTGGTTTTAGAAAGACATGTATCATATAAGACGTTGAGTCAGATGCCGTTGATGTGATAACCTGTGTAAGGCTATGTTTGATTGTTTGACCTTGTCGATTATGCAGGAAGGACTCGTCCTGAATAAGATAGGTTGATTGGCCGACCTTTTCAATTATGCAGGAAGGACTCATCCTGAATAAGACATAAGTTGACTGTTTTGATAACGTCTGTTTCCAAGAAGGACACATCTTGTAGCGATGTAGTTGATCTGTTTTGATTTGACTTAGAGACATTGTTGACTTGTTCACCAGATTGATGCATGACTTGAGGCGATGCGTGGATAAATAGTTGTGTGTGATGACAAACCCTAAAGGACTAACCTAGTGCGGCCTCGAGGGGCCTTGATTGATGGCCTTGCCTACGTTGTACAGAGACCTCGTAGTTTGACTTGACTTGACTGAAAAGACTGACTACCAATAGAAGACGTGTGTGAAGGTGAAAGTGACGAACCCTAATGGACAAACCTAGTGCGGCCTCGGGGGCTCATCGATTGATGGCCTTGCCTACGTTGTACACGTAGAGACCTCGTAGTTTGACACGACCAATGACCTTGTGATATAGACATATGGAGTAAATCATGAATTTATATAGACAAACCTAAATAGATTGACCTAATGCCTCGGGGGCACATCAGCAGATGGCTTTGCCTACGTCCAGTCGCAGAGGCAACATAGTTCGACAAACGACAAAGACTGACAAGTGCGACTGACTTTGACTCTGTTTTTGGATTTTTGAAATGTTTTGATTTTTTTTTTGTTTTAATGTTTTTGTGTTTTCTCAGGTCATTTTGCGATGTTTGTGGATTGTTCTCAGGTTTTACGTCTTCAACACAACCAATGCAAGAACCAATATGACACAGGTCAAGTGTCTGCCCCCAGTCGAGTATAAGACCAATTGATTATGAATAGGGTAAAATAGGGGATATGAAATGCTCTCGATGTCAATCATTCCAAGTTATGGGAAAGACTACCACTTATGTATGAATGGTATATACAAGTGATGGATAAGGTAGTGGACTAAGTACAAGGAAGTGGGCTATGTATACGGAAGTTGACTATGTACACGGTAGGGACTATGTACAGGGTAGGTAGTATGTATAGGGATAAGGACTATGTACAAGGAAGTGGACTATATACAAGGTAGATTAGAATGATAGTAGACAAAGGAGCAGAGTTGAGTACACATGGCGCCTGTTTGCCAGGTTTTCACTATGGTACCTATCCAAAGCGTCACCGAAGTGGTTTTCACTATTGGACGAATGATTTGTCTTTACTATTTTCCATATTATCTAATTTTTTTGGTGTTACCAAGATGCTTGTTTACCAGGTTTTCACCTTGATAACAATTTTTTTGTGTATTTTTTTTTGCTAATTAAGACAAAGGCTCCCATAAGCTATGCATAGAACTTCTTCAGATGCATACTATTGATTGGTGAGGACAATGGTTCCCCTTCAGGAGTAGAGAGTTGGTACGCTCTTGATCCAAAAGCTTCTATCACAACATAAGGTCCCAACCAGTTAGGTTCAAACTTTCCTAGTTTTTCTCTTTCTGCTTGATTCTTTGGGTTCTCCATTAATACCAGGTCACCAATGTCAAAATTTCTGTTTAAGACCCTCCTGTTATAGCTACGACAAAGACGATTCTGATATGCTTGAAGATGGTCTAGTGCCTTCTATCTACGCTCATCCAAGAATTCTAACTCATGAAGTCTCGACACTCGATACTCTTCATCATCAATGTGGCCTTTCAAAGATACCCTTAGGGAAGGAATCTCGACCTCAATAGGTAGAATGGCTTAAGAACCAAAGACAAGTGAATATGGGGTAGCACCAGTGGGAGTACGGATACTTGTACGATAGGCCCATAAGGCAGGGTTAAGCTGTAAATGCCAGTCACGACCAACATCATTGACAGTCTTCTTGAGGATTCAAATGATGGTCTTGTTAGACGCCTCCGCTTGGCCGTTACCTTGGGGGTAATATGGAGTGGAGAAGTGATGTTGGATATGAAATTGATCACATAGATTATGGAATTCTTGGTTCTTAAATGGGTGGCCATTATCAATGATTATAAACTGAGGGACACCATACCGACAGATGATATAGTTCAAGATAAATCTAGAAATCTGTGTGCCAGTAATGTATGTCATAGGAATAGCTTCAATCCACTTCGTAAAGTACTCAATGGCAATGATAATGAACTTGTGTCCATTTGATGATGTGGGGTGGATCTTACCTATGAGGTCGATTCCCCATTGGGCAAAGGGCCATGGTGATGTGATAGGACGAAGCTCCTGTGCTGGGGCATGTATCAAATCTCCATGAACTTGGCATTGGCGATATTTTGTTACAAAGACATATGAGTATTTTTCCATAGTAGGCTAGTAATAACCCAATCTCATAATCTTTTTGGCTAAGGTAGGACCACTAGAATGGGAACCACATATACCCTCATGCACCCCATGCAAGGTTGTTTGTGCTTCAGTAGAATCAAGACATCTCAATAGGGTATTATCTAGGGCACATATATATAGGGTGTCTCCGATGATGGTGTATTTGGCTGACTTGCGGAGGAATGTCCTACGTTGGTTATTGGATAGGCCAATGGGTATGACTTCAGCATGAAGGTAATCATAAATTTCTTTGTACCATGGGGAATCAGGATCAACAATGTCACACACCATTTTAGAATCTGGGATATCGTAGGCTGGGACCAAAAGTTGTTCGACCAAGAACTCAAACTTAGGCACGTTGTTAGGAATGTCAAGAAGTGATGCAATTGTAGCCATAGCATCTGCTGCCCTATTAAAAACATGAGGTATCTGATGAAACTTGACTTTTTCAAAGTACTCTTTAAAGCTATCAGCCATGCGTTTGTATGGAGCAAGCTTCTCATCCTTAGTCTCATATTCATCATTTACTTGTTTGATTACTAGTTGAGAATTGCCATATACCTTTAGGTTCTTGATTTTCCACTTGATTGCCATGCGTAAACCTATCACTAAAGCTTCATATTCCGCCATATTGTTAGTGCATGGAAATGCAATCTTGAATGACTTAGGGATGGAATCACCCTGCGGTGTGATAAACAGTATACCCGCTCCTGAACCATGATTTGTATGTGAGCCATCAAAGTACAGTTTCCATGTTATGTTTGCATCAAATGTGAAGATAAACTCATCTGGAAAGTTTGCAACTAATGGGTGATCTTCCTGTATGGGTGTGTCAGCTAACTGATCAGCAATGACCTGTCCTTTAATAGCTTTCCTTTCTACATACTGGATATCATACTCACTAAGTATCATAACCCACTTAGCCAGTCGTCCTGTTAATGCTGCCTTGCTGAGAAGATATTTCAGAGGATCTATTTTAGCAATCAACATTGTTTGATGGTTTAGCATGTAGTGCCTTAGTTTTTGGGTAGCAAATACTATTGCAAGACAAGCACGTTCAATGTTACTATAGTTGAGCTCATAACCAACCAAAGTCCGACTGATATAATAGACTGCCCTTTCATGACCTTCATCATCATTCAGTGCAAGCAATGCTCTAAGTGATGAATGGGTTGCTGTAATATAAAGAATCAATGGTTTTCCTTCAACAGGTGGCATTAAAATAGGTGGTGTGAGTAAATATTCTTTAATCAGTTGAAAATCCTCTCCACACTTAGCTGTCCATGCAAAGGGTACTCCTTTCTTAAGTAAATGTTGAAAAGGATGTGTCTTGTCTGCTAGTTGGACTATAAATCTTCTGATAGATTGCAACCGTCCCTGTAATGTCCTTAATTGACTGAGATTGGCAGGTGGTGGCATGTCCATGATTGCTTTCACCTTAGCAGGATCCACTTCAATGCCTCGTCTTGAGATGATATACCCTAACAACTTTCCTGACTTGACGCCAAACACACATTTATTTGGATTGAACCTCACATTATACTTCTCTAGCCTCTGAAATGTCTTGTCTAAAACCTGTAGATGTTCTACCCTTGTCTTGGATTTTACAATAAGGTCATCGACATAATCCTCCATACAAGTGTGTACTAAATCATGAAAGATAGTAGTCATGGCACGTTGATAGGTTGCTCCGGCATTCTTGAGTCCGAAGGGCATAACATTCCAACAATATGTTCCCCAAGGACAAGTAAAAGCTATCTTATGTTGATCTTCAGTTGCAATTCTAATCTGGTTATATCCTGAAAATCCATCCATAAGGGACAACAACTCATATCCTGCTGTCATGTCAACTATCATGTCTATGTTAGGCAAAGGGAAGTCATCCTTAGGACAAGCCTTGTTGATATCTCTAAAATCAGTGCACATGCGGATGCCCCCAGTTGGTTTAGTGACTGGTACAAGATTGGAAATCCAATTTGCATAGTCGATAGATCTGATGAAACCAACGTCTAACAATTTCTTAAGTTCTACCTTGACTAATAAAGCAATCTGTGGATGATTTTTTCTCAACTTCTGTTTCACGGGTTTGGCACCTGGTTGTAAAGGAAAATGGTGTAGAACAAGTTCAGGATCCAACCCTGGCATGTCCGCATATGACCAAGAAAAATTTATCTGTCTCTGTGCAAAGAAGTCATGGAACTCAAGCTTCTCTTCTATTGTCAATGACGCTGCAAAATAAACCAGTCGAGGATTCTCTTTTGTGCCTATGTTGACCTCTACGGTTTCTTCAAAAAGCATGGGTGACTTTTTCTGTGCAATGGGAAGAATGTTCAAACCTCCATCCTTGGGCACCTCAGAGAGGTTTTCACCTTTGGATGCGTCCTTTCTTTTTACTTTTTCATTATCTAGAGGTGCCTTGCAGTTTTCACCTAGAGACTCATCCTTTTTTATTTTGTTTATCCTTTTTCTCATTTTTGCGACTGGAGGGTTGAACAGATTCCCCAAAGTATGCTTTATTGTCCAAGTCAATGGTAAAACCGACCTTATGATCCCCGTTAGGTATGCCTTCACGTAATCCCAGGAACTCAACAATTGCTTTGTTATTCTCAAAAGTGTCTAAAATGGGTGTATCTCGTTGATCCCAATCGATGAGTTGGGGATAAACTAAGGGCATGTCATCGTCAGAGTTATCAAAGTCTAATGGGGTCAAGGTAAAGATTGAATTATTCATGTGGTTACAAAAGCCTTGTACCAATTCCTTTTTGCTCTTGGGTTTGGGTCTAGGTGGGTGAATAGGTGGGCCTAATGCCAAGGTTTGACAATCGGAAATAGGTGGCTCGGGTTGCCACGAGGTAGGATCAAGTGATTCCCAATAGTAGTGTTTAAACCACTCCTCTTTTGTCATTTTCTTTGGTGGACAAGAATTTAAGGGATTGGGTGAGGAACTTAACATCAAATCAAGTTCTCCAAATAACTTGTCAAGGTCCATGGAAGAAGTAGAGGATAAGGAATCCCACTCATAATCATTAGAGTCGGGGGAGTTACAATGATTTTGGTCCACTGGTTCGTGAGATGTCTTAATATCGTCTGAAGCACGTACTTCCTCAAGTAAGGGTAATGGAGTACTAGGAACGCCAATCTGAATCGGTTGAAACCCTAGCCCTACTCCTTTTGGCCACTGAGAAACAAATATTGGTTCAATTCTGCCATCTTGGTTTAAGCCTAAACCACTTTGTCCATCATATCCTTTGCTTTGCATGATTTTGAAACCCTTCCCATATAGTCTTGTAGGAATATGAGCAAGTAAAAGGGGTTCTTGATTGTCTTCCTTATACAGCCAGGAAGTGACATCTTCTGTATCTATAGCCTCTTTGCTTAATTCACCCCATTTAGTGAAAGTTGTTGTGGGGTGAACATGTATAGTGATCATAGACTGTCCCCTACTTGTCGTAGGCAAACCATATGACTTAGGAGGAACCAAATGGCTAACACAATAAGAAGTCTTCATGTAATACTCTCCACAACCCTTGTCTTGGATCTCAACCCTAGGAGTAATAGGAAGTGAGGGTGAAATAGATGTTCGAGTGAGTGTGGACGGGTCAACATAAGAAGATGGATTAGACGATGAGGCCTCTTGGTTGACTGGCACTTGGCGTTGAGGGATCTCCTTTAGATTTGTGCAATACTGGAAAGGATCGGGATCACCATCTATAGTTATTTCGGTGCCATTGTAAGGGAATTTAAGACACTGATGATATGTGGAAGGGACCGCCTTCATGGCGTGAATCCATGGTCTACCTAGCAGAAGGTTATAAGGGAGGGTGAGATCCAAGACCTGGAACTTTGTCTCCATTACCGCAGGACCAATTCTGATAGGAAGTGTTACCACCCCCTTTGATTTTTGTTCTTCATAATCATAATCCTTAATGAAAATACTCTTAGTGGTGTCTACGCATGCTTCTGAAATACCTAATGCCTTAATTAGTTTTAAAGTGCATAGATTTAACCCTGCTCCTCCATCTACCAAAACTTGTCTAACTTTGGTGTCATCAACAAGGACTTCTAGATGTAAAGGGTCATTGTGGTTCGTCTTTTCTATGGCATAGTCTTGTTCAGAGAACGTGGCATGATGATTATTGGTCAAGTAGCCCACCATTTCCTGGAAGCGATTGGCATCAAGGTCATCAGGGACCGTGGTGTTCTATAAAGCCTTATCAAGAATAGATACGCAATAATTCCAAGATTGAGATCTGGGCTGGGGTCTTCCCCAATTGGTCAAGTAGCCCACCATTTCCTGGAAGCTTGTCTGTTGTCACTTTAAACATTCTTGGAGAGATACACAACAATTCCAAGACTGAGATCTGGGTTGGGGTCTTCCCCAATTGGTCAAGTAGGTTATATTGTAACCTGGTAGGTTGGGGTGTTTGCTGTGACGGAGGGCCTTGGATAGTGAACTTAGTACAACGAGTATTGACCGCACACTTAGGATTAGCATTGATAGTAATGGTATTGATATTTTCATCAGCAGCACGAAGGCAATGAATGATTTTTCCACTATCATAATCATGTTTGATATTCGCATAATTGGCTGACATATTTTTCTTAGTGCTCGAACTGGGGACAATTCCTTTCCCATGGTCATGTAGTGGGTCTGAAAAGACTTGATGATCAGTGTTCGATGTCTTTTGTTTTTGTCCACTAACTTCAATAATTCTCTTGTCAACAAAATCCTGTATGATATTCTTCAGTTGTCTACAGTTTTGTAGGTTATGTCCCTTAGTCCTATGATAGTCACAAAAGGCATTGTCATCCCACCAAGCTGGTTTAAACTGTCCTGGATCGTATTGTCTTGGTTCCTGCAGCTGTATGAGGTTGTGTTGTAACAGTTGTTTGAACACTGACTCAATGGGTTCCCCTAAGGGGGTGAACTCACGTTTCTGAAATCTCCTTTGTTGTGGACGTTGAGTATTTTGGACCACGTTGGGAGGTTGATTGACAACATTAATGATGCAGAGTCTGGAGGCTCAACCTTAATCAACTTGGAAACTTGCCTTCAAGAAGTATCCAGAATGATTAAAATTACCACATAAAGTAATTCAACCAGCCTTCCAAGTTCTACAATCATCAGAAGCACAATTTCCCAATTTCACTCCTAAACCCCAGATTTAGTGCAAACCAAGTTTAGGTATTTTCACCAACATTTTCCAAAACACCTAACAAACTCAAGGATGATTAAGATACCCTTTTTCAAGTTATAAAACATACAGGAAAACCAATATCAACTCTTTTGGACAAACTCAAAGATCCAATACTCCTGCCATGGAAACGGCTAGTGGATTAGCCCACTTTTACAAAGAAAGTACCCTTTAAACTCCATAAAAATTTATGAAACCTTGGGGCAGCAATTAAAATTCCCAAAAACAACTAAATCCACCAATATTTTCTAGAAATCACTCTTCCAACATAGCACAACCTAAAACCCTTGATTTTAGGCCTTCAAAAGGAGGGTTTATTGTAAATCATACCTCTAGACCTTTCCAGACCTTGCCACCTATTCAAAAATGCATAATTATTCCTACACAAGCTTTAAAATTCATCACATAGGTTATTTCTTCCAGAAAACTCATAAACCATCATTCAGTTCCTCACTTTCACAAGGAAAATCATCCAAATTCAACCTAGGGCAACACCCAAAACCCACAAACACACTTCCTCTGACCTTCAAATAATTTGTAAATATATTTTACAACAAATGGGGCCATTCCACCGAGTTACAATTGCTACAGTAGGTGGAATGCCCTAAAAACTCATTTTAATACTCTCAAATCACCAATTTACACCAAAACAAGGCAGTTTCAGTAAAATGTCAATAAAACCCTCTAAACTTAATAAAAATTCACCAAACCACTTTCAAATGAAAGCTGAATCTCTCCTCTTTCCAACCATACTATGGTTGAGCCTGTACAGGTTGTACAAAGGTCGTACCACACGTTTTAGCAGCAAATTTACACACAAAAATTTCCAGAAAGCAGCCTTTTTTTCATTATAACTTCAAGAAAAATGATTCAACAGCCATGCCTCGACCATGAGAGGCTTATTTAACATCTAACCACCCTTACAAACATCTTCCAACTGGAATTTTAATTAGTTGGACATTGGAAACCAACTTTTTACTAATTAGACCCCCTAATTGCCTAGTTTTGCACTTTTAGCAATTTGTTGACAATTAGTACATTTTTATGCAACCTTTTGCATTTTTTGAACTAAATAACATCAAAGACCCCTAATTACATCATTAATAGTCTCAAAGACCTTATTTAACATAAAAATTACTAATACTATCACTAACTCCTAGACTAACCCTCATAGAATGCACTTTGCAATTACATGTTTTTAGGTGCCCCTGCACCATACTCCCTGGGTAGAAAAAATTTATGCCCCATAAATTACTCCAAAGGTTTTCTCCAACTCTCTGCACAATCCCTTCAAACCTGCTCCAAGTCACCTTCATGGAAATCTTCCTCCAAGGGACTTTATACCCTTCATACTTTGCTTTGACTTCACCTTGCCATGCTTGATCCTGCTCAAATGAATCTGCTTGCTGCCTTTTGTCTCTTTTTCATGGTCTTCCATGAGCCTTGGCCAATTATACATGTAGTTATGCCTTTCAATTCTATTATTTGCAACATAATCTGCATTTTTCCCTTCCACTTTCATTTTAACCTTTGGTCTGACCATTGTCAAAACGATGAACAAATCAGTGATTCCCTTCACTCTCAGCCCCTTATCCTTCCACTTCACACCTGCACTCAAATGAATTATGCTTAGATCCCTTGTCTCAATAGCATACAATAGCCTAATTGCTAAACTCAGCAACCAAGGACAACTCACTGTCCCAAACTCAGATTTTCCTCTCTTCTCCAACTCAGTTGGAGACCACACACACTGTCTTCTCTTAGCCATTCCTTGGCCTAGCATCTTCAACATCTCAATTCTAACCTCTATCCTTATTGCAACTCTTTGAAAAACCTTTGCCATATGTCCTTCACCTCTCATGGTGACCAACCTCTGCTCAACTCCTCTAAACTCTCCAAACTCTTCCATAGTCTCCTTCACTGTTTTCTGCCAATCTTCATAGCTGACTATCTTTTTCCTGACTTCTACAACCTGCTCATCATCTTCAAGCCTTACAAGACTTCTTTCATTCCTCTCATTACTTTTCTTTTTAGTCACTTCCTCATTCTTCTCTTTCTCAGTTTCCAAAACCTCTATCACACAACCCACTGTGTTTACAATCCTTGTCTTTTCATCACTTACTCTTACTGTCAAGGGACACTCCACTGCCCCAATCATGATCTTGTCATAATTTTCAAGCCTTTCATGGATTTATCCACTTTCCCCACTTGTCTCATCTGCATCTCTTCTTTCCCCTTTAACATTCTCAGTCTTCAAGCCTTCACTGTCATCAGCATTTTCACCTTTTCCTCTTACCCATATCTGCTGCACCTTGTGCTCTTGTCCGCTCAATGGATAGCATATACTGTCCTCAATGCCTTTGCTTTGCCATCCCTACAAATCACTTGCACTCACATCTCTTTCCCTCTCTAAGCTCTCTATCCCAATAACTTTATTATCACAAAACTTAGCCTCAATCTCACCTATCCCTGTATCTTTCATGGATGTCTGCCCTACATCATTTTCAAACTTTAATGAACAAACTTTTACCTGCTCTTTTCCTTCCACACAACTCTCAAGCCTACCTTGCATCCTCAATGCCTCTTCACTCTTGAATCTTTCAATACCTTCATTCTTATTCTCTTCTCTTTGAGAGATATCTCCCCCAAGTGCTTCCTGCTCGCAATACTCTGTCTCAGCTTCTTGCACCACTGTGTTTTTCATAGGTGTCTGCCCTAGAACACCATTAACCTGCAATGAACAAACTTCTTGCTGTCTTTTATCTTCAACATAACCTTCAAGCTTACCTTGCTCTTTTAAGGTAATTTCATGTTTGACCTTCACTACCCTTGTCTCTCTTAGGTCTTCATTCTGCACTGTCCTTCCCAATGCTGCTTCATGGTGTTTTTCCTTCTCCATTGCAACTATGCTATGCCCTATTTCCTCATCCTTGTCTTTGTCTGTTTTATATCCTAAGAACTTGTGTCTTTCCTGCAATATCACCTTTGTTCTCTTGTCTTGGCCATCTTCCACCAATGAAGTTAAAACATAAATCCTCCCATCCTTTTTAATCTGGTAATTATTTTCCCTGCCATAGTACACAGCAAATCTTTCCCAACACCATGGTTTTCCAAACATTAGATGACAAGAGTGCAATGGTACAATATCACATAATATTTTGTCTTTATATTCACCTATTTCAAATTCAACCCATGATTGCTCTTTAACCAAAAATGTGTTCTCACCATTAATCAATGAAACATAATAAGGTGAATCATGTGGGAACCTTTCTAAGTTCAAATTTTCAACCATTTCAAGAGCTACCAAGTTATCCAAACTACTTGAATCAACCATAACCTTGCATATCTTACCTTTGCACTTGCACCTAGTCTTGAAAATTGCATTCCTCATCTGTTTCTCCTTCTCATTCAAACCTCTAGTAGCCATGATGTCCTTTCTCCTTCAATTTTTAAGAGATCTACTTCCTCGCTCTGATACCACTCTGATGCAGAGTCCGGAGGCTCAACCTTAATCAACTTGGAAACCTGCCTTCAAGAAGTATCCAGAAAGATTAAAATGACCACATAAAGTAATTCAACCAGCCTTCCAAGTTCTACAATCATCAGAAGCACAATTTCCCAATTTCACTCCTAAACCCCAGTTTTAGTGCAAACCAAGTTTAGGCATTTTCACCAACATTTTCCAAAACACCTAACAAACTCAAGGATGATTAAGATACCCTTTTGCAAGTTATAAAACATACAGGAAAACCAATATCAAATCTTTTGGACAAACTCAAAGATCCAATACTCCTGCCATGGAAACGGCTAGTGGATTAGCCCACTTTTACAAAGAAAGTACCCTTTAAACTCCATAAAAATTTATGAAACCTTTGGGCAGCAATTAAAATGCCCAAAAACTACTAAATCCACCAATATTTTCTAGAAATCACTCTTCCAACATAGCACAGCCTAAAACCCTTGATTCTAGGCCTTCAAAAGGAGGGTTTATTGTAAATCATACCTCCAGACCTTTCTAGACCTTGCCACCTATTCAAACACACATAATTATGCCTACACAAGCTTTAAACTTCATCACATAGGTTATTTCTTCCAGAAAACTCATAAACCATCATTCAGTTCCTCACTTTCACAAGGAAAATCATCCAAATTCAACCTAGGGCAACACCCAAAACCCACAAACACACTTCCTCTGACCTTAAAATAATTTGGAAATATATTTTACAACAAATGGGGCCATTCCACTGAGTTACAATTGCTACAGTAGGTGGAATGCCCTAAAAACTCATTTTAATACTCTCAAATCACCAATTTACACCAAAACAAGGCAGTTTCAGTAAAACGTCAATAAAACCCTCTAAACTTAATGAAAATTCACCAAACCACTTTCAAATGAAATCTGACTCTCTCCTCTTTCCAACCATACCAGGGTTGAGCCCGTACAGGTCGTACAAAGGTTGTACCACACATTTTAGCAGCAAATTTACACACAGAAATTTCCAGAAAGCAGCCTTTTTTTCATTATAACTTCAAGAAAAATGATTCAACAACCATGCCTCGACCATGAGAGGCTTATTTAACATCTAACCACCCTTAAAAACATCCTCCAACTAGAATTTTAATTAGTTGGACATTGGAAACCAACTTTTTACCAATTAGACCCCTAATTGCCTAGTTTTGCACTTTTAGCAATTTGTTGACAATTAGTACATTTTTATGCAACCTTTTGCATTTTTTGAACTAAATAACATCAAAGACCCCTAATTACATCATTAATAGTCTCAAAGACCTTATTTAACATAAAAATTACTCATACTATCACTAACTCCTAGACTAACCCTCATAGAATGCACTTTGCAATTACATGTTTTTAGGTGCCCCTGCACCAATTAAGCATGTTAGCAAAGTTATGAGGCCCTTGTAATGTGAGGAGGGGTCCTGCTTGCAATGTTTTAGCATCGACCACCCCATCATTTGTGACATTTTTGTTGTGAGACCAAAATCTGTTTCTATCCGTGGGGGTGTTTTGGACAATAGGGTTTCAATTTGCTGTTGTCATCTTGAGTTCACCTTTTTCAATGAGATCCTTCTCTATTATCACCCCTTTTTCCACTAGTTTTGAAAAAGATATGCAACAATGTACCCTTAAGTTACTCTTGAGTTTTGGATGAAGGTTTTCTTGAAACATTGTAACCTTTTGTTTTTCGGGTATCTCGACAGGACACCTACTAGCAATAGTTCTCCATCTTTGGAAGAAAGCAATGAATGTTTCACCTTCGTCTTGTGTTGTGTGGCACAAGGTTGCTATTTTATCTCATGGTCAATGTGGAAGGAGAATTGCTCCACAAATTTCTTGACTAGTTCTCCCCATGATCTAATGCCAGAATCTAGACCCGAAAACCATTCTAGTGCAACTCCTACAAGACTTCGTGGAAATAGCCTCATAAGATACGTGGGGTTGTAAGCGACATCTATGCATATGGTAGAAAATTCCCTGATATGTTCTACTAGATTGCGTTTGCCATTGTACTTAGGAAGATTCGGTATGACATATCCGTGAGGGAAAGGTGTCATGTGCAATGATCTATCAAAAGGGAATGGGCATATATTCTTTGGTGAAAATGATTTCTTAGTTGACACCAACATGTTATCCATTTGTGTTTGCAATGCGTGCATTTTTGTTTGTAGGACGTCAACTTGGGTCAAAGATGTGCTAGGAGGATTATGCGAATCCATGTATGTATTTTGAAATCCAAAGTCTTGTGATGGGTTTTGATTGAATGTTGGCATCTGAGGTGGATTTGGATTCAGAATGTTGGTAAATGTATTTCGATCCGGAATCGAAATAAATTGGTGTTGACCTGAGATGTGTGTAAACAGATTCCAAGTACCACTCTGTGAAAAGGGATTTTGATTCGGAATCGACGTGAATTGGTTTTGACTTGGAATCTATGTAGACGGATTCTAACTATCAATCTGTGAAAAGGGATTCTGATTTGGAATCGATGTAAATTGGTTTTGACTTGGAATCTGTGTGGACGGATTCTGACTACCAATCTGTGAAAAGGGATTCTGATTCAGAATTGAAGTAAATTGGTTTTGACTGCTAGTCTGGAAGAGTGGATTCTGATTGCCATATTGGAAGGAGGGAATGCCCCCTGTTTGAGTGATCTATGGTATAGTACTAGTGACCTGAGCACTAGGTATGGCAATTGACTGTGGTATGGTACTCATGATACTAGCATTGGGTGTAGTCATTGACTGTGAACTGGTGGTACCGACATAAGGTGTGGAGGCTAAGGTTTTAGACATTTTATTCACAACAAGAGGACCGAAGGGAGTAGATGATGAAGCCCCCATAGTTAAATTAAATCCTGATGTCATGCTAGATGTACCAAATGGGGACGTATGGACTGTCGTACTATGTGTAGACGTGCTAGAAGGCATAGTCGTGCTGACTTGAGGTATAGTAGTACTAGTAGTCGTAGTATTTGTCACTTGTATAGGTTGAGTTTGTAAGGTGCTGATATCAAATCCTGGAGGTAAAGTAGCACCTTCAGTTAGCAATTTTCCTAAAAACCGTTGACGATCATTTGCTAGGTACTCATCTACAAAAGAGGCAAACTCAGGATCTTGTGCAGCAGCCTCTATGTCCTCTACTACAATATGTCCTTGAGTGTTTCTAGTGGTGAATTTTTCTAATAGAGTCTTATGAGGTCTTGAAGAAAATGGATTGATAAACTCGTTTGGGTTCGACATGTTTTCTCTCTCTCTCTTCTCTTAGACCTAGTTTCGACCATGTAAGACAAGCTCAATATGCGAGAAATGCAAGACTATGTGTATGAACAGTGTGACCCTAATCTATGTTTTTGGGATTTTCTTATGCAAAATAAGGGATGTCCTAGGATGACACTAGTCTAGACTCTAAAGGTGCAAAATTCTAAGAAAGACCCTAAAGTGATAAATTCTAAAAACCCAAGATGACAGGACCAACTACCTAAAGTCAAAACAAGGTGTCAATTTAGTTAAGTCAAGGAACCAATGTAGGACGAGGATCAAAGACAAGCTGAGTTTCCTAACTAGACTGATGAGCTAGGAAGACTCTCTATAGGACAAAGTATAAGATGATAAGACTAGGTTCAATGACAAATTTTGTTGACACTATGACTTTCCTAGAGTGTAGATGGTAAATCAATCCTAAAGTTTGTAAGAGTGACCTTCCTAGAAGTCTAATGCAAGGTGATATGTACCCTATGATGAAGCTAAACTCCAACTAAAGATAACTATGGTAACGACTAAATGAACCTAAAGGATGCAAAATTGAGAAAATCGTTCCAGGTTTTTGTTTCGAAGACTGTTTATGTGAGGACACCTGAAACTGGTATAACCGTGTTGATTGGACAATGACAGTGAATTTTGGTTTTCTGATAATCAGACAGATGAGTTGCAGAATTTAACAGATGCGGTCCAAGTTTAATAGTTGTGGTCCAAACTGACAGATGCGACTCAAAATTTATAGATGCGACTCAGATTATAATGCATGCAGTTTTTCTAAAGCAAATGCGAGCTAAACTGATAGATGTGACTCAGAAATTACATATGCGACTCAAAACTTAACAGATGCGACTCTAAAAATTAGATGCGTGTTTCTGGTGAACAGTTGCGACTCTCTGTTAATTTTCAGTAAAATGAAATTTAAACTGACTCAGTTTTCTATGATCAAATTTTGACAATCAAAGACAATTGTAAGACAAAGTGTTTTCAGTTTCAATTTTGGACTCCAAGAACGTTTAAAGTGACAACATACAAGCACATCCTAATAGGCCAAAGGCCTAGGGTTCGTATACTTGGTATAGCCCACCTATTATACCCTGGATTGGTGATGAACACCTTTCCTTCTTGAGAGCGGATAGCTTAGGAATTTGGTGGCATTGGCTCCCCTCCATGGCTCATTAACGTCTTTCGAGCACACCAATTCTGAATTCTTTGGGAAATGACCTCCCAAGAACTGCTATCTCTACTCAAGGGGATCAGTAGTGAGTATCTTCGGGCATGATACTGTACCCTGCACTAATACCAAGCAACAGCCACAAATAGGTTGGTCTCTAAAACAAAAGGTATTTAATTCGGGCATTCCGTTCGTGGGGTGTGATCCATATGGTGCGAGTCCCCTTTCGGATCCATCTCGTCGGAACCACACTCGTGATTCTTGGGGTTTCCCCAAGAACCCACTTTTATATACTGGCTGGAAGTTCCTTAGATTTAGGGTGCTACCGGTCTAAGTTGTCCTGGGGTGAGTACTTTTTCCCACCAGAACAGGCCAAATTCTAGTGTTGGTAACCATTTCTCTTACACCCAGGATCGCACGGATGTGCAAGGGGAGAGGATACTTTGATGTACCAAGTCGTAAGGGTGACCAAACTTATGCTTTCACACCAAACACAGTAGACACTTGTTAATTTTAATACAAATGAAAGATTTTCTACGCTACCAAACAATCGGTTTTAAATTTAACTAGGGTCTTCGACAAACATCCTACAGAAAAAACTAATTAGTAATTTTCAATGTTGTCTTCGTCAATCATCCTGCAAAAAGCTTGTTAACTCCGAAAAGGCCACACGCTGAAAATAAGATATCAGTAACACAAAAATCAATTGAAAATTTTAGATTGCAGGAAATGAAAAATAAAATTTTACCAGTCAATTGCGTCGTTTCGTTACTAGTCAGATGCGTCATTTGTTTTTCAGTTGCGGCTCATGAAATAATTTGCAGTTTAGAAACTTCAATTGCGTCATTTTTCTGTCAGATGCGGTTCATAAAGTCAATTGTGGTGCAGAAAACTTCACATGCATCGTCCCGTACGAAAAACCTGCAAAAACGAAAATAAAATTCTACGGATCTGCGAAGATGGTGTCTTCACGTCAGGTTCACCAAAATGTAATGCTCAAAATGAAACGATTTGCACAATAGACAACAAGATCAAGATTAGAAGCACACATGCCCACAATACTAAAATCTAAAATGCAAATTCATTCATTAAGCAACAAAGAACATGGGAAAGTAAAAATGTAATTAAAAACTTAGAACAATCTCACCAATTTTCAAACGTATTTCTATGATTCATCTCGATTTCCCTTCTCCATTTTGCTTGTGTAGTATAATTTCCCTCATATTTTCAAGTTCGTGCAAGTATAGCCTAATGATAAAGATTAGCAAAATATCGAAGATTCAAGATATGTGCTCTCCAAAAGTTATAAAATTCGTGAAAGAGATTGGAATGAAGAATGACAAATCAATTTATAGAAAATTGATTATTCGAACGACAGGCCAAGATTGAAAGATCAACGGACAGTTGAGATTAACAGATTGGACATGCATTCTAATAACTGACAGTAATGACATGAGTGATACAAATTAGAAATAGAATTAAAGATTAAATAAATAATTTAATATTTAGTTTGGCATTTGAAAACATTAGAAATATCTTTGCATGACAAAGATGAAGATTGATTATAACGACTCAGTGTTCGAATGCACGCACAACATATAATTGATTAAATAATAATATTTAATTAATATGCATGTGCATGCAAATAAGTTAGAACTGGAGGATTGCATGATTTGATGAAGAGATTACTCGAAGACGCCACTCAGGCATCAAATCAATAGTTAACTGAACGATTAAAATAGATGTCGAGTCGAGTAAAAGTGAATACTTAGAGAACTCACATAATTATCTAAAATATAGAAGAATGTGTTAAAATAGAATTAATGAATTAAATAATTCATTTAATTCAAGACTCGATATTTGAAGAATAATTAAATAAATAATATTTATTTAATTAAATGATGAAGGGATTTAAAATGAATAATTAAATAAATAATCAATTTATTTAATTATAGTTGGAATGTGATAAAGAATAGATTAAATAAGAATTTATTTAATTTGACAAGAAGAAGGTTAATTAGTAGCATAATTAAATAAAAAACATTTATTTAATTAATAGAAGAATTAAATAGAAGATGAATTAATTAAATAACTAAAATTATTTAACCAATAGAAGAATTAATGTTAAAATAAGTTAATTAAATAATTGATATTATTTAATCAATGACCATGAAGAATAAGAATTATGAAGAATATGGAAGTTGCAGGCCTAAACCAAATTTCGGTGTGTACAGATTGCAGAAGTAATTGGGCTTTCGACGGTAGGAGAAAATTTTTGTTTAGGGAGAGATGCTTTCTTACCAACAGATGGACATTTGGAGGTTTTCAAACAAGGATGCAAACGGGTGTCACTGCCTCCTCCATACTCGGAATATGCCACCTTCATAATCAGGTACTTGACTTGTGAGGGACACTTTTCCTATTTGCATTCCTATCATTTTAAACTATTGAGTCATATGAGGCACAGTTTAGCTATCAATGTTCCAAATTTTTTGTTAAACCTTTTGAAACATTGTACCCATGAAACCTAGAGCAGTAGGAACAATTCTATCGCCCATCATGCCCTCATTAAATTCTTGATCGAGCATTCCCTGAGGGATGTACCACCCCTTTCTTGGCAAGAATTTATTTCCTAGAAGGGTTTACAACCTCCAAAGCCTCCTAGAGCACTCCCTGCACAACACAAGAAAAAGAAAAAGAGAGTAGAATCTATAATTAGGGAAGCAGAGCAAGAGTCATCCGCTCCTATAGCACTTAGTCTTGCAGCCTCCACACCAGAGCCCTCTACCCAAGTACAAGCCAGGTCTACTGGTAGAAAAGAAAAAGGGGAAACAAAGGTAGGAGAATCATTTAGGGCAGAACAAACCCCAGAATCTGACCCTCATGTTCAAAAGTGAAAACGTTCTACTCCACTCTTTCCTGTAGCATCTTCCCCTATAGTAGTTTCTCCTATAGCAATGCCTGTTGCCACTATAGTTCCACTATCATCTTCTCCTATTGAGTCTAAATCCTCTAGGCAGGTTAGAAAGAGGAAAGCCACGAAAGCGTCTCCTGTAGCTGTTACTTTAGAAATATTTCCAAAAAGAGTTTCATCAAGGAAACATCGTAAAGTTACCTCAACCTCTGTTCAACCTGAAATTATAGTAATTCCTGAGGAATCTGAAGAATTCAGTCATGATGTTTCTTAGAATGTATTTTAGAATGTTCCACAAAGTCCATCTGTTATTCCTGGGGAAGTGCAAACTAAGATAGGGGAAGTTGAGGAAGCACAACATGGTAGTGGTAATGAAAGGGGGATGCCAAGTCTTGATGACTTGGCTGAAGCAGTTAGGAAAGTTTCAAAAGAAACACAATCTCCTCCTAAGCAGCAACAGGAGTCCATCCTGCAGCAAGAGGAAGAACAACTTGAAAAATCTGAAGTGTCCAATAAAACCCCATTACCCCTTGAAACTTGTCGAGCATTGGTTGTTTATAAAAGGACATTGTTGATTGAATATTTGGAATATCTTAGGACTACATGGAGACCTGTTACATTTCAAACTTTGAGTTTCCACAATTTAGCTAGAACTAAAATTCAACAAAGTCTTTGGGAAGAAGAAAACAGGAAATTCAAGAAATGAAAGAGAAAATGGATGAAATGGTGAAGATAATTGGTAAAATTATGGAATGTAGACCACCACCTAGGGTATATTCTATGTGCCTTAAAGAGCAATTTCTTTGGTTCCAATTGTTGAGAATTTCAAGAAATTCAGACACTGTCATTCACACAGCTAAGGAATTTTATGATGCATATCAAGTAGCACTCAGTTGGCTGAAAAAATTCTTTATGTGAGTTTTATTTGCATGGTTTACTAATTCCCTCTGAAACAGAGTGGAATCCACTTCTCTACATTGGTGACATTCATCTGAGGTCACTCATGTCTTGGGAGGCCAATGAAACTAACTATGGAAGACAATTAGAGGCTTATGAAGAGGCTAAAAGGAATGAACCTATTCCACTGCGACCTGAAAGCTCAACTCCCCACACAATTCTAGAACTTGGCTTACTGTTGTGTATGGATTCAATGATCAGACATAGAAAGAATGAAAATATTTGATATCAGGAAGCAAGTGTATGATGAGTTCAAAGACCAAACATATCTATTTTGGAAGCTTTCATCTTCCAGAATTGAAACAAGATGGGAAAAACTGACTGTTGGTTTGAGGAAATCTTAGCCTCATAGCCCTCTGAACTTTAAGGCAGCCATCAGAAGGACAAAGAAGTATATGCAGCTTGGTCTCTAGAGAAGGTTCGATATCCAGTTTTGATGTGGCCACTTTACCCTTATTGGACTACAGATGTTAATGAGGATGCAGAAACCCACAGGTATGAGAGATGGAAAAGTTTCAAAGGTTCCTACTATAAATTCAAAACTTCATTACCAGGCCATACTACTCCTACTAATTTTAGAGAAACAACTAGAAAGCTTAATGCTGGAGGCATTAGGATGAGTAGGGGGAAAATGATGAGCTCGAAATATGCTCATAATTTGAATATTATGATGTATTTTTAGTACCCTTACTCTTATTGTTGATGGTTGTTTTAACTCTTTGATTAAAGGATTTTTATTTAAAACTAGGTAGTATCCTATAGCAATACATTCCTATATTCCCATAGCTTAACAGGTAGTATCCTGTAGCAATACATTCCTATATTCCCGTAGCTTAACATCTCTATGTGTCTGTATTAATTTCCCTGTTTGACCTCTTGAATGAATGATATAATGCATGTGGTTTTTGGATAATGAAATGGATTTAATATGTGATTAATGAATGTGTATTGTGTTATTTTCCACGCGTGCTTTCTTTCAAAATTGTCGCCATGTGCATCGTAGGTTGTTGAAGGAAGCATGAACGAGTCAAAGCATAGTAGATCTCAGCCCTGTAGTAAAGTCCATTTCCAGCATGACATTGAGGAAGTTGTTCTAGCAAAGACTCTCTGGCCAGGTCATTGGGAGGAAATCTAAATGATCATTAATTTAGGAAGAGTGGAATACTAAATTCTCTCTAAATCATGTTGAACAGATATGCCTTCATTTATGAGAAGTCTATTCCTCGGTTTCAGGATGCATTTATGTCCATGTCTTTCTTTGTTAGAGTTAGGTAGTTAGTTGCTTTTCTAGTATAAATAAGTGTTCCTCTTGTGTGAGTTGGAAACATAGTGTGTTAAAGTTAGTATTATAATGAGAAATAGTGTTTTGTGTTCGTTTTCTTACAAGCAGAACAATTAATGTATATGATTCCAAGTTTATGAATAAAAGCTAACGAAGTTTTGAGTTCAATTCTTGCATAAACTAGTTGATGCTTGCTAAGGGGGCCCACTTAGTGAGTATCTGTAGTTAGTTATTTATCTTCTATTGATTATAAGTTAGATTTCATTCTTGAAGGTTTTAGTGCAAACTCAGTCTTATATTGTTCTTGCAGCATCGAGAATCCATCCTTGTGTTTGTTACTGCAACATAAGGCTGGTTCATAGTTTGTTTCTTAATAATAGTTGTCATGATTTCTGCTTTGATTAAGTTATGCTTAAGTTAAGAATACTTTACATTACATTCCTCCAGCATAATTAGAATTCCTTCCAAGCATTTATTTCTGGTAAATTGTGATTGAAACTGGTTCTTAGTGCACATATAGTGCCACTCCATTTCAAGTATACGTTCCTTGGTTTGACAATGTAAATGAACGACCATAAGAAGATGTTAGTCACCTGCTAGAATGTCCAATTCCTAGGTTAGGATTTTCCATGAATTTTATATCCTTTTATGGAATTGACCATTGCGAACAGGACAACTAAGCAAGCCTTCTTAATGGATGTGTAATTCAGCTCGTGTCCCACCATATTTTTAATAATGTAGTAAATAGCTCTCTTTTTCCCATTTTGATCATGTTTTTCTAAGAGAGCACCAAGATCTACTGCGGTTGCTGATATATATAGGATCAAGGGTTTTCCTACAATTGGTGGCATGAGAACTGGTGGTGTAAGCAATTACTCCTTGATCTTGTTGAAGGCTTGATCACATTTCTCATCCAATTTGTATGCTACCCCATTGTGGAGTAGATGAGAATAGCCTTGTCTGCTAGTTGTGCTATGAATTGATGGATGGAATGGAGTCTTCCTTGTAGGCCTCTTAGTTGTTTCAATGTTTTTGGTGCCTCCATTTCGAGGATTGCTTGAATTTGGTGGGGTCTACCTCGATTCCTCTCATGGGTACAATGTACCCTAGGAGCTTGCCTGATTGTACCCTGAAGGAACACTTTTTTGGATTTAGTTAGACCTTGTACTTTTCTAGCTTGTCAAAGATGGAGCTTAGAGCTATTACATGATCTAAATTTTTTTTTGACATAGCCAATATGTCATCCACATAATCTTCCACAATTTTGTAAATCATATCATTGAATATTAGTGTCATGTCCCTTTGATAGGTAGCTCATGTGTTCTTTAGCCCAAATGGCATCATATTCCAGCAATATGTCCCCCATGGATAAGTGAAGTCATTTTTTGTTGGTCATCCTTAGCTATCATGATCTAGTTTTAACCTGACAATCTATCCATTAATGATGGCATCTCATATCCTACCATCATATCCATAATCATATTAATTTTTGGCAGAGGAAAATCATCCTTAGTACATGCTTTTTTCAAATCTCTGAAGTCCGTGCAGATGCGGATGCTCCCAATGAGCTTTGAAATAGGTACAATATTTGAAACCCACTCTAGATAATCAACCAGTCGTATGAACCCTACATCTAGGAGCTTTTTTAATTCCATTTTGACCAACAATGCAATTTGGGGATGCATCTTCCTTATCTTTTGTCTCATTGGCTTTGCTTCAGGATATACAACTAGGTGGTGAACTAGAAATTTTGGATCAAGGCCAAGCATGTCGACATAGGTCCATGCAAAGTTTATATTTCTTTCTCTTAGGAACGCGACTAGGAGTTCTTGTTCTTCTATTAGAAGTGATTTTGCATAGAAGGTGATATGTGGCACTTCTTTTGTTCCCAGGTTGACTAGATTGCACTTCTCTGCTAAGTCTGCAGACTTCTCCTGATGAATAGCACTAAGCAGAAGATTGAATCCCTCATCCTCTGGTGCCTTAGAGAGGTTTTCACCTTTGGATGCATCCTTTATTTTTACTATTTTTAGATTAGAGAGTGCCATAGTGTGGTTTTCACTCAAAGACCTAGAGATTATTCTTAGATTTTCACTTTTGAGATTGTGGGATTCAATCATCTCCCCATAATAGGCATGTGTATCTAGCATGACATCGAACCAAAATTTATGATCTTCACATGGTATAGTATCCTGCAATCCCATGAATTCTGAGAGTGTCTCATCATTTTCAAATGTGTCCAAAATTAGTGGTCCTTGTTGATCTTAATTGATGAGTTGGGGATAAACTAGGTTTAGCTCATGGGTTTGATTGTTTGACTCAAAAGATAGGGTACTAATCATGATCAAGGAGGAATCCTTGAATATCATGGGTAAGTAAGTTATGGGATCCTCATCACTACATACATCGATTATGTCAAAGGTAAAGTTATCTATAACTCGACTTGTGGATACTGGTAACTGAAGAGCAGATGTTGATAACTTAGGGAGAGTTTTGACCTTTCTAACCAGGATACCTTTTCCAAGTATGGTTACCTTTAGAGGGGTACATCCGAGCCCAAGATTTCTTATACGCTTCTTAGGAATGAGAAGTACTAGAAGCTCAATGTCATTTATTCCAAGTTTCTTGTTTTTGTTACATCCCATACTGAGCATCATTTGCAATCCTTTGCTACTCTCATCCATGGAAAGATCAGGCACATGCCTTTCATTTTGGTACAACAAGCTTGATATGTATTTTTCATCTATCACTTCCCGACTTAGATCTCCCCAAAATCTGAATCTGGAGAGGTCTGCTTTGAAGGTTTGGGATGATGTTTCAGTTGGTTGGGGTTTCCCATGAGACCTAGGAGATTGAGGTAACTCTCATATTACAAAAGAAATTTTCTTCATTTTGTAATCCCCACACCCATTGTCTTGGATAATGACTTTGATTTCATAGATATTGGGAATGTTAGGTGTCTTTGTCTCAGAAGTGAAGGCCAAAGTAGTTGAGTGTACATATGGAGTTGTAGGGCCTTCATAATTTTTTGGGACTTGGGGGATTTTATAGTATTTTTCTTCCAAGTTCTTGTAGTAATAAAAGGGTTTGGAGTCACCATGGATCGCGACCTCTTGGTTTTGATATGGGAATTTGACACACTGATGGAAGACGAATGTGATAGCTTGAATCCCATGGATCCATGGATGCCCCAAGAGGATGTTATAAGGTAAATCAAGGTCAAGAACTTGGCATGTGGTTTCCATAATGGTTTTCCCTACTTGAATAGGGAGTTGAATAGTGCCTTGAGACACCCTTTCCTGATCATCATATGCTATGATTGTGATACCCTTACCCTTTTCAATGAAATCCTTAGAAAACCCTAGATTCTTTATTAGTTTGAGCGAATAGATATTTAGACCTGCACCCCCATCCACCAAGACCCTCTTGACTTTGTTTTTATGAACTAGGACTTCAAGATGGAGCATGTGATTATGAGATGGTTGGGTGGGAAAATATCGATTAGAAAATGTTAGGATATTTGGAGTTGTGATGTGTTCTACCATATCTTGGAACTGGTCAACATCAATAACTGTCGATAAGGTGGATGAAGACAATGCTTCTTCTAGGATTTTTCTATGTGCAGGCAAGATCTTTAGTAACTCTATGATGGAGATCTGAGCAGGGGTTCTTTTTAGTTGGTCTAAGACATTGTAACTATTAAGAACAAATTTCAGATTTGAGGTAGATGTCCTAGGTGGCTGTGATGACCCAACAACGGTAACTTTGTCACCACATGTGGTGACTCCACAATTGGCTTTGACTCCCTTATTGTTTACAACTATGACCCATTTGTCTAGAGATGCAACAACATGATCGTACACATGGTTTACATTGACATACTTTGTCTTTCCATGGTTGTTCCCTTTGTTATGATCTTGCATTGAATTCATGTATATTTTAAGGTCTTAATTTCTAGTTGGTTGTTCAACCTTTATGACCTTTGTTTGCCTACGGAATGGGATTCAAACTCTACGTACTACTGGCAAACTTGTAATAAACAGAACATAGGATAAAACAGTAAACTGGAAGATATCATAGTAAAATGCCAGAACCTTTATTCATTCTCAGGAATATCATGTACAAGAGTATCACAATGCTCACAGTATAATCATCGGCAACAAAACTCATTCATTATTATCATAGCATAATCTCCTGACTATACCCACCCGACTACATATAACGCTCGGCGGTGGTTAGACAACCAACCGACACGATGTTTCATAACAACATTACATTAACATTAATCTAAACATATTTTCCCGAAAGTACATGACATTACATGACATTATTATTCTTTACTAACTATTGTTTTATTTGACAATTGCCGAGTATGACCGAGGCCAACTACGGCCGACAACAAGCAAACGACAACAAGTAAAATATCCGACTAACATCATCCCCCCCAAAAAGAAAGTCGCCTTCCAGACGACAGATACAACATGATAAGATTACTGAGAGGTAGGGGGAAGGGAGTGCGTCCCTGGATGCACCGATGACGTTGGAGTAGTGGAAGAATGCTTTGCTCTCAGGTGCCTCAGCTCCTCCGTGCGTGTACGAAGCTGCCGATCTGCCAGGATCTCCCTCTCCCTCGCCGCCTTCACCATCCGGGCTGCCTCCATCAGTTGGCTCTTTGCCTGCTCTGCCTCGGCATTCTTGGCCGCCAACTCTACCTCTTTGGCAGCTAATTGGTCCTCTAATGCTTTCATTCGCTGCTGCCAGGCTGCCTCTTTCTGCTGTGCCTCCTCCTCCAAGGCTGTCACCCGAGGCTCCAAGATCTCCAATCGGGCTCCCCTGTCACTGATGAGCTGAGATTGCTCAGTTAAGTTATCCTGAATGCTCTTGATGGTCGCAGCCGACTCATCCTTGACCCGCTGAAGGAGTCTATAGGCATCCACTTGGCGAGATACTGCCACATCAATGGAAAATATTTGGCGCTTCATCAGAAGAAAAACATCTCGGAATGCCAGCTCGATGTAGTATAGACTCTCCAAGATGCTAGCATCCCGTCCCACTAGCCTCGGCGGCCGACCCCGCCAGGCTCTCATCATGGCAGGAGTCTCTCCTGCCGGCCACCCCTCACCAAATATCCGTACAAACTCTGCCTCACACCCCATCTGCACAAATCGAATACGGTGAACCTCTTGGCCTACCAGAGCGATCGGCCAATCCTCAGGTCCCTGGAAACCTGTCCCACTCGGATCATCATTCTGCCCATGTGCTCGAGCTCCTCCACATATCTCTGTACTATGCCTACCGGATCCGACGGGTCTGGTTGAGACATTTCCACGACCTCTGTAGGCGCCCTCCCCGTCCTCCTCATCATCAGAAGGTATGCAATGTTCCATCTCCTCTGGGTTCCGTCCTGGGGCTGGATGTTCTCCTCGGCTATGCTAGCCTCGGGAGTGCAAGTGTCTCTGGATCTTGGCCGTCTCTCACTGCTGGGTGTGAATGATCGGCCCCTCCTTATCCCCTTGTCCCTCCGAGGGACTCTTCTCCTGCTCGTCTGGCTGCTCGGCTGGCTGCTCGTCCACGTCGAGGTGAGGCCCACCGACCCCAGCCAACTGTCGATCTGTGCTACCCAGGTGCTCCTGGGGTTGGAGTCGTCTCCTCCGTGGCCTCAGTCATTCCCCTAACTCCTGCCGAGGTTGCCACTCCTGTGGCTGCCGATGCTGACGGTGGTGTAAGAGAGCAAACTGCCGGCAATATCTCCACCGAGGCAGTGGAACCTGCTGCTGATATGGTAACTGCCCCCTGTGATGTGGTGGCAAGAGGTACCCACCCTGGCGATGCTCCCGGCAGTGAAGCGGCTACCCTCAACATCCGTCCGGCTCCAACTGATGCAACGGGGAGGGTGAACGTAACCGAGTGTGTGCTCTGGCTGGTTGGCGGTGTCGGAAGAGTGAATCCTGCCGGCTGCAATACTGGTATGTCAATCTCACCTGCCTCCTGACCCCCGATGGCAACAGATACTTCCTCATCAGCCGGTGGACTCGACTCCGATGGCGAGGAAGATAAGTCAATGGGCTCCTCTCTATCTGATGCATTGCTCTCCTCTGAGGCCTCCTCCTCCGATGTTTCCTCTTCCACCGATGCCTCCTTCCATTTCCTCTTTTTCCCCGAGGCTGTGCCCTTGCCGGCTTGCTTTGCTTCCAATTCCGACCAGTAGAATACGGTAGGCCATCCCGGGTCTAGGTGAGTGAGTGGCCGCAACCGACCCCAATTTCCCTCGGGCACCTGTGTGTGCACGACATCCAAAAAGAGAGCTATGGCGTGCTGAGTCATATAGAAGGCCTTATGCCTCTGCGCTAGAAAATCCCGTATCCGCTCTGTGAGTAGCCTCGCCCAGTTGTATACTCGGCCAACCCGGAGTCCGACCATGAAATCCACCTGCCATAAGGCAATGTCCGATGCTCGGCTAGCCCCTGTGAGTCGGCACTTCATCAGGTCAAGCAAACATTTCCATTCTGCCGTTGCTAGGTGACTCTTCCGGAGGCCTCAATTGCCAGTATTCCATATGGTACGCTGTTCTTCGGCTGACAAGTCGCTTTGGCACACTTGCTTGACCAGTAGTTCTTTGTGTTCCTGCGTCATTTTCTTGGGCTTATTAACCCCTATTCTCGAAGCTGGGACGCCGAACACCCTCTTGAAGTCCTGAGGCCAGAATGAAATGGTCACTTGGCAACCTCTGTAATCAATGACGGACTTGTGTGTGTGCCTGCAGTAGCTCTCCACCATCGCCTTCAGCCAAGGCTCGAACTCCCGAGAACTGAAAAAGGGCACGAGCACAGCCTTGTCCACCCGAGCGTGTCAAAGCGCGACCTTCAGAGAGTGGTCGTCCGTAGTGCTTCGCCACCATTGCTTGCACTCGTTGCCGGTCAGATTCTCCCATGTCATCGTGTCAGTATCGGCATCCATCTTTTTTCTCTTCGCAGCCGAGGCTACCTTTGGCTGGTGCTGCATCGGTTTCTTGCCCTTGTCCATTTTCCTGTCAGTTCGGCGATTCCAGCCAACTTTATAACCCTCGAGACTGCCGAAACTATGAAAACTGCCGGATTGCCAAAAACTGCCGAACTGTCGGTGAAAACTGCCGAAGTACCAAAAACTGCCGAACTGTCGGTGAAAACTGCCGAAGTGCCAAAAATTGCCGAACTGTCGGTGAAAACTGCCGAAGTGCCAAAAACTGCCGAACTGTCGGTGAAAATTGCCGAAGTGCCAAAAACTGCCGAACTGCCGAAAATTGCCGACCTGCTGAGGGAGACTGCCGAACTGCCAAAAATTGCCGAACTGCCGAGGGAGACTGCCGAACTGCCAAAAATTGCCGAACTGCCGAGGGAGACTGCCGAACTGCCGAATGATCTGCCAAGGCCGTACGGTTTGGATGAATGGCCGTACGACTATGGAACCCTGAGGCCGTACGATTTGAAAATATTCTGAATCTGAACAGCTGATGTCGTACGGATCCTTCTGCAGTGCCGATGCCGTACGGACCCCCTGTAATGCTGATGCCGTACGGTTCTCTCTAAGGCAATTGGTGCCATACGGACTTCTCTGGAGTGTTAGGTTTGTACGGATTTCTCTGAGTGTTAATTTCGTACGGATTTCTCTGAGTGTTAAGTTCGTACGGATTTCTCTGAGGCTAAAATGCCATATGGTTTCACTTTTGGCACCAATTTCACTCTGGAAGAGCCGTACGATGCAAGACTTGCCAAATTTTTCCAGAGCCAAGGGCCGTACGATTTTAACCTTGGCGAAATTCTTCACTTGCAGAGGCCGTACGGATTCTACTGACAACTTCTCAGTTTGCAAAGGCCGTACGGTTTTAACCTTGGAAAAATTCTTCACTTGCAGAGGCCGTACGGATTCTACTGGCAACTTCTCAAAAGACCGTACGATTTCTACTGGCAACTTCTCAAAAGGCCGTACGATTTCCTTTCCTGGCGAATTGTGCTGAGTGTAAGATTTTTGATGCCGTACGACTTCTATTCTCTGATGCTGTACGTCTCCCTCCTCTGCTCTCTGTTGCCGTACATCTTCTTCCTCTGCTCTCTGTTGCCGTACGTCTTCTTCCTCTGCTCTCTGTACGCCTCGGCAACTGTTAAACTCGTGCAAGCTCATCCTCCCTTCTTCTCTATGCTCTTGTCTTCGACTTGTGGCTTTCTGAATGGGCCGTACGGTATGAGGTTTTATATTTATTTTATTTTTTTCCTTACTCTCCTTCACCCTTGGCCGTACGCCTTGCTTCCTTTCCGTGTTTTGACATATTTTAATATTCTTCCCTTTACTCTTGCGCCTTTTACTTCCCTCATTTAATTTCCCTTTTGGCCTTTTAATACTCCAGGCGTTTACTTTAATCTTCCATACTTTTCTTAATTTAATATTTCTTCTGATGGCCAACTTTTTTAATTTATTATTTAATTTATTCTCTCTACTTTTGCCTTCTTTTCTGACTTCTCTTTGATTTCTTTTAATTCTCTCATCTTTTTCTTTTTCTTCCCATACGCCTTGCTCTTCTTTACTTACTCCGTCATTTTCTTTTATTTTCATGGCTTCTTTTCTATTTATTTTTATTTTTTTCAACTTTCGTTCTTTTTCTCTCTCTTCTTTTCTTTTTAATTTTTTTCCCTTTTTTTCATCTTCTCTCTCCTCCCTTCTCTCTTCTTTTCTCTTTATTCCTCTGACTTCACTGTGTGTCGGGACTTTTAATTCTGACGTGTAATACCATTTACATGTGTGTGGTGGCCGTTTATAACATTCTTCCTCGCAACAGGTTCCTATATATTCTATATCAAACCATTTATCCAGTAAAGGGGCAGGACCAATACCTCGAAAACTTCCGTCGATGTATCTTCCGCCATACTGTTGATACCACGTAACATCGTCACCTTGTACTGTCGGCGGTCTCGCCAGGTTAGGAATTATTTTCCAGAGTCCATCCTGAGTTGCGATCTTCCTAACCCTTGGTATTTTTCTTCTTTCCCGACGCATTTGTTTCAGGAGATCGTCGGTATATCCATCCACCGTTGACACGAACATATCTTCTGTCCTCAACACCGTCTTTAAACAAGGGGCCTTCTTCTCGAAATAAGCATCCCATTGTTCATCAGTCCATTCTTCCTCGTCATCTTTTTGCAGTTCATCGTGTTCTTCTGCCTGGTTCTCCTTTTCAGCTTGGGCTTCCGCGTCCAATTCCTTGGCTATATATCCCAGTCTTATTCCTTCATAAGGGGCTACATAATGCCAATGTCCCCCCATCCGACGCCACAATGCAGGGGTTCCGAATACTGCATTGGTCAAGTGTTTGTGTATTCGTGGTACTGCAATTCCTTCTACCCGCTTCTCTGCCAACCTCTCTTCATTTGTTTGATCTCGCCCTGATTCTGCCCAGACATTGTCTGCGACATAACCAGGACCTCCTAGTCCCCAGTCTTGTTTTCTCGGCCCTTCACTTTGTACAGGCCAATCTTCCTTTGTTGCATATCCCAACATGTTTATGGCGATTGTATTCTTCTCTTTTCTCTCCTGGTATGGCTTTAGCTTCGATCCGTTGATTGCCTCCACTATCAATGACCCATCGAGATTTTCCAATTTTATAGACCCATTGTCACCTATTTCCCGAACTCGGAACGGTCCCAACCAACGAACCTTAAACTTCCCCGGCTTGATCTCGTTACGGCCGTTATACTTCAGAACTAACTGTCCTGGTCGGAAATTCATTCGCCGGAGATGCTTGTCGTGCCAATATTTCCGTCGCCGTTGCATGTTCTCCGTTGCCCACTGTGCCATCACTCTTCGCTCGTCCAACTTATTCAGTTGGTATAGTCTTTCTTTCAAGCTTTCGGTATCGCCCAATCGGTTCTCCACGGCTATCCTCAGACTTGGTACCATATATTCCATCGGCATCACCGCCTCCTGATCGTACATTAACTGGAAAGGCGTGTGGCCAGTTGTTACCTTGTATGTCGTACGGTATGCCCATAGTACGGCTGGTAACCTTTCTTCCCAGTCTGCTTCTTCCACACCACATGATTTGTGAATCACTGAAATGAGCACCTTATTTGTCGACTCTGCCTGGCCATTAGCTCTCGGGTAGTACAGACTGGACAGGTTGTGAAAGATTCGGAACTCTGTCGTCATCAACCTGATAACATGATTAACAAAGTGCCCTCCCCGATCACTCGTGATCCGCATGGGGATGCCGTACCTTGTTACTATCTGCTCATAGATGAATCTTGCCGTACTTTGTGTTGTATTGTCTGGCAACGCTCGAGCTTCAGCCCACTTCGTCAGGTACTTTGTAGCGACCACAATATATCGGCATCGATGCAAGCGACTCACCTTCAGCGGTCCGATGAAGTCCAAACCCCATTGTTCGAATAACTCCTGAGGCTGTGAGGGATGCAGTGGCATGAAATCCTGCTTCAATGGTTTCCCGACCCTCTGGCAAGTGTCGCAGCCTACCACCCATTCTTTGGCATCAGTGTGCATCGTCAGCCACCATAGACCTGCCAAGATAATTTTCCTTGCTGTAGCATCAGGTCCCATATGGCCGCCAGCCAGTCCTTCATGTGCCTCTTTTAGTACGCCGGGTATTTCTTCCTCGATGACACATCTCCGGAGGATCTGGTCGGGTCCCATCTTGTAGAGTAGCCCATTGATCAGCTGGAATGTCTTACTTTTTAGTACGATCTTTCTCCTTTCGGCTGGTGGCATATCACTTGGGAATGTGGATGTGGACAGATAGTCTCCAATCTTCTCGTACCATGACGACAATATTGCAATCTGAAATAAATGTGCGTCCGGAAAGTCTTCGTTCACCCCATCCTTTGCAGGTTCACCCGACCGGATCCTAGATAGTTGGTCGGCAATAACATGGCTTTTCCCTGGCCGTACGATGATGGTGAACGTAAATTCTTGCAATAGCAGTAACCATCTACTCACCCGTCCTTGGATAATCGGTTTGTTTACCAGGTACATCAGAGCTTGGTGGTCCACGTAAAAAGTGAATGGTGTGGCGAGGAGGTAATGCCTGAACTTCTGTATGGTGTACACCATTCCCAGTGCCTCCCACTCGGTCGTACTATAATTCCTTTCTGCCTTTGAGAGTAGCCGGCTGGCAAAGAATACTGGTTGATCTAGCCCGTGCGCTCCCACTTGTGCTAGGGTTGCTCCGATGGCAAAATTAGAAGCGTCTACATGTACGTGGAATTCCTTGTCCCAGTCCGGGTACATCAATATGGGTGAGCTGATCAGCCGATCGTTCAGTTCCTGAAATGCCCTTTCCTGTTCTTCGGCCCACACGAATGGTTGACCTTTCCTCATCAGTAGGTCGAGAGGGTACGATACTTGGGCAAAAATTTTAATGAACCTCCGGTAGTATCCCACATGGCCGAGGAAAGATTTTACTCCAGTGACATTCTCGGGGGCTTCCATCTGTACGATGAATCGCACCTTGTCGGGATCCGTTTTCAACCCAGCTTTGCACACGATGTGTCCGAGCAACTTCCCCTGCGGCACCATAAATCTGCATTTTTTCAGATTCAAGGCAAGGCAGGCTGCTCTGCACCATTCCATGCACTCGCCTAAAGCTTTCAAATGTTTTTCCTTATCGCTATAAATCGACCAATCATCCAGGAAGGCTTTGAAATTACCTACCGACATTTTATCAAAGATGTGGAGTATTATCCTCTGGAATGTAGTTGGTGCATTGCATAATCCAAACGGCATACGGTTGTATGCGTACACCCCATCTTCGACGACGAATGTAGTCTTCAATTTGTCTTCCTCGGCGATACTGATCTAATTGTAACCCGAGAAGCCATCGAGAAAGGAGTACATTTCATGCCCGGCAACTTCTTCCAGAATCGAGTCGGTGAAAGGAATGGGAAATGGATCCTTCATAGTCACTGCATTCAGGCTACG